>CM021102.1:284473252-284911425 GCA_007115665.2 Sequoiadendron giganteum | reverse complement strand
ACAATATCCAAAGAAGATCAACACAAAATGGCTTTCACTTTTCCTTGGGGGATATACTATTGGAACATGATGTCATTTGGGCTAAAGAACGTAGGAGCTACCTATCAAAGGGCCATGACATTGATCTTCCATGATATGATTCACAAAAATGTGGAAGATTATGTGGATGACATACTAGCCAAGTCAAGAAAACGAAGAGATCATATATCAACACTAAGCTCCATCTTTGATAGGCTAGAAGAATACAAGGTCAGGCTCAATCTAAAGAAGTGTGTCTTCAGGGTGTAATCAAGAAAGCTCCTAGGGTACATTGTGTCAATGAGAGGGATCAAGATAGATCCTACCAAGGTTAAGGTGATCCTCGAGATGGAGGCACCAAGGACATTAAAGTAGCTAAGGGGTTTACAAGGAAGACTCCAATCCATCTAGTGGTTTATAGTGCAATTAGCAGATAAGCCTATCCCATATTCTCATCTACTCTACAAGGGGGTAGCATAAAAATGGGGTGAGAAATGTGATCAAGAGTTCAACAAAATCAAGGAGTACTTTCTCACACCACCAGTTCTTATGGCACCAATACCAGGAAAACCCTTGATCTTTTATATATCAAAAATATAAATAGCCCTTGGTGCTGTCTTAGCACAACATGATGAAAATGGGAAAGAGAGATCTATTTAATACATTAGTAGAACCATGGTGGGACATGAGCTGAATTACACATCCATTGAGAAGGATTTCTTACAGTCATGTTCGCTGCACAAAAATTCAGACATTATATGTTGGCACATCAAATCAAGCTCATTAAAAAGATAGACCCTCTCAAGTTTCTGCTTTCTAAAGAAACTCTCACATAATGAATGAAAAAGTGGGTTATGATCTTGACAGAGCATGACATTGAGTATGTAGAAAAAAAGGCCATTAAAGGACAAGCAATTGTAGATCGACTAGTAGAGACACCAATATATTCAGAGAACCCACTTGTATCAGAGTTCCTTGACGAATCCATATTCAATATAAACATAGTAGATCACTAGAAAATGTACTTTGGAGGATCTTACACACAACACAGATCTAGAGCTGGAGTCTTCTTCACTACACCACAAGGAGATTTCATACCAAAATCATATAAGTTGTCTTTTCCTTGCACAAACAACATTACAAAATATGAGGCTCTTGTCATAGGGCTCAAAATTATAGTACAATGGCATATCATGGCACTCAAAGTCTATGAGGATTCATAGCTAATAATCAACCAAGTCAATGACGAATACCAAACGAAGGACAATAAGATGACTCCATACAAGAAACTAGTGGAAAGCTTCAAATATCCCTTCATTGATATCACCTTCGAACAGATACCAAGAGAAAATAACAAAGCAACAGATGCTATGGTAATAATTGGACCACTACTAGATGTCCCACGCAACATCCCAAAGCAATAATTCCTTGTAGAGAAGCTTATTGTACCAGATTTTGAGGTACCAAAGTTTGAATTTTTATGTGAAATTGTTGGTCGTGGTAACCTGTGGTATCATGACATATACAATTATCTTAGAATATGAGTCCTCCCCATTGAAATCACTCCCAACCTTAAGAAAACCTTTGTCAAGAAGTCCAACCATTTTGTTATCTTACGTGAGACCCTGTACTGTAGGAGTATTGAGGGAACCCTATTACGATGCTTAAACGTTGAGGAAGCTTTAACTTCTTTAACGAAGGTACATAATGGAATCTGTAGTTCACATTCAAGTGGTATGACCTTGGCCAAGAATCTATTGAGAATAGAATACTATTGGCTAATGATGGAAAGAGAAGCTCATGAATATGTCAAAAAATTCTTACAATGTCAACAACATGGGGATCTCATGCATGTACCAGCTCAGGAGCTCCACCCAATTGTTATGCCTTGGCTCTTCTCATAGTGGGGGCTCGATATCATTGGAAAAATCACCCCAACCTCATCTAAAGAAAATTTCTAAGTTCATCTTGAATTACCTCATTTTCTGCTACGGTGTCCCACAAGCCATTATCTTAGATAATGAGACACCTTTCAAAAACTAGGATGTCTGAGACCTATGCTAGAAATTCAATATTCAATATTTATTTTCTACTCCATACTACCCTAGGGTAATGGCCAAGCTGAGGCTACAAATAAAACCATTCTCAGAATCATCAAGAAGATAGTCAATGAAGTTGGTTGTGACTGAAACTTGTAGTTAAACCCCACCCTATGGGCCTATCGAACAAGTATTCGTGCACCAAAAAGTGAAACCCAATTCTCCCTGGTCTACAGATCAGAAGTCATCCTCCCCATTGAGATCAAGCTCCCATCCCTAAGAATATCATTGCAAAATCTCATTACAGATGAAGAATATCGGGTGCCATAATTCAACGAGTTGGAACTATTAGATGAGAGGCGCATGGATGTCTAAAACCATTTGAAAGTCTACCAAAATTGTCTCAAGCGGAGCTAAAACAAGAAGATTAAGAGTCGGATCTTCCAAGTAGGAGAGTTGGTATTGAAGGAAAATCAGAAAAATCTACCAAATCTGGATATAAATGGCAAGTTTGAACCCAATTAGTTGGGACCCTTCATCATCACAAGAAGCTACAAGTCAGGGGCATATCAACTAGCAATGCCCAAAGGGGAGCCTCTATAGGAGGCCATGAATAGCTCCATCTCAAAATGTTCTATGCCTGATATTTTAAGGGTAAACCAAAAAAAAAAAAAAATTCCAGAATCCAAAAAAACTAAAAAAGATTTAAAACAATAAAGATAAAAAACCGTCCTCTAGTGAAAACCACTTCGGTGGCACTTTGGATAAGTACCTTGGTGAAAACCCGACAAACAAGCACCTTGTGTAAATAAAGCACTCTCCATCCACCATGATCTCTATGTATTATTCTACATCACCTACCATCACCTTCCACATCACCCATCACATTCTATTGATCCTTCCATTCACCCATTCATGTCTGCATCATAGCTTGATCATGTGTTTGTATCATGTTCCACCCTAGTACTACTTGGCACATTCCTAAGGTTAGTTTGTCCTACCTATATCAAAGTATTCTATCACACCAAGTTGGGGGCATGTTATTTTACTTGCACCGGATCAGATTCATGTATATCCTTGAAGTTTTCTTAAAATCAAAAATAAAAAAACACTCAAAAAATTCTTCAAAAATCCAAAAACATTCATAAAATCGGAAAATCCAAAAGCATCAGAAAACCAAAAAATCCAAAATAGGTAAAAAATTCAAAAATAGAGTTGTTAGGTTGAACTACATGGTCTTTGCATGTATAACATAGGCAAGGCTAATATTTGATCAGCCCCCAAGACCCTTAGGATAGGTCTTTAGGTTAGTCTCTTGATCAAAATCTCAGAAAACCCAAAAACATTAGAAAATGTGAAAATCAAAACGTTTCTACATCTCAAAAATCCCAAAATATAGTCTCAGAACAATGAAAAATTCCAAAAACATTAAAAAAACCCCAAAAAATCCATCCATCATATCTTGCTTTCATCCAAAATAAGTATCAGATTGGTCATTTTTTCGGCTAGGCTTTGAAATTCTCTAAGAGATAGCCAATCTCTATGTTCAAGAATCACAAAATCTAGTAGCCAACTTACAGATAAATCTTCTCAGGGATTTATCCCTACTCTTTAGGTTGTGTGAGGCCGAGGAGGGTGTTCCTATTTGTGTTCATTTTATACCTATTGCTACAAGAACACTTCACACACATATAAATTCCTACTACTTGCAGACATACAATATTTATTAAAGGTTTGGACGACCTTTACACAAATGATCGCATATTTGTAGGAATAGAGGTATTATATTATATTTTCATCTCGTAACAAATAGAATTTGAATTAGGTATTATTTTGACCATGAATCCACATATAGGTGCTTTCTAATTTTAATTATTTAAAATAATTCCAAACAAACTAGCCAGGCCTCAACAAATTGGGCAAGAGTCACATATAAAGTATTCATTCATACATAAAATTTAACCCTGATATTAGTGAACGACTGTCACAATGCATTACATCCTAAGAATTCACAATATTGAAAGCAATAATCCTTATCAGATCCTTAGCACATTACCACAAACCTACAATCCCTTTTCAAGCATTTGATTAACTCATTAACTTTAGGCAAGAAATAGAATCATACATTCAACTGAACTATTGAAGAAAAATGAAATAATCCTTGATAATTTCATTCATGATCTATCACAACACACACAAGAGAATAATTACCTTAAATTTGTTAGATTTATTTTGATATCAGTAATTACATAAGACCCATTAAGACTATCTCATATACATACCCTACCCAATACAATTTACTAGCTAACTCATCCTAAATTATACATTACATGCATTTAGTATATACCACCTAGACCTTCAGGATTCAAAAATATGACCACTACAATGAGCCTTGAGATCTCCTTTATAGAGCAGGAGAGAAAAAATCTTCGGGTCCATTGCCATTACATTTCAGCAAAATTTCATTTCAAAATGTAATTTCATTTGCATTTCACAATTCCCACACAATTGGATGTAATCATTCAATGAATAGGGGAATCAAAATAGTTACAACCTTCGTAACCAGTCGGTACCACCATAACTGCAGAAAAACACCACCAAGGCCTTTTTGTTTTTGTCCATGTCAGACCCATAAGGGAACAACATCAACACAAAATGGGAAAACCAGAGAACCATACCACTATCCAGAACCTAGAGTAACACCACAACCATGATACAAATAGTCGCTCTGTGTTTTTGCTTTAGTGGGAGGAAAGAAAACCACCTTATTTTTATCAACACCCCCCCAACATCAAAAATAGAAACAACACATGGTTCCACCGCAGTAATTGGAGAAAGCGTAAGGACCTCTTCATCTTCAAAATTCAGTCACAACCATGAGATAACTGCGATAATCATAATTAGTCTCCAAACCATCGCCACCAGAGCTATTGGAGACATCAATGGGTGATTTTTTCTACCCCAAAGAACCTTGACTGAACCTTGGCTTGTCCGTCAATCCTTCACCATGCTCTATAGACCTCTTTTCCTTTTCAAAGCTCATCACCTATGCTTGTGCAACTCGAACATTAAACCAATAACTACATCTAGTAACACTTAGGAGGGACCTCATGTTTTCTCCCCTAGAGTCAAGAGTGCCTTGAAGTGTGATCTGTTCATATTGTTGTGCCTCCTCCTGAGATCTTTGTGTATCCATTCTTGTAGACCTACACAGCGTCGAACTATAAGCAATTGGCCTGCTCATCTCACACTCAAACCCAAAGACTTTTGTAGATCCAACAATCACCTAATGCAGAAAGACGGACGAATTCAAACTCTTAATTTCTATGATGCAAATTAATAACCAACAAGAATTATCAAGAAAATTGATGCAGTGATCATCAATGCTCCAACTGCAACATGAGTGAGCGAATGATTATTCGCTGATGTCAATTTCACCATTGTTAGTTTCTAGGTTCATGGAAATCAATGTACTATTCATCATGATTTCCAAGGGATAACCCCTTTCACACATGTAAATTAGGTTGATATCCATCGAAATGGTTGCACCATTAATATTTGTCATTTGCAGAGCTCAAACAACCATCACATGGCTAGTTCAATTTTTTAAATTTGTGTCATTGACGCGCTAATGAGTTGGCATGTTGAATGACTTAGATCAAGTCAAACACCTTTGAAGAGTCCATTTTTTCACATGGTGAGCCCATTGACCAATGATACACACCCTAGTCAGAATACACACACGTCACTTGCAGGCCCCAACCAGCCACCTTGTGTTGCCAAAAAAATCCATGTGTCACCCGTTTGCACACCTTGTAGCATCTTTAAAACCACTATTTTAATCGTGTGAGGTGGGTGAAGGATGACCACAATCAATCTTCATCATCACATGAAAATCATTGATTGGAAAGCCCTAATTAATATTGTTGGAAAATTTTGACTGCATCCCACTACTGTAAGTGACATGTGGAAAAATATCACACACCTCACCATTCATCTATGAAATCATCGAAAGTCTTTGCGAGGCTAGAAGGGAATGGTGAGGATCAAATCCATCAATCTAATGGCTTAGAAGACAACCCGACACACGCATTGGATATAAAATTAAAACCCAACATAACAAGACTGACTGGTCATGTAAAGGGGGCCGGTACATTCATGACATAAAAGGCTCAATCGATGACTTAAGTAATTGGCTACCCAGAGCAATAGGTCAACATGAAAAAATAATACAAGGGTTCAAAATATGTGAAGATTTTAAACAAGGGAAATAAACCCCTAAACCCTAACATTTGACCCCTAAGCATAAGGGTAATAGCCTAATAGGACTTCTCATAGAACCGGCCAAGATTTATAGCAATTTTAAAAGCTCTATCAGTGGCTCCAACTCAGGGACGCATACTCCTGGTAAGTATGGTGAGAATTCAAATCTCTAGAGAGTAGACCAAACATTGATTTTTATGGTTTCCTTGAAAATTACTCCATTATGATGCATTAGAACTCATTTTCAAACTTCATTTGGTGGCCCCAAGCCCAAAAAATGAAGTAAAAATATTTCTCTATCAAAAACTCGATTCTTTGTTGTTTGTAATAAGCCAAGTCTGAAAACACTGCCATGAATTGCCCACAAACTAGCTTGGTCACTGACATGTCCCACTATATCACTGTTCTTTGCAATGTCACCACCAATTCTGTCAATCTGCAATTTGTAATTAGACACTAACTAAAACTTATAATCATTGTGACATTTTACCTTGGTAAGATTATTTCATGTTCCACTAAAGATTCACTCACCTGAGCTGAGAAATAGAAGCCTTCAAATTCCATTTGATCTTTGACATCACATATTTTGACATTGAAAACATAATCAGTTTGCACGTCAAATCAAAAATTCTCATAAACAACCTGTGCATCATGCAAATCATCTTCAAACATGCCAAAGATAAAATATGCATATTATGGAACATCCCTATATTGATCACTACAACATGGGCACATTCTTTGGAATTTCAATTCAAGTACATCAAAATACACCTTGGTATCGTAGAGATGGGGATCATATGTATCACTACTATCCAAGAAATGAATAAATGCATTTATCTTAGGCTCACTAATATGTTCTGACGCATTCTCCACATCATCATTGATATCAATGGAAAATACCTCAAGGGTAGGTTCAAACAACTCTACATAAACAAATGCAACAGGAAGACACTCATGTGCAATATTAGTTGATATGTGTGCTGACCCAAAAGTGAGAGACTTGTTGCTAGCTGAAAGCCTCTCATCAACGATAAAACTAGAATTTTAATTTTCTTTCACATAATGTTTTTCATCAAGGGATAAAAAAATGTCCATGTTCACACAAGGAACATCACATAAGAAGCAATTTTACTAGGATTCATACTCACCAACATGAGATTCATCATTATTTTCATTTCTTGGTTGCCCTACATATGGATAAATACTTTTTGCAGTAACAACACAATCTGAAGCTTTATTGTCATATGAATCAACCAACCTTTCAGTGTTATCACTTGTTAATAATGTTGACTCAAGATCCATACATTCTCCACAATGCGTTGCTTGATCATTCCAAAATGAACCCCCTATTTCATCATCATATACAACATCATCCTCTTAATGTATCACAAAAAATTCCACCTCTACCTGACATAGACAATCATGAGTAGAAAGGGAAAAAACACATTCATCAATATGTTTATCATACTTAGCATTGTGCTCAAGATCAACATACTGAACATACATGTTCTTATCTTTGAATTCCTCATAACTGACACAATCATCATGCTCCATTGATGGAAAACTTGAACTACATTCCTAGTATTCGCCACATGCAATTTGTTCCTTCACTTGTGGACAAGTGACGTCATGAGCCTCTATACTATTGCATTCTTCAAGTGAGGAATATGCTCCTGTATCATCCTCAAAAAATCAATTAGAAATACCATCCTCATTATGATTCTCATCACTACACAAACCATGTTCAAAGTCTTCAGAATGAATACTTTATGTTGTACTTTCAAGATCATAATCACTAGTTTGCAATGAAATATCAGCAATACGTGCATTGTAATTGTTGATCACAACATGACATGGAATATAATTTTGTATCTCATTCACTTCTCCATTATCTGAAATATCACAAGAAAATAATTCTTGCATACTTACTTTGTTATCATCCCATGTATCCTTTTCTTCATCATTGTTGTTTTGTTCAGCATGTGTGTTATTTGTGAGTTGACTACAATGCTCATCTTCTAACATATTATTTTCACTTGTTTGCATTGTTATTTGATTTTGTGAACCCCTAAACCTACAAATTCACAAGAAAAAAAAACAAGATTAAATTTTTAGATCAAAATGCATACAAGCATGAGGGATTCCCCATCAAATCCATTTACTAAAACTTAAAATAGGAAAAGAGAATAATAAATAAGTAAATGAAAACAAATCCTATTTAAGTGGGCAAATTGATGATCTCATGGGGGAATTGGTGCCAATTGAATTTTGAAATTGGCCCTTTCCCAACTCCTAAATTGCAACGTTGATGAGTGTGAAATGGTCAAATCAATAAATGAGATTTGAGCATAACTTAGCTATGATATTATGAAAATGATGAATGATTGAGTGGAAAAGGGGAAAAATTAACTCTCAATGTGAAGAGAGTAACTTTGCATCAAATTGTGGATGAGAAAATGAGGAGAGAAGCCTCCAATTTATAGATTTGAATTTGGAAGAAAGAGCAAGCTTTGAGCAATGTGGGACTAAATTTCAATCCAATGGTTGAATGCCACTTGTCACCATGTGAATGGTTGATGGTTGTGCACATTTTGGCCAAAGTGAAAATAAATTAATTAGTTTGAATTTGAATTTGTGAAATGACTTGTTGAAGAGGGAAGGGAAATGAAGTTAATGTCACTTGGCTCAATTCAAAAGACATGTAAGAGGCCTTAAATGCCTTGTTGGAAGGACCAAGTATACTTGGACTTTTTGAATTCAAATTGAGGGAATATTCCCTTTCGATGCCATGTGAGGAAAATACACAATTAAATAAATCAAAGTAATTGATTTATTGTGCAAGTTGTATTCTCTAGAAGATTTTAGTGAGGGGATTAACTTAATCAAGGTTTTGATTAATTTAATAGGATATTTGATGATTTGACAATTTTGACTCAAATGGATGAATTAATTTAAATCAAAATTGAGAGGAAATGATCAATTAAATAAATGATTTGGTTTATTTAACTCAGGAGGAATATGTTAGATTAAATCAAATAAGGTTTAATTTATTTAATTTAATAAGAGGACTTTAGAGATTTTAATCAAATAAAATGATTTATTTAATTAAACAGAGATGTAAGATTAATTAAATTAAATTGCTTAATTTAATTACTAGAAGAGGAAGACTTAATTAAATGATTAATGATTTATTGAATTAAGAGACATAATATGATGAACTACTGAGAGTATGATTTCAGAGGAAATGATGTTAGTAATTAGGATCAAGTGTGTCAAATCGAAAATGTACATTTTCCATGTCTACGTTTTGCCCCTCTTTGAAGAAATGTACTTGTTGCATTGATTCAAAGAATAAACTGCTATAATCAAAAGTTCCAAAATTTTCTTAATTTTTTAGATGCCCTTTTGCTACCCCAGCAGAAGGATATTGCTGGATATTGCCCCCTCGAGAGATCGGATGAAAGTTCTTAATTTTTGGATGATCTCGCAAAAAAGGGCGAATAAGGTGTCAAACAGTCTCAGAATGCCCCAAATCATCAAAAATGTGCTTTAAAATGCCACAAACTATGCAAAATGGCCCTTGGCTAGATGAAAATGGTATCGGGGGACCAAAACCCTAGTTGGAAGGTCAGATTAAGTCAAAAACCCTAATTTTTAGGCTTAAATAGACCTTGAGGGGTCACTTTCAATACATTTGCAACCTTAATCTTTTGAAAAATTGACACCTTGAGCTCTGAGTCATAGTCAAGATGGCACAACGACAGCTTCCCAGGCACGTTTTGGAGCGGGTACGAGTGCAATAGTGACCAGTCGCCGTAGAACCCATAGTATGTACCCCTATCCAAATTTCAATTTTCTCGTTGTTCATGCATTAAATAGGGTTTATATTTGGTTTAGGTAGAACGATGCTATATAGCATCGCGAAAAATTTTAAGTTAGGGCCACACGACATTGTTTGGGTAATTAGGGTTTTAGCTCTAAACCTAGCCGTGCGTACAAATATTTCCCTGTGACGCCGTTTGTCAAGGGGGTGCACCAAAGTCTACTGAGCGACGTAGTTTGGAACATTACAAACTACACCGCTTTTGAGAACAACGCCACTTTTGTTGTTCCAAATGCGAAATACAATACGGGTAACAAATTTTCTATAGGGAAACTGACGCGGGACTTTCCCTTATGTAGGATCACCCTGAGGTACTTCATTTGAGGGGGCACTGGTGGCTGGTACTCAGGGGACTATAGGGTATGCATGTATATCTTTAGGAGCAGCTTGGGATTCTCGGGTTATGGTACATTGCATATGTTCCTCTTGTTCAAGCACATTTGGGTATGATGACTGCCCCAGCCGAGTGGTGGCATAGTGAGACGTCATCCTTCCATCTTCCTACTAGCGAGGCCACCATTACTCTCGAGGATGTATGGCACATCCTCCGACTACCCATCCATGGAACTCAAGTGATCTATGATCTAGAGGAGGGTAGGGATGCCTGCTTTGATGTTATGGGTGTTGACGAGCTCATTCTTTGTGATGGTCTGATAGACCTAGAGCAGTACTGGGGCAGGGATCCTACTTACAGATTGATTGTAGCTGCCATTATTTTATGTCTTGTAGCTCCTGATCGGCGTGGCTGATATTTTAGTCTAGGTTGGGGATTGGAATGGCAATGGATGGGCGTTCATCGACAGTGCTTTTCCTGGGGACCAGTATTGCTGGCCTCTTTGTATAGAGATTTTCATGAGTTTTCTTACTTGGATGGTTAGGCTCTCGGGGCTAGAGTTACCCTTCTACACATTTGGGCATGGGAGCGGATCCCAGTGCTTTGCCTAGATGTGACACCAGTTGTTACAAATATTGACGATCCCGCTGTGTGGCAGTATGGCGGGGCAGAGATTTATTTTACCTATATGGGCACAGTTGGTGTGGCTTACTAGCGGTGAGTTTTAGATGAGATGATAGAGTTCATCTGGAGACCATGGATGGGAATAGGCCCATGGTATGATGATGAATAGTAGATTTTATTTGCACGTCAGGATAGGTTTATGTAGGGTCGAGAGCACACCATGGTAGAGAGGTACCTTCTTGACAGGCTAGTTAGACAGTTCGGCAAGATTCAAGATAGGTCCAACGATCTGTACATGGCCATCTTTACCCATACCATGAAGGAGACAGCATGGGGCTAGCCCATTCCTTTAGAGGAGGTAGTGTCCTCATTTAGATAGTTAGTGTCCCAACCATGGCCATATGATGAGGGGCCAGTAGATGCAGGGGTCACTCTAGCATACAAGGCATGGTTCTGACCTCCACTGAGATTGACAATTCTCGGGGCAGCGATCCCACGTCAGAGGGCTAGAAGAAGGGCAACAGGCAGAGGTCAGGGAGGAGGAGGTGTACCACCTCCTCATAAGTCACCTTTGAGAGACTAGACACAACATCCAATAGGACAAGATGGGCAGACCCAGGTGGTCCCACAACATCAGTCAGTAGCATAGCTAGCAGGACAACCAGATCCTTGAGATATATTGATTCAGTAGCTGTAGGGCTAGGTACAAGTCTTGACCATAGAGAGATCAGGCACGTCAGTAGGTTATTGCAGTCACTGTTGAGAGAGATCAACCGCGATCCAAAAGGGATCAGAAGATTGGTGGGCGGAGATAGCTAGAGAGCACAACCTCCACATCTTGAGGCCAATCAGTTGACCTTCAAGCATACAAAGAGGCTATCAGAGAGGTCGATTACTATCAGCAACATTACCGACAGGTAGTGCCAGCAGCAGGTCGAGTACCAAATTTCTCCTAGCAGACAAGGATGTGGCCACCGGAGGATCACGGTGACAGGCAGGTGGGGGAGAGCAGCTAGCAGGGCTAGCCCTTTTGGTCACGAATAGTTTTGCATTTTTTATTTATGGGATATATTGTTGCCCCTATTGTACCATGTGTTCTGATGTACACTTGATCTGATTTGTATCATAATAGGGTATTTTTGATGATATATATGAGATGATTCACCTTTTATGATATGTATGGATGCATTCTAATTTGATGTGATGCTATGAGATATTCCTATTTCTTATGTTCATGTAATATGATGTATATTTCTAATGGATGCATTTCTTTTTTTGTACATTTTTCATGTATTTCAATGATGATCTTATGGATGTAATGTATGTTAATGATGGTGTGAATGGATGCAAATGGTAATGGATGCTAATCATGATTTAGTGCTTTCTTAAGATGCTTAGAATAAAAAATTTATATTATTCTTCATGATATGATGCAATGTGCTTTTTATGCTAATGATCATGTGGATGCAGAGTGTATGCATTGGTGATGTTTTGATTACTATCATGACACCCTATTAGTGTGGAAGGAAGATAGAGGAATTTAGAATCAATGAGTTAGTTAGGATGATGATTATTTTGCTTTTGTGGGAGTTGGGATTTTCAAAGGGACCAATTTCATTATGTTTGATAACACACCTAGGTATGATGCATCAAGGTATAAAGGACTAGGATGGAATTGTACCTAGTGTGATAGAATTTGACTCGGTGATCAAATAGGAGTATCCTTATTCACACCTAGAATACATACCTTATTCAGGATGTAGTTCAAACATCCTAAACATCTCAGACCAAAACATAGAAAAGCAAGCCCTCCTATGCAGTCAACAAGATACCTAAAACACCCTCCCTACAAGCCAAACAAAGCACACATGACTAAGTTATTTTACAAGAGTATCCAAAAAGTACAATAGATAAAATATAATAATCATTGCCCCATTCCTTTCTCTCTAAACCTGATTTGTTTTAGGCATCATCGAGAGGTCCTTGGAATGAGCACAAAATAAGATAAGTCAATAAAAGAACAAATAAAGTAAATCAAACAATCTAATGTTCTTCATACCGCTAGCCAAGACTAACTACTATGGGGTACCTGATGCTTATGTCCATCGTAGGAAAGCTTCATCCTAGGACATGTTGTGACCAGGGTTTTGATGGAACTGATTTGGGTGATAAGCTATTGATATTCCAAGTTGACCAACTTGTTGACTCACTGATCTAGACTTTCAAGACTCTGACAATTAGAGTGTTGACTTTTGAACCTAATAGACTTGCTTCTAATTGACTTACCAAAGGGTGAAGGCAATGATTTATTTTATTATGAGTGATAAAATTCGTGGGTGAAAGCAAGATGAAATGGATGCACCATTTTGGATTTTTCAAATGTTTTGAGGTTGTTTTTGGTATTTTGAAATTTTTTACAATTTGTTTCTGTATTTTTGAGATTTATGATGAAGAGACTAACCTAAAGACCTATCCTAGGGGTCTCAAGCGTTGATCCTTAGATTATCCTTGCCTACGTTATACATGCAAATACCACATAGTTTGACTGATGACATACTTGACTCAATGATGAGATAGATGGGAAAACAAATTGCCATTTTATTGCGATGGATTCCTAAGGACTGACCCAAACAAAAATAAATAGGCAAATGGATTTCCAATGTGATAGATGCCTAAAGGATTGACGTAAATGCAAATAGATGAGCAAACAGATTGCCAATGTGATGGATGCCTAAAGGACTGACCTAAATGTAAATAGACGAGAAAACAGATTGCCAATGCAACAAACGCATAAAGGACTGACCTAAATGTCTTGGAGGAATATCAAATATTAGCCTTGCCTACGTTCAAGCTCAGAGATGATGTAGTTCAAACAAGGTGAAAAACTCACAAGACTCAATGATGACATTTTTGAATATTTTCTGATATTTCAACATGTTTTTGGATTTTTGATGATTTGAATGTTTTTGAATTTTTTGATGAATTTCTGGGAGGAGCCCAAAAGATATACACAAATCCAATCCACTACCAATTTCTAGGACATGCCCCTAGTGTGGTGTGATAGACTACTTCAATGAAGGCAGGACAAATTGACCTTAGGAATACGCCAGGTAGTACTATGCTATGATATGGGTGTCAACTCAGGCTATGGTATGGATGTGAGTAGATGGGTGGATGAATGAAATGTGATGGAATGGATGAGTGAGTCATGCAAATCCTCGTGGATGGGGAGTGCTTTATTTACACTTGGTGCCTATTTGCCAGGTTTTCACCAGGTACTTGCCCAAAGCGCCACCAAAGTGGTTTTCACTAGAGGGCGATTTTTTTTCTTTACTGTTTTCAATCCTTTTTCTGATTTTTTTTGTTGTCACCAAGATGCTTGCTTGCCAGGTTTTCATCAATGTAACCTTTTTTTAGGACTTTTTCTGATTGTTTTTTTGTATTTTTTCGATTTTATACCTTGCAAGTTCTTAGGCATAAATTTTTTTGAGGTGAGAGATGTTCAAAGGTTCTTGTAGAGGCTTTCCTTCTCATGTTACTAATTGATATGCTCCTAATTTATAGCTAGCTATGATGATAAAAGGTCCCAACTAGTTGGGCTCAAATTTTCCTTTTCTCTCTAGATTTGGCACATTCTTTTGGTTCTCTTTCACCACAAGCTCGCCGACTTGGAAGGTCCATTGCCTGATCTTCTTGTTATAGCTTCTTTTCAGGTAATTTTGGTAGACCCGTAAGTGATTTAGGGCATCTATGCACTATTCATCGAGTAACTCTAGATCATTTAGTCTCATGACCCTATATTCCTCATTTGTGATGAGGTTTTACAATGATATCCTCAATGACGGGAGCTCGATCTTGATAGGGAGGATGGCTTCTGATCCATAGACTAGGGATAATGGGGTGGCACCTGTTGGCATGCAAAATATTGGTATAGTAGGCCCATAAGGTGGGATTTAATTGCAAACACCAGTCATGACCAGAGTCATTGACTATTTTCTTAAGGATCTTCAAAATGGTTTTGTTGATGGCTTCTTCTTGGCCATTGCCTTGTGGGTAGTATGGGGTGGAAAAGCAATGCTGGATTTTGAATTTTTCACATAAGTCACAGACTTCCTGATTCTTGAAAGGTGTCCCATTATCAGAGATAATGGATTGGGGAACACCGTATCAGCAAATGAGGTAGTTCAGGATGAACTTGGATATCTGCTTTCCTATGATGTAGGTCATGGGAATTGCTTTGACCCACTTTTTGAAATATTCGGTCGCGGTGATAATGAACTTGTGGCCATTGGATGAGGTGGATGAGATTTTACCTATGAGACTGAGTCCCCATTTGGAAAAGGGCCAAGGTGTAACAATGGGATGCAATTCTTGAGTTGGTGCATGAATGAGGTCTCCATGTTGTTGGCACTGTAGACACCTTCTGACAAAGTCATGTGCCTCTCTCTCCATTGTTGTCCAGTAGTATCCCATTCTTAGCAACTTCATAGCCAAGGTCATACCACTCGAGTGTGAACCGCAAGTGCCATTGTGTACCTCAGTCAGAGCAGACAGAGTTTCCTCAAGTTTTAAACAATGTAACAAGGTTCCATCGATGCTTTTACAGAAAAGGGTTTCTCCTAGGATGGAAAATCGTAAGGACCTTTTAACAAAGGTTTGCTTGAGGTTCGGGGTAATGTCGGCTGGGAGGATTCCTAATCTTAGATAGGTGTAGATGTCATGGTACAAACGATCACCAGGACCAATGAGTTCACATGCGTATTCCAACTCTGGTACCTCAAAAGTGGGTACGAGAAGCTACTCTACTAGGAATTCATGTTTCAAGACATTGCGAGGGATGTCTAGCAAGGATCCAATCACTGCCATTGCATCAGTTGCTCTATTATTTTCCCTCGGTATCTGCTCAAAGGTGATGTTGATAAATGATTCCTTGAGGCTTTCTACCACCTTATTTTGGTATTCACCATTGACATGGTTGATGATAAGTTGTGAATCTCCGTAAACCTTTAATTCCATGATTCACCACTGTGCTGCAATTTTGAGACCTATGGTTAAACCCTCGTACTCTACAATATTGTTGGTATAGGGGAATGCTAACTTGTAGGATCTTGGTATATAGTCCCCCTGTGGGGTGATGAAGAACACACTATCTCTTGATCCATCTTGTGTGTGGGAACCATCAAGGTATAGTTTCCAATGATCGGTTGCACCGAGATTGAAAAGGGACTCGTCTAGAAATTCTAATATGAGTGGGTTGTCTACATATATTGGAGCCTCTACTAGCTGATCTGCAATGACCTATCCCTTGATTGCTTTTCACTCTAGACACTCAATATCATGCTTCGATAGTATCATAGCCCATTTAGCCATTCTACCCGTAAGCATTGCTTTTGACAATAGATACTTGAGGGGGTCTATCTTGGCAATTAGCTTAATTTGATGAGCTAGCATGTAATGTCTGATTTTTTGGGCCACAAACATCACTGCTAGGCAATCTTTTTCTATTGATGTGTAATTGATCTCATGCTTTACCATTGTTCTACTGATATAGTAAATGGCCTGCTTAGTTCCCTTTAAATCATGTTGGGCTAAAAGGGCACCAAGGGCGACCGTCATTGCTGAGATGTATAGAATCAATGGTTTCCCTATGATCGGTGCAATTAGCACTAGTGGAATAAGTAGGTATTCCTTGATCTTTTTGAATGCTTGCTCACATTTTTCATCCCACCTATACACTACTCCCTTGTGGAGAAGATGTGCAATCTATTTATCTGCTAGTTGTGCTATGAATGTTCAGATGGACTGGAGTCTTCCTTGTAGTCCTCTAAGTTGCTTCAATGTTCTGGGTGCTTCCATATCAAGGATTTCTTTTACTTTTGTAGGATCTACCTCTATCCCTCTCATTAATACCATGTAGCCCAAATTTTTTCCAAATTGTACCCCAAAGACACATTTCTTTGGGTTGAGCCTGACCTTGTATATCTCCAATCGGTCAAAAATTGCACTTAAGGTCGCTACATGGTCTTGCCTTTTCTTTGATTTATCCAATATGTCATCCACATAATCTTCAACTATTCTGTGGATCATGTCATGGAAGATTAGTGTCATGGCTCTTTGGTATGTAGCCCCTGCATTCTTTAACCCAAACGATATCACATTCCAGTAGTAAGTGCCCCAAGGACATGTAAAGGCCATCTTATGTTGGTCTTCTTTTGTGATCATTATCTAATTGTACCCTAAGAAGCCATCTATTAGGGATAGCATCTCATGTCTGGTTGTCATGCCCACTATCATATCAATGTTGGGTAGTGGAAAATCATCCTTAGAACATGCTTTTTTTAGGTCTTTGAAGTCTATGTAGATATAGATGCCCCCATTTGGTTTTGAGACTGGTACGAGGTTGGATACCCATTCTAGATAGTCAATTGGGCATATGAAGCAACGTCTAAGATTTTCTAAAATTCTATCTTTACGAGCAGAGCTATCTGTGGATGCATCTTTATTAACTTCTGTTTAATTGGCTTTGCTCTAGGGTGAATGGCCAAATGATGAACCACTACTTTAGGATCTAGACCTGGCATGTCAGCGTAGGTCCATGCAAATTTTACCTTTCTTTCTCTTAAGAATATGACCAACAATTCTTGTTCTTCAGTCTGAAGTGATTGAGAATAGAATTTCATTTGTGGTTCTGTCTTTGTTCCCAAGTTGACAGGATTACGCTGCTTTGCTAGGACTGTTGATTTCTCCTGATGTAGAGTAGTAGAGGGGAGATTGAATCCTTCATCCTCCAACGCATCAAAGAGTTTTTCACCATTGGATGCGTCCTTTAGTTTTACTATTATGTGGTTAGAGAGTGCCACACTGTGGTTTTCACTCAATAACTCTGAGCTTCTTCTCAATATTTTTCTTTTGTGACTGAAGGACTCAATCAACTCCCCATAATATTCTTAGGTATCCAATGTGATGTTAAAACCCTCCTTTTCATCCCCATATAGAACTGTATCCCTTAGTCCCATGAATTCCGAGAGAGCCTCATCGTTTTCAAATGAGTCTAAAATTGGTTGTCCACGTTGCTCATGATTGATGAGTTGAGGGTGTACTAAGGTGATTTGGTGGGTTTGTTGGTTTGACTTAGCTGGTGAAGGACTAATCATTAGTAGGGTGGAATCCTCAAAGAGCGTAGGAAGGCCTGCTATAGTGTCATCATTGTCACTACTAGCGCAAACATCAGTGATGTCAAAGCTGAAATTGTCCAGTGGGATACCTAGGCAAATGGGTGATCTAAGGGTAGTTGTTGATACTTGAGGAGAGTTCCTAACTACCCTATTGGGAGTACCTCTTCCACGTATAGTTATACTCAGAGGAATATATCCAAGGCCAAAGTTCCGCATTCTTCTTTCTACAATGATGGGCTCCAAGCGTCCATCACTATTCCTTCCAAGACTTTCATTTCTATTGTAGCCCATGCTAAGCATTATTTGTAGTCCTCTGCTGGCCTCATCCATGGGTAATGTGGGTGTAGGTTCTACATTGCGGTATATTATGCTTGAAATATCCTCCTCACCAACACTTTCTCGACTTAGGTCTCCCCAACGGCGGAATCCAGAGGGGTTGGTCTTAAGGGTTTGGACAGGTGTTTCGGTTGGTCGAGGTTGCCCATGCGACCTAGGAGATTGTGGTAACTCTCCCACAACAAATGCATTCCTTTTCATTCTATATTCACCGCATCCATTTTCATGGATCATGTTTTTTATGTCGGATATGTTAGGGATGGCGGGTGTATCTGTCATAGAAGTGGAGGCGAGGTAGGCTGGGTTGATGTATGAAGTGGATGAGCCTTCATCATTTTTTGGTACTTGGGAGATTTTATAAAACTTGGCTTCAAATTTTTTTCCGTAAGAAAATGGTTCAGGATCCCCCTATATAGTGATCTCCTCATTTTGGTGCAAGAATTTGACACATTGGTGATATGTCAAAGCTACCGCTTTCATTCTATGGATCCATGGATGTCCAAGGAGGATGTTATATGGTAAGTTGAGGTCAAGGATCTGACAGGTAGTCTCCATGGTTGTTGGTCCCACTTGGATGGGGATTTTAATAGTTCCCTGAGACACTCTTTCTTGATCATCATATGCCCTTATTGTGATGCTCTTGTTTTTTTTTATGGAATCCTCAGCGAATCCCAAGTTCTTTATAATTTTGAGAGAGCAGATATTAAGACCAGCACCTTCGTCCACCAAGACCCTCTTAACTTTCTTTTTATGGACCAGCACTTGAAGGTGGAGTGCATGGTTATGAGATGGCTTCGGGGGGAAGTCTTGATCAGAGAATGTTAGGAGATTTTGGGTGACGATATTTCCAACCATAGCCTAAAACTAATTTGTGTCAAGGGTGGTGGAGACAGTGGATGTTACTAATGCTTCATCAAGAATTTTCCTATGGGCAACAAAAAATTTTAATAGCTCCATGATAGATATCTACGCGGGGGTTCTCTTCAATTGGTTGATGACATTATAGTCATAAGGAAGGGAATTTATATTTAAAGTGGGGGTCTTAGATGGTTCCTCTGCAATGGTGACCTTGCCACCACGTGTGGTGACTTGACAGTCAGTGTTAGCACCCTTAAAATTGATGACTTTGACCATCTCATCGACACATGTGACTATCTCTTCATACACTAGATTAGCACTAGCATATTTTTTCTTGCCTTTGTTGTTCCCTTGATTGTTTCCTTGATTATGGTTCAGCATCGGATTTGTGTATATCTTTAAATTGATTTCCAGTTGGTTGTTCGACATTGATTATCTTGTCCTCGATGGGATCTTGGATGATGTTTTTTAGTCTCATGCAATTAGCGGTTGTATGCCCTTTGATTTTATGAAAGTCACAAAGGAGATTTCCATTATACCATGGCTGTTTTGTCATGGGTTTTACATATTGCTTGAAGTTGGAGACTTTGATTAGATTCTCTTTGACCAATTTTTTCATTATGGACTCGATGGATTCCCCAAGGGCCGTGAACTTCCGCTTGGGAGGGTATTTGCCTCGGGGAGGTGGTCTTCCTTGATTAGACAAGTTATTGATTTGGTCGGGGGGAAGTGGTTGTTGTTGTGCTACTATTGTATTAGTCTACATACTATTGCGATTATGATTTTGTGGTTGATGATGAGTTTGGATATTTGGCTTGGGAGCATTTATGACCACTTTAGCATCAACCATGCCATCGTTTGTGATATTTTTGTTCCTCAACCAAGTTTGAGGTTTATCATTATAATTGTTAGACTAGCAGTTATCCTATGGTGGAGTGAATGTTGAGGTGCCTCCTCGTGTGGTGAGGGCCCTTTCAATGTTGAATGCCTTTGGGATCAGTTGATTACATGATGTGATGCATTGAATTTTCAAATAAAATGCCAAGTTTTCATCTAGATTGGATATGATGGTGCATACTTGTTGTTCTTTTGGCATGGTCCACTTGCTCTGATTGGCCTTGGATCACCATCTTTGCAAGAAGGATGCGAATAACTCTCCTTTTCTTTGTTTGAGTGTTGATATTTCTTCCAAACTAACATCTGCACCCATGTTGAAAGCATAATTTTTCAGGAATGCCTCCACAATCTCCTTCAATGTTTTAATGCCCATGGGTAGGTGAGAAAACCATTCCATAGTCGGACCAATCAAACTTTGGGGGAAGATTCACATTAGATACGTGTCATCATATGCAACCTCCATGCAATGCACCTTAAATTCCTTGACATGGTTTTTAGGTTTTCCCATTCCATTATACTTGTCAAATTTGGGGATCTCAAATCCCTTCGGGAACGGTACCATGGTGAGAATTTTGTTGAAAGGATAAGGGCACAAGTTTCCTGGTGTTCGTGTTTTTTTTCCTACTTGTAGGTCCAACACTTGCTGTGAGAGAAGTTTTATTTGTGTTGCGACATCGTTGCGTGGATCGGGAGGTGGAATGAATGTGTTTTGAGGAGTTTCAGGTGTTTGATTGGTGGGAGGAGTACTAGTGGGAGTTTTTTGCAAGCTCTAATAATCGTTCAAGGCCCGTTGGTATGCCAGCATTTGTGACAACAACACTTGTTGTTGATCTTGCTGTTGTTGTTACAACAACGCTTGTTGTTGGTCCATTTGTTGTTGTTCCCATAAAGCCTACTATTCGTCCAGTTGTTGTTGTGCTAACAAAGCTTGTTGTTGGTCTAGCTTTTGTTGTGCCAATAAAGCTTGTTGTTGGTTGAGCTGATGTTGTGCCAACAATTCTTGTTGTTTGGCTTGTTGTTGTGCCTAAAAGTCTTGCAAGGCTTGTTGGTATGCTTGTTTATGGATTGCTTGCAGTTACACTTGGTATTGTTCTTGTGCATGTTGTTGGGCTTGAGCTTGGGCTTGTGCAGCTTGTGTGGCTTGTACAGCTTGCAGGTTTTGCTTTAGTACCCTCTGATGGTTAGCTTTTTGGATGGAATGGATCATGGTGATGAATGAATTAATCCTGTTTGCTCTTAGTGGGATTTGTGGTGGATTGGGAATGATGTCGGGAAAGCTAGTGGTGTTGGTTGTCATGATTTGGGTTGTCAGTGGTGTGGATGAGATGCTTGGTCCTTGAGAAGGTATGCCTTGGGAGATTTGAGGACTGATTGATGTGTTTATCATAGTGGCTTGAATGGTTGCCACTTGTTGTTGAGATATTGTAGGCAAAAAGAAAGAATTAGGTGTGATGTTCAGATTGCCTGGATTTAAGAAACTAGATATGGGTAAGGGGGGAAGACCAACCCTCATAGGTGATGTGGATGTGAGTGGTAATGGGGGAAAGGGTGGTAAGTTCCCTTGAAAGGATAACGGGTCAGTGAATCCCATTGTTCCAAACAAAACACCTTCTCCTTGTGGTAGAGAATTTTGTATGTTTAGCGGATAGGTGGGTGTAGCATGGAACGAGGATGAATCAGTAGAATTATGGAAATTGAGTGGGATGTACAGGTGTGATGGATTCACTGGAACAGATTTTTCCAGTATGGTGTTGATACTCACCTCTTTGTTGTATATAAGGCGATATTGTTGTAACTCACGAAACATAGCACTTCATTTGTTTGCAATTCGTGAGGTTGGTGTGATAGTTGATGTGATTATAGGAGTCTATTGGATGATGTTAGGAATTGACATTGGGGGTATGCTCATAAGAGGCCTTTCTAGACTAGCGCCTACATCAAGGTTGGAGGGGGACTAGACCCCTCCTTCCATTAATGTGCACAAGTATAGAGAAGGATTAAGTTTAAGCATGGCATTGACAATTCTATGATTTTCTAGATATCGAATCATTTCAGTTATTTCCCTTTGTTTCATTCCCAAGTCTTCATTGATGATGTCCTCTAAATAGCCTTCCTCTTGAGGATTTTGTGATGGTAGAGAAGAGCTACTTGGGGGATTGTTGGATTCTACAAGTTTTGCTTTGGTGGTTACCGGACCTAAGTCACTGAAATTTGATATGTCATTGATGTTTTCCATGTTCTTCTTGTATTGTGATCTTGTTTGGACCATAAAAAATAGGGATCATTTGATCTCAATCTTTCAAGCCCAAAAGAGAAGAACTAGGGAAGTCAAAAGATCAAAGAGGGTGGTAGTGATGACAAAATAAATGGATGAAGTGGATGAGTGAAACTTTTGAAGAAATTTTGAAGGGTTATGCTAAAATTTTAGGACTTATATTGAGGGTGATGGTTTGACTAGGTGTATTAAGTCAAACAAGATTGCAATGAAGTTTGTAGACCCTAGGAAGTTGTGTTATCTTAGGGAAAACTTGCACAAGGAAAATGGATTGGTTAAGTGTGTTAAGCCAACCAAGGTGATTGTGAACTAGTAGACCTCAGGGAGTTGTGTTATCCTTAGAGGTAAATTCATTCAAAATATTTGACTATTTTGGCTAGGAGTGTTAAGCCAAGATAGGGTGGTGTTGATTTGGCCCTTTTAAATTTAGCATGAATGATTTTCATAAAGTTTTCAAGAATTTTATTGATGGGATGAGATTTGATTGATGAAAAGATGGATGGAGATGACGAATTTGATCTTAGACTTGAACCTAGACACAACTCTCTTTACAAAACCTCGGTGTTGAAGAACATGCTACACTTCCTATGTGAGGAAAGCAAACCTTTCAAAAAGTTCAAGATTTTGTTGATAGTAGAATGCATACAAAGTTCGATTATTTCTTGAAGCCTTTTTAAAGAAGTTGTACACTAGTCTTTCTCTGACTTCAAGGAGCATTTCAAGGCATTCTTCATGGGCTTTTAGAATTGTCCTTTTGAACCTTGGTTTTGGGATCTTGACCTTTTGGGAAATCATTTGAAGCAACACATATGATGTTCAATTTGTCCTTTATCTTGGCTTAGTGGATTTCTTTTTACCAAAAACATTTTCTTGATTATGTTTCAAACTATATGTCTAATGTCCCACTTTTGTTTTCATCCCAAAAGGTCCATTATGTGGAAGTCAAGTAAATTAGGGCAAGAGTTTCTTAGGTTTATCCTTAGTGAAAACAAATGATGATAAATCCAAGAACTTACGAACCTCTAAGGATATGATCCCTAGGGAAAGCAAGAGCACTTAAATTCGTCAAAGGTATTTTTTTCTTCCAAGAGGTTTAAAATTTGGAGCTCTTTGTGAATGTTTGTTTTTCAATTGTTTTGAGAACCAAGTAATGTATTTTTCTTTTCCAAGTACATGTACAACCCTAGGATGATGAGACAATATTTTGTTGGGTTCCCACTTGGACGAGCCCAACTGCGCATATTTTGTGTGGATGACTAGATGTTTGACCATATTGGCTCCCCTCCATGGTACACACTTCTCAGGTCAGCCAAGCATCAGTACCCATGAATCTCCCATGGCATACTTTTCATCTCTATAAAATAACTGCATGTATAACATGGGGTGGCTTCGAAGGACATGACCTTTTCACCAACAAAATAGATAAGGTTTTGGCCTTTAAACAAAAGTTTATAGTAAGGGCATCCAGTTTAGGGGGTGCAATGATAAACTCCTTGTGAGAGATCTCCCAACCCTTAGAAAAATGGCTTTATGCATCATAAAGATACTGGGGGAGAGTTATCATGCACTGCTTCCCATTGCCCATGGCTTTCACCATGAACACAAATTTATATAGCGGTTTGGAAGAGCTTGGCTTTAGCCCGTTACTGCTTGATTCGTTCCCTTAGGGTGAGTACTTTTTCCCACCAAGGCAGGCCTCTAAAGGTATACAATAGCGATTAAGTGCATTCATAGTTCGATCGAACTTCATTGAAAAACAAAGGGAGAACACTCGCAATTCTTTTTTCTCACACTAGACAAGTTTGTTCAATTTTTAGAGCCCAAATAAAATGTGGAGGCAATCCTTTTGACAACCTAATATCACCAAAATGATTTTGATTCTCAAGATCATTGTGAAGCATGAGAGAAATGCATACGCATTTCAATGGTATTATTTTACAAAAGAGATTACAAAACAAGAAAGAAACATTCATTTTAAATCCATCAAAGAAATAATGAGTTATTTTTAAGCACCAAAGGAAATGTGAGATTGCCTTATTCAATTTTTAAACCTTTAAAAAAAATCTAGTATGTTGTTCCTAAGGTTCTTTTAGCCTTTTTCAAACTTTGAAAGAGAAATTTTCCTTGTTCATTTTAAACCCAAAAGGAAAATTATTATTTATAAAGCATGAAAGTAACAAATTTCTCTTAAAAAACAAAATTTAAAATCCTTCAAAAAGTGTTGATTAACACTTTAGTGTTTAAAAACACTTTGTGTATGATGAACTTGATGTCATGATGAACCTCTTTGTTTGCTTTTTTTTTTTGCTCCAACCTACAAAATGATAGAAAACCAGAGAGCACAAAGACAACAAACAAGGTCAAGAATTAGAAAATCAAAAAAATCAAAAAGCACATGTCAAATTTAAACCTGATTGTTTTTCGCAGCAAAGTTTGCAGGAGTTGTGTAGTTTGTAGAAGTGATGTAGTTTGGGACAAAAGTGACACTATATAGTGCTGTGTGTTTGATTGTGGGTGGCACTCTACATGAATAGAGACCATAGGTGCAGTGAAATATGGTCAAGTGGCTAAGTTTGTGAAGCGGCTAGGTTTGAAATTTAAAAATTTTTGAGGCGGGAAATAGGACGGCACAGTTTGGAAGTGGAGCGGTGCAATATTGAGCCACTTTTCTAAAAGCGGTGCGATATAGCGTTGTGGACCTATGTGCAGCACATTTAGATATTTTAAAAATCTAATAGGTGGAAAAGTAGAGCGGCATAGTTTGGAAGTTGAGCGGTGCAATATTGAACCGCTTTTCTAAAAGCGGTGCGATATAGTGCCGCAGACCTGTGTGTGGCACAATTTTCCTGTGACTTGCAAAAAGAAAAAAAAAAGCACAAAATTTTCAAGAAAAACGTGATTAGAACTTGATATTTCTCTCCTTCTAGTGCCAAAATGTGAACCCCTAAACCTGCAAATGCACAAGAACAACAAACAAGATTAAATTGTTAGATCAAAATGCATACAAGCATGAGGGATTCCCCATGAAATCCATTTAATAATGTAAGTGTGAATAAGTAAACAAGAATAAAACACTTTTTAATACGACATTATATCAAATATTAAGCAAATTAAACTAATTTAAAACAATAATCTACTGAAAGCATCATATTGCTCTCTATCTCCAAAGATTTATTAAATCATTGTTGCTCTCAGATCATGTAAGCAATGTGACTGTTAAAATGACTATCCGAAGAACGAGAAGGATGCCAAATACAGGAAACTAATCGTATATAATGATTTCTAAATAATCAAAAGAAACTAATTTAATCTGGACATGAAACTATTGATGAAAAGCTACAGTGTGCAGCCATGATTGCAATGCTAAAATGCTTGGAATGCTTGATTGCTTAATGCTGGATTATTTTGATGCTTGGATGCTTTATGCTTGATGAAATTCTGCAGAGTAAACTTGATAACCTAGGGATCCTTTTCTTGGTTGAATGAGGTTGTATTTATAGAATTCCTGGCTATAGAAATGCACAGGGATGGCATTGAGAGGCTTGGATTCAATCTGGAGGATTGAATGGTGAAAGATTGAGGAGATTGAGAGAATTTTGGTGATTGTCTCTACCCATGAAAACACCAGGAAACAAAAGAGGAAAGATTTATGGAGGAGGATTGAGAGAAGAATTTGGAATTTGTCTCCAAAACTTCCCGTGAAGTTTCAAAGCATTAATTTTGACATATTTTAGACATAATTTAGACATAGGATATCTAATTTGATTTTGAGGAAATATAGTGGAATATTCCTTATGCCTTTATTCAAATATTTTTGATTTATTTAAATTAGCAAAAGAGGAATAAATAATTTAATAAAATAAACTATAGTATTTGTTTATTAAATTAAATAGAAGAATATGGCAATTAATCAATAAAGTGTTTAATCTTTATTTAATTAATTTAAGATTGATGTGATAGAATAAAATAGGGATTTGATAATTAAATCAAACAAAGTATTTAATTTTGTTTATTTAATTAAGATGAATTTAAATGTGAACTAGATAAATAAATATTTCTATTTATTCAAACAGTAGAGGAAATTAGGATAATCAATTAAATAATTTGTATTTAATTAACCGGATTCTCCAGACCAATTTTAAGTGTATAAAACTAAAACTTAAAATAGAAAAACAGAATAACAACTAAGTAAATGAAAACAAATCCTATTTAAGTGGGAAAATTGATGTTCCCATGGGGGAATTGGTGCCAATTGAATGTTGAAATTGGCCCTTTCCCAACTCCTAAGTTGCAATGTTGATGAGTGTGAAATGGTCAAATCTCCAAATGATATTTGAGAATAACTTAGCTATGATATTATGAAAATGATGAATGGTTGAGTGGAAAAGGGGTAAAATTAACTCTCAATGTGAAGAGAGTAACTTTGCATCAAATTGTGGATGAGAAAATGAGGAGAGAAGCCTCCAATTTATAGATTTGAATTTGGAAGAAAGAGAAAGCTTTGAGAAATGTGGGACTAACTTTCAATCCAATGGTTGAATGCCACTTGTCACCATGTGAATGGTTGATGGTTGTGCACATTTTGGCAAAAGTACCAATAAATGTAATTAGTTTGAATTTGAATTTGTGAAATGACTTGTTGAAGAGGGAAGGGGAATGAAGTTAATGTCACTTGGCTCAATGAAAAGGACATGTAAGAGGCCTTAAATGCCTTTTTGGAAGGACCAAGTCAACTTGGATTTTTTGAATTCAAATTGAGGGAATATTCCCTTTTGATGCCATGTGAGGAAAATAGACAATTAAATAAATCAAAGTAATTGATTTATTGTGCAATTTGTATTCTCTAGAAGATTTTAGTGAGGGGATTAACTTAATCAAGGTTTTGATTAATTTAATAGGAGATTTGATGATTTGACAATTTTGACTCAAATGGATGAATTAATTTAAATCAAGATTGAGAGGAAATGATCAATTAAATAAATGATTTGGTTTATTTAACTCAGGAGGAATATGTTAGATTAAATCAAATAAGGTTTAATTTATTTAATTTAATAAGAGGACTTTAGAGATTTTAATCAAATAAAATGATTTATTTAATTAAACAGAGATGTAAGATTAATAAAATTAAATTGCTTAATTTAATTACTAGAAGAGGAAGACTTAATTAAATGAATAATGATTCATTGAATTAAGAGAAAAAATATGATGAACTGCTGAGAGTATGATTTCAGAGGAAACGATGTTAGTAATCAGGATCAAGTGTGTCAAACCGAAAATGTACATTTTCCATGTCTATAATTTTTTCTCAAGAGGATAGTTAATGTCTCTCTTTTGAGAATCCACATCTTGTGCATAACCAAATTTGGTTGATTCTACAATCTTTATCCAATTAGGTATTTGGTAAAAACTATGGGGTTTTAATTATTTTTGCAAGGCACTCATCCCATATTCATAAATCTCAAAAAACAAATCAATGCACATGGAATCGTCCAGTCTGAAATCTTTGGGGATTTCTATTAAAGCATCCAAAAATCTCAAAAATAGTTTATGTGGTGATTCCCCCTGGTGTCTCCCCATTTCATACAATTCTTGCACAAAAGATCTTTGATCAACATTGCTCAAATTTTGTTGTTGTTCAACTTGCAGCTCACTATGATCCTCATACTGTGATGATGGAGAAACCATAACAGCAAGAGCATTGTCATCTTCACAATCATTTATATTATCTGATCCTTGAATTATATTTGTATATGGTAAGCTATAATAACCAACACTTGTAACCAAATACCCTTTCATCATTGAGTATTTCAAATTGTTCTCAATGTCCATGGCAGTTTTATATGTCTGATGTAATGTTGCAAGATCTTTATCCCATAATAGATAGGTCATCTTTTTATCAAATGCACCTAAGTATATGACCAAAAATTCAACATAATTTGGTCTCATACTTTCTGGAATTTACCTTATTTCCTTTGCAAATCAAAGATTGAAAATAGGGACCAACTCATCTTTACTTATATGGATTTCCATAAACTCTTTTCTTACCACACTTGGATTTACCCAGTCACCAAATTTTTCAACAAAGGTTGTCATAAACTGATTCCATGAAGTTATAGAACTTGTTAGTAAATATGAGAACCAATCCCTGGCATCATCCTTCAAATATTGAACAAAACATTTCATGAAAACATCCTCATGGTTCACCTCATAATCCCCCATCACATCTATGAATGTTTGCAAATGTTTTGAGGCTGATTTAGTAATCTATCATGTGAACTTGGGAAAATATTTCCTAACGTGTTTAGGAATTAGGTTCAGGAAACCTTTAATATCATTGAAAACCAATGGCATACACCTTTCAATCATAAAATCCTTTTGAGGGCTTGGTGAATATTATTTGCCCTGCATACTTTTACTTAATATTTCATAGGGAAATCCTCTTACATCCATATTTAATCATTATCAACTTCATACATGGTTATCAATTGCATCATTTACTAATTCTACCATGATTCTAGAACATAGATTGAAACATTATGCCTTAAAGCTTTCTCAAAGGCATAATTCAAAAATAAGCATACTTCTTAGATCATTACAGTCATTACACATTAGAAGTATGAACATAACTACTATTATTCTCCATATTAATGAAATTTCATCTAATAGGGAACCATTTATCATCTCAAGCCTTCAAAATTTCTCATAAACTTCTTTTAAACAAAATAATGCTTTTTTTTAGATTTATGAGAATACCTGGAAACTTTGTAGCATTTATTAACCTTTCTTCCTAACTATAAATTTTGCAAATCTAGAAGTCTTCTTCACAATTCAACTAGTTATTTAGACAAAGTTGCTACCTCCTTTATAGAGGACTAAACTTTAAAGAAACATGAAGTTCTTTAGATAGTAAATCTCATTCTGGGTCTTCTCCAATAGTGGAGTCACAATTTTGTTGCAACAAAACCTTTTACAAGTTCAAAAACTTTTCAACATCTAAACCAAATGTTTAGACTCACCAAATACTTGACTCTGTGATACCACCTTCTACACATAGGATTCCTTTTTATTTAATTTCTCAAAATTTCTCCCCAACGAAGTCACCATTTTGTTGGTCATTTTTCCAGATAGGCTTTGAAATTCTCTAAGAGATAGCCAATCTCTATGTTCAAGAATCAAAAAAGCTAGTGGACAACTAATAGATAAAGCTTCTTAGGGATTTATCCCTACTCTTTAGTTTGTGTGAGGCCAAGGAGAGTGTTCCTATTTTTTTTCATTTGATACCCATTTTCGAAAGAACACTTCACATGAACACTTCACACACAGATAAAATCCTACTACTTGCAGACATACATGATTTATTAAAGGTTTGGATGACCTTTACACAAATGACCAAATATTTGCTAGGAATATAGGTGTTATATTAGATTTGCATCTCATGACAGATAGAATTTGAATTAGGTAATGTTCTAACCTTGAATCCACATATAGGTGCTTTTTTATTTTAATTATTAAAATAATTCCAAATGAACTAGCCAGTGCCTCAACAAATTGGGCAGGAGTCACATATTAAATATTTAGTCATACATAGAATTTAACCCTAATATCATTGAATGAATCTCAAAATGCATTGCATCATAATACATCACATAATTCAAAGCAATACTCCTTATCAGATCCTTAGCACATTACCACAGACCTACAATCCCTTTTCAAGGATTTGATTAACTCATTAATTTAAGGAAATAAATAGAATCATACATTCAACTGAACTATTGAAGACAAATGAAACAATCCTTGATAATTTCATTCATTATCTATCACAACACACATAGGAGAGTAATTTCCTTAATTTTTTAGATTTCTTTTGATATCAGTAATTACATAAGACCCATTAAGACTATCTCATATGCATACCCTACCCAGGACAATTTACCAGCTAACTCATCCTAAATTCTACATTATCTGCATTCAATATATACCACCTAGACCTTCAGGATTCAAAAATATGACCACTGCAATGAGGCTTGAGATCTACTTTATAGAACAGGAGAGCGAAAAGCTTTGGGAACATTTCCATTACATTTCAATAAAATTTCATTTCAAAATGGAATTTCATTTGCATTTCACAATTCCCACACACTTGGATGTAATCATTCGGTGAGCAGGGGAATCAAAATAGTTACAACCTTTGTAACTAGTCGATACCACCATAACCACAGAAAAATACAACCAAGTCCTTGTAATTTTTGTCCACGTCAAACCCAAAAGGAAACAACATCAACACAAAATTGGAAAACCAGAGAACCATACCACTATCCAGAACAAAGAGTAACACCACGGCCATGATATAGAGGATTCCTCCATGTTTTCATCTCATTGGGAGGCAAGAACACCACCTTATTTTTATCAACACCCCCTAGCACTAAAGCTAGAAATAACACACGGTGCCACCATGGTAATTGGAGAACGTGAGGACCTCTTTGTCTTCATCAGCCAATTCAATCAAAACTATGAGGTAACTGCGATAATCAAAATCAATCTTAGAACCATCACCACCAGAGCTATTGGAGACATCAATTGGAAAATTTTACTACCCTAGAGAGCCTCGACTGAACCTTGGTTTGTCCTTCAATCCTTAACCAGTCTCTACAAACCTCTTTTCCTTTTCACAGCTCATCACCTCTCCTCGTGCAACTCAACCCTTAGAACGAGAACTGCATCTAGTAACACTTAGGAGGGACCTCATTTTTCTACCCTAGAGTCAAGAGTGCCTAGAAGTGTTCTCTATTCATATTGTTGCACCTCCTCCTGAGATCTTCACATATTCATTCTTGTAGACCTATGTAGCAGTGAACTAGAAGCAATTGGCTTGCTCATCTTGCACTCAAACCCAAAGACTTTTGTAGATCCAACAATCACCCAATGTAGAAACATAGAGGAATTCAAAATCTTAATTGCTATGATGCAAATGAATAACCAACAAGCATTATGGAGAAAATTGATGCAGTGATCATCAATGCTCCAACTACAGCATGAGTGAGTGAATGATTATTCATTGACATCGATTTCACCATTGTTAGTTTTTAGGTTAATGGAAATCAACTTACTATTCATCATGATTGCTAGGAGATAACCCATAAAATGCATGGAAATCAGGTTGATATCCATTGAAAAGCTTGCATCATTAATATTTTCCATTTGTAGAGCTCAAACAACCATCACATGGTTGGTTCAATGTTTTGAATTTGGGTCATTGATGTGCCAATGAGTTGGCATGTTGAATGACTCAGATCAAGTCAAACACCTTTGAATATTCCATGTTGTCACATGGCAGACCCATTGGCCAATGATACACACCCCATTTAGAATACACACACATCACTTGCGGGCCCCAACCAACCACCTTGTGCCACCAAATGAATCCACATGTCACCCATTCGCACACCTCACATCATTTTCAAAAACACTATTTGAATCGATCGAGGTCTATGAAGGATGACCACAATCAATCTTCATCATCACATGATAGTCGTTGATTAGAAAGCCCTTATTAATACTTCTAGAGAATTCAGACTAGGCCCGACTACCCTAAGTGACACATGGAAATAGCTTTCACAACTCACCATTCATTTGTGACTTCATCGAAATTCTTTGTGAGGACGGCGGGGAACAGTCAGGATCAAATCCATCAATCTGGTAGCTCATAAGACAACCTGAAACATGCATGGAGATTAAAATTAAAACCCAACATAATAAGACTGACTGGTCAGGTAAAGGGGGTTGGTACATGCATGACATAAAATGCTCAATTGATGACTTAAGTAACCGGCTACCTAGAGAAATAGGTCAACATGAAAAAATAACGCAAGGGTTCAAAAGATGTGAAGATTTTAAACAAGGGAAATAAACCCCTAAACCCTAGCATTTGACCCCTAAGCACAAGGGTAATAGCCTGATAGTACTTCTCACAGAACCAACCAAGATTTGTAGCAATTTTAAAAGCTCTATCACATCACTTATAATAAATCATTGTCAACCTCACCCTTTCGCAAAAAAATTGAAAACAAGTCTAGTAGGTCAAAAGTGTGTTCTCCAACGTCAAGGTTTTAAGTCTAGATTAGTAGGTAAGCAAGTTAGTCAACTCTGAGTATCAATAGCCTATCATCTAGTCAATCCAAAAAAAATTGATAACATCATGTCCTAAGATTCATCCTTCCTACAATAGACATCAACATCAGGCATCACCGTAGTTTAGTCTTGGCTAGCGATATGAAGAACATTATCTTGTTTGTTTACTTTATCTTTGTCTTTTGATTTATCTTATTACACTCATTCCAATGACCTCTCGATGATGTCTAAAAGAAAAGAGTTGGAGAGAAATAAATGGGGCAACTATCATTATCTTTTTATCTATTGTGCTTGTTGGATATTCTTGTAATATAACCTGGTCATGCATACTTTGTTTGGGTGTAGGGAGGATGTTTTAGGTGTCTTTTTGACCACATAGGAAGGCTTTCCTTTCTATGTTTTGGTCTGAGATGTTTGGAATTTATGAATTGCATTTTAGATAAGGTTTTGTATGTTAGGTATGAACAAGAGTACTCCTATTTGATTGTTGATTCAAAGTCCATTACACTAGGTACAACACAATCTTGGTTCTTTATACCTTGATGCATTGTACCTCTGTGTATTATCAAACATAAGGTAAATGGCCCTTTTAAAATCCCAATTCCTAATAACTGAATCATCATCACCATCACCATCATTAATAATGTAGGCTTGTTGGATCCTCTTTTCATTATCCTATTTATTCTATCTTCTTTTTGTACTAGCATGGTACCATGACAGTTAATCAAAAACATCGCTAATGCATTCACCCTGCATCCACAAACTATCAGCATAATGCATATCATATCATATCATATAAAAAATGATGCAGGAGCATCTAGTGGTGTAAGGGCAATATTGCATCACCCAAAAATATCTTTACTTTCATTTGTATTTTTGGAGATGTTCTTGCATTCCTGGATACGCTTTTCATCGAAGTAGAATTCCCAACTCTTAGAACTATTTTTTTGCTTTTTCTGCTCAACTGCTATTTTTATCAGGTGTGAATTTGAAGGCGTGAGGAGGCAGAAATTTAAGGGAAGCTTCAGGATAGAAAAATAAGCACTTTGGTGAAAGAATCAGGTTAAGATAATTCCTGGTTTGAAAGTTATTCAAGTTTCAGTTTTTTATTTTTTCCCTATAAAATCTTTGAAGCCAATTTGAGGTACTTAGAGGCTCCAAATGGGTCCGAAAATTGGCAAAAACAAAAGTGGTTGGCCTTTAGGACCCACTTTCCAGAACTTTGTTTTCTTGAGAGATTTCTGAAAAGGTATTATGATTGAAGATCCAATAGTCGGATCTTAAGTTAGGGCTTCTGGAAGTTGGTGCATAATTAGAATGTTGTTTTGGGCTCCAAACAGAGAAGGGGATATTTATGGGCTAGTTTTGGTTAAAGCAATCAAGGCCTCCTCATTTTTTAGGAAACGTAAAAGGGTTCATTCGATGCTCCTATGGTATAGGGTATCTCCTCGGATGACAAAATAGGATGATTTTTTAATGAAATCTCTTTACAAGTTCGAGGTTATGTCGGTGGGGAGAACTCCTATTCTCAAGTAAGTATAAATATCATGGTACCAAGGATCATCGAGACCAATGATTTTGCACACCAATTCAGACTGTGGTACCTTGAATGCTGGTACGAGAAGCTGCTCCATGAGGAATTCTTCTTTTGGGATGTTGTGCAGGATCTCTGGGAGTGATCCAATCATAGTGATTACATCTACTGCTATGTTATTTGCTCTGGGTAGCTATTCAAATGTGATATCAATGAAGAAATCCTTAAGGTTTTATACCAGCTTCTTGTATGAAGTCAACTTTTCATCCTTTGTTTGATATTCATTATTTACCTAGCTGATTACGAGATGTGAGTCTCCACAGACCTTAACTGCCCTAATTTTCCACTGCACTACAATCCTCAGCCCTATGACAAGAGAATTGTAATTCATGATTTTTTTGTGCATGAGAATGACAACTTGTATGATTTAGGTATACAGTTGTCTTGCAGAGTGATGAAGAAGATTCTTGCTCCTGACCCGTGTTGCATGTAGGATCCATCAAAATACATTTTCCAATGATCCGCTACACTAAGGTTGAATATGTATTCATCGAGGAACTCTGAAACAAGTGGATTCTTTACATATATTGGTGCTTCTGCCAATTGATCTCCAATTGCTTGTCCTTTGATAGCCTTTCATTCTACATACTCAATGTCATTCTTCATCAGGATAATAACCCACTTAGCCATTCGTCCTATGAGATTTGCTTTGGAATTAGGTACTTGAGCGGGTCTATTTTTGCAATGAGCTTGATCTGATGTGCTAGCATGTAATGTTTGAATTTTTTGTGCCGCAAATACAACTACTAAGTAGGATTTCTCAATAGGTGTGTAGTTCAAATCATGTCCTACCATGGTCCTATTGATGTAGTAGATAGCCCTTTGCTTTCTATTTTCATCATGTTAGGCTAAGAGAGCGCCAAGGGTTGTCATTGTTGCTGATATGTATAAGATCAAGGGTTTTCCTGGAATCAATGGCATAAGGACTGGTGGTGTGAGAAAATACTTCTTGATCTTGTTAAACTCTTGGTTACATTTCTCATCCAATTTGTATGCTATCGACTTGTGGATTAGATGAGAATATGGGATTGCCTTGTCTACTAGTTGTGCTATGAATCAACAGATGGACTGGAGTCTTCCTTGTAGGCGTCTTAGCTAATTCAATGTCTTGGGTGCCTCCATTTCAAGGATTTCCTTGACTTTCATGGGATCTACCTCGATTCCTCTCATTGTCTTGATGTATCCTAGGAGCTTTCATGATTGCACTTTGAAAATGCACTTCTTTGGATTAAGTCAGACCTAATGTTTTTCTAATTTGTCAAAAATGGAGCTCGGAGCTGATATGTGGTCCCATCATTTCTTTTATTTAGCCAGTATGTCATGCACATAATCTTCCATAGTTTTATGGATCATGTCATGAAATATTAGTGTCATGGCCCTCTGGTAGGTTGCTCCTACATTCTACAATCTAAATGGCATCATATTCCAACAGTATGTTCTCCATGGACAAGTGAACGATGTCTTGTGCTTGTCTTCCTTGGCTATCATGATTTGATTGTATCTTGAGAATCCATCCATTAATGATAGCATCTCATGTCCTCCAGTCATATCCATGATCATTTCAATGTTTGGAAGTGGAAATTCATCCTTTGGAAATGCTTTGTTTAAGTCTCTAAAGTTCATGTAGATGCAGATACCCCCAATGGGCTTTGAAACAGGTACATGATTTGAGACCCACTTTGGATAGTCAATCGGCCATATGAATCCTGCATCTAGGAGCTTTTGTAATTCCATTTTGACCAGCAATTCTATTTGGGGATGCATTTTATCACATTTTTCCTCACAGGCTTCACTTCAGGATATACAACTAGGTGATAAACTATGACTTCTAGATCAAGCCCAGACATATGAACATAAATCCATGTAAATTTTACCTTTCTTTCCTTTAGGAACACAACTAAGAGTTATTGTTCTTCTATGAGAAGTGATTCAACATAGAATATTATGTGTGGTAGTTCCCTTGTTCCTAGATTGATTGGATTGCACTGTTCTACCAGAACCGTTGACTTTTCTTGATAAAGATCAATGAGAGGAAGATCGAATCCTTCATCCTATGGTGCCTCAGAGAGGTTTTCACCATTTGATGTGTCTTTATTTTTACTATTTTTGGGTAAGAGGGTATCATAGTGTGGTTTTCACTCAAAGACCTTGAGATTATTCTCAATTTTTTTATTTTGTGATTAAAGGATTCAATCGTTTCCCTGTAATATTCTTGAGTATCCAATATGATGTCAAACTAGCTTTATGGTCTCCATATGGTACTATATCCCACAATCCCATGAATTTCAAGAGCACTCCATTGTTTTCAAACGTATCCATAATTGGTGGTCCTTGTTGGTTGTAATTGATGAGTTGGGGATAGACAAGTTTGATTTCATGGGTTTGATGGTCTGACTCAAAAGATAGGGTGTTAATCATGCATAGGGAGGAGTCTTCAAAAATCATAGGCAAGTCAATTATGGTTTCATCATCATTACTAGACACATTGGTTATGTCAAAGGTAAAGTTATCTAAGGGTGGACCTATGATACTGGTAAATGAAGAGCGCTTGTCAATGGCTGAGGGGGAGTTTTGGCTGCTCTAACCAAAGGAATTCTTCCAAGTGTGGTTACACTTAGAGGGGTACATCCAAGGCTAAGATTTTTCATGCGCTTTTCAACAATGATAGGTTCCAATCGACCATTGTTTTTTTTCCAAGACTTGCATTTCTATTATAGCTCATGCCCAACATTAATTGAATTTCTCTGTTTGGAATCATCCATAGGAAGGGCTGGTATAGGTCTTTCATCTTGATATAGGAGATTGGATACATCTCTCTCATCGACCACTTCTTGGCCTAGATCCCCCCAACTCCTAAATTGAGAGGGATTCACTCTGAAAGTTTGAGCTATTGTATTGACAATTTGTGGTTGTCCAAGGGATCTGGGGGATTAAGGTAAATCCCATACCATAGAGTCTCCCTTCTTCATTTTGTTTTCCCCACACCCGTTGTCTTGGATTATGAGCTTGAATTCATATATCTTAGGAATGGCAGGTGTCTTTGTCCTAGAAGTGGAGGCAATGTTGGTTGGGTCTATATATGGAGTTGAAGAGCCTTCATCATTTGTTGGGACTTGGGAGATTTCATAGTACTTTGCTTCCAAGTTCTTGTAGTAAGCAAAGGGCTCAGGATCACCATACATCATGACCTCTTGATTTTGGTATGAGAACTTGACACACTAATGGAAGGTTGATGCAATTGCTTGCATCCCATGGATCCATAGACGCCCCAAGAGGATATTATAAGGCAGATCAAGGTCAAGAACTTGACAGGCAGTTTCTATAATGGCTAGTCCTACTTGAATAGGGAGTTGGATAGTGCCCTGAGACACTCTTTCTTGGTCATCATATTCTCTTATTGTGATTCCCTTGAATTTTTCAATGGAATCCTCAGAGAATCCCAAATTATTTATGAGCTTGAGAGAATAGAGTTGAGGCCTACACCCCCATCCACCAAGACCCTTTTGACTTTGTTTTTATGAACCAGGAGCTCAAGGTGGAGTGCACGATTGTGAGATGGTTGGGCAAGGAAGTCCTGATTAGAGAATGTGAGGAGATTTTGGGTGGTAATTTTTCTAACAATAGCTTGGAATTGTTATGTATCAATATTGGTAGAGATGGTAGATGAAGGCAATGCTTCCTCAAGGATTTTTCTATGGGTGGATGAAATCTTTAGTAACTCCATGATGGAGATCTGAGCGTGGGTTCTTTTCATTTGGTCCAAGACATTGTAGTAATTAGGAGTGGATTTCAGATTTGAAGTGGATGCCCTAGGTGGTTGTGATGACCCAGTAATGGTGAATTTTTCATCACATGTGGTGACTCCACAATCAGCTTTGGCTCCATTGATACTAACAACAGTAAAAAATTCATCTAGGGATGTGACAACTTGATCATACACATGGTTCACATTGGCATAATTCTGTTTCCCTTTGTTATTTCCTTGGTTATGGTCCGACATCAGATTCATGTAGATCTTAATATCTTGATTTCCTGCTCGTTGTTCCATGTTTATGATCTTGTCATCAATGAGGTCTTAGATTATATTTTTCAGCTTCATGCAAAAAAAAATTGTGTGCCCCTTGATTTTATGATAATCACAAAGGTAATTTTCATTGTACCATGGTGGTTTCACTTGGGGCTCTTGGTAAGGTCGAGGTTTTAATGAGGTTCTCATTTACCAATTTCTTCATGATGGATTCGATTGATTCTCCAAGAATTGTGAACTTTCTCTTGGGGGATTTTTTTTGTGGAGGTGGTCCCCCTTAATTATTCATATTGTTGATTTGATTATTGGGTGGTTGTTGTGATACCACATTGGTTTACGTGTTGTTGTGATTGTTGTTCTACGATTTATGATATGTTTGGGTATTTTATTTCATAGCACTAATTATGACCTTGGCATCAACCACTCCATCATTAGTGACATTCCTATTTTTATCCACATGCGAGGTTTTTCATTATAGATGGTGGAAGGGAAATTTTCTTGATGTTTTGGATATGTGGGTGTACTCCCTTATGAAATAAGGGCTCATTCGATGTTGAGCACTTGGGGATCAATTGGTCGTAAGTGGTGATGCACTATATTATTAGATGGAATGTTAAGGTTTTCTCAAGATTGGAAATGATGGTGCAATTTTTTTTCTCTTTTGGCATGGCCCACTTGCTTTGTTTGGCCTTGGATTGCCATCTTTGTAGGAAGGAAGCGAATGATTCCCCCTTTCCTTGCTTGAGCATAGATAGTTCCTCTAGACTAACATCCATGCCAATGTTGAATGCATAGTTTTTTATGAATGTTTTGAAGATCTCTTGGAACATTTTGATACCAGTAGGCAAGAAAGAGAACCACTCCATCGTGGGACCACCCAAGCTTCAAGGAAATAGCCACATAAGATATGTATTGTTATATGTGACTTCCATAAAATGTACCTAAAATTCCCTGATGTGGTCCTTAGGGTTTCCCAACCCATGATATTTGTCAAATTTAGGGATTTAAAAACCCTTTGGGAATGGTACGATTTCCAAGCTCCTATCGAAAGGACAATGACATAAATTGTTTTGTGTCCTTGTTTTTCTTGATTGGAGATCGAGCACTTGCTGCAAGAGAAATTTTATTTGTGTTGTCACATCGTCTTGCAGATCAGGAGGTGGAGTGAATGTGTTATGAGGTGGTTGAAGTGTTTTATTGATGGGTGGAATGTGGGTGGGAGTTTTTTGGAAGCTCTACTATGTGAGTAAGGCTTTCTGTTATGCTTGCATTTTCTATTGTTCCAAAAATTCTTGTTCGTCTTATTGTTGTTGTGCCAAAAAAGCTTGTTGTTGGGCTCACTTTTGAGCTGCCTATTGTTGTGCTTGATATTTTTATAGGGCTTGTTTATATGCTTGTTTCTAAACTTCTTGCAATTGTGCCTAGTATTGAGCTTGTGCTTGAGCTTGAGATTGTGCTTGTTGGGCGGCTTGTACGGCTTGGGTAGCTTGTGCAGCTTGAGCGGCTTGAGATTCTTGTGTTGCTTGGGTGGCTTTTTGTTGTTGTCATAAAGCTTGGGCTTGGCCAACCTATTACACTTTTTGTGCTACTAATTGTGCTTGCACTTGTTGAGTAGAAGCTTATTGATTTTGGATTTTTTCAAGTGCTAAATGAGTTTTCCATGTTGGGTTTTGGCGGTGGTGTTGGTGGATTAGGAATATTGTTGGTTCTTTAGAGAAGAGGGACCGTTGCATTGATAATTGGGGTTTGGGTGGTGGATAGTGTGAATGAGGGGCTTGGTCCTTGGGTGACAATGTTTTGAGATACTTAAGGAATGGTAGATGATGTTTTGATTGTGGGTGTTGCTTGAATGGTTTTCATCTATTGTTGTGATATCAATGGCAAGATGGAAGGATTTGGTATGATTCTTTGATTTATGATGGGGGGTTTCTCGGATATTTTTGATTGATGGTGAATAAAGGGGGAAGGCCTAACTCAAGGGGTGATGTGGATGTTAATGGAAAAGGTTGAATAGGTGGAAATATGGGTGGTTCATTACCTTGAAGAGATGACAATGATGATGAGGGATTGAAGAATCCCCATGCTCCAAACAAATCACCTTCTCCTTGTGAGGTCATGGGGAGAGAGGTTTGTGTTTTGAGAGGATAAATCGGTGTTGTATGAAAAGAGGATGAATAGGTAGGATCATGAAATGTGAGCGAGACATATGGATGTAATGGATTCAATGGGATGGATTGTCCCAATACTGTGTTTGCATCCAAATCTTGGTTATTCACAAGGGCATGTACTTGAAGTGCATGAATAAATGAGCTTCCCTTGTTGATAATTGGTAGAGTTGGAGCAATGGATGATGTGATTTGTGGAATCCTTTGAGTGATGCTTTGATATGGAGGTATGGGTGAGATTGGGGGCATGATCCCAAGGGGTTTTCCACAAGGGTTCTTACATCATAATCGGAAGTGATTTTAGCCCCTTCCTTTGCCAATTCATGCATATATTGGGAGGGATTTAACCTCATCATGGCATTGGAAATTCTATGAGTTTTAGGATTTTGCACCATTTCAAGGATTTCATCTTGTGTCATCCCCAAGATATTATCGGTGATGTCCTCTACTTGACCCTCCTCTTGAGGATTTTGTGATGGTAGAGGGAGATTGCTTGACCCAATGGGATTTATTTCTAGAGTGGTTTGGATTAGGTCACTCGAATTTGATGTTTCTTTGTTGATTTCCATGTTCTTCTTGTGTTGTGATCTAGTTTGCACCATAAAATAGGGATCAATTTTCAAGAATGTGTGAGACATGAACCTCTAATTATTTAGATTGATCTAACTTTACACACAAAAAGAGAAGAATTAGGATGATTAAGGATCAAAGTGTGATGATGAGACAAACGAAATATGGATGATGTGGATGATTGAACTCTTTAAGAAATCTTGAAGGATATACTAGACTTTAGGACTTGATTTGATTTGATTTCGACCTTGGCTTGATTGGATTTTATTTTGGATAGTGAACTCATAAACTCTAAGAGGTTGGATTTTTTCCTAGAGTAGACTTGTACACAAGATGATATTTTGGCTAAGTGTGTAAAGAAGGATTCATCTATACACCCCTAGTCAAACAACATGATTTTGGTTCGATTTGTCTTTTGGATTTTGGATAATGAACCTATAAACCCTAAGATGTTATCAAAGGGTAGACTTGTTCACAAGGATTGATAATTTGACTAAATATGCAGAGAAGGTTTCATCTACACACATCTAATCAAATAAGATGATTTATATTTTCCAAAAGTCTAGCATGAATGATTTTTTCAATATTTCCAAGATTTTTTTGGTGAGATGAATTTTTGGTTGATGTTTGAGGGATGGATGAGAATGATGACTTTGATCCTCGATTAGACCTAGATAAAAATCCTTTCTACACGACCTTGGTATTGAAGAACATGCTTGGTACTCCCTATGTGAGAAAATAAAACTTTTGAAAGAGACTTGGATTTTGTTGACAATAAAAATCATACAAAATAGGATTTTCCTTTGATGCACGTTTGTAAGAGTTGAAAGTCAATCTTCTTGTAAATTATTAAAGCATAGACAAACATTTCTTGTGAGCTTTTTGACTAAGACCTTTGGATTTTGGTTTTCGTAATTTGATTTTATGATAAATCATTTGGAAGAACATGTGGATGCGGTTCAATTGTTTCTTAACTTTGCTTAATGAATTCTTTTTACCACAAAAAATTCTTGATTAGATTTTCAAACTAGATGTCTAATGTCCTAACTTCTTATCATCCCACAAAGTCCATTATGTGAGGAATCAAGGAAATTAAGGAAAAAAATTCCTAATGTTGAATTTAGTGAGAACAAATTATGATATAAATCTGAATACTTAGAAGCCTCTAAGGATGTAATCCCTAGGGCAAGCAAGAGCACTTGGATTTGTCAAAGGTATTTGTTCCCCCCAAAGGGTTTGAAATTTTGAAGACTTCATGAATGTTTATTTTTCAAGCGTTTTAGCTCCAAGAAAAGTATTTTGATCTCAAAGAATTTACACAACCCTATGGATGAAATGAGGCAATATTTGTTGAGTTCCCACTTGGATAAATCCAGCTACACCTACTCTTAGTAGATGATTAGATGCTTGACCACACAGGATCCCCCTTATAGTGCACTCACTTCTCAGGATAGCCAAGCATCAGTACCCATTAAAATCCCATGGCATACTTCTCATCTCTACAAAGAGTCATAAAAATGTAAGATTTCTTTAGAACAATCGTTCTTGCATCAAAAAATACATACAGATTTTGGATTTTACACAATGTTGGCTTTTAATCAAGGCACTCATTTAGAAAGCCACACAAGAGGCAAGATCGAATCATACAAAGAGTATCACCTGCTTGTCTATAGGAGTTCCTGGAATGATGGGATTTCCCCAACATTCAAATTTATATACCGGTTAGGAGAATATTGGCGTTTAGCTCTTTACCGGTTTGAGTCATTCCCTTGGGGTGAGTACTTTTTCCCACCAAGACAGGCTCTCTAAGGGTGAACAATAGTGATGGAGTGTATTTTTAGTTCGACCACCTAACGCACTTAGGTGGGAGAACAAACAATACCTTTTCTTCACACTCACAAAGTTTGTTCAATTTTAAGAATCCAAATTGAAGTGTGGAGGTAATCACTCATACAACCTAATAGATCACAAAAAGAATTTTGGTTCTCAAGATCACAATGAAGTGCGAGAGAGGTGGATGCTTCTTTTTGAATGATATTAATTTGGATAAGGGATTAAAAAACAAAGAGTACACATGCTTATTTTAACCACAAAGAAATGATATGAATTATTTTTAAGCACTAATTTTGAAGTGTGAGATTTTTTTGTTCATTTATTAAGCCTAAAACAAAATCTAGTGAGTTTTCCTATGATTATTTTTAACCCTTTGTTTTGTTCTTTTTAAGCCCAAATGAAATTTAGTAAATCCTAAAAGCAAGAATGTAACAAATCCTTAGAAGAGGGATTATAATTTCTACCCAAAGTGTTTAAAAACACTTGATACAATGAGCTAATGATAACATGGATAACTCTTGGTCTTCATTTCCTTCCTTCACTTTGATCAAGCCAACTTGCAAAAACTAGTTAATATTGCAAAACAAAGACTAAAAACCAGTTAGAAGTCAAAGATAACCAAAATGAAAAAAGCACATGCTCAAAATAAAATCAAATCTACCTTTTACCAAACTGCAATGGTTGAATCCACGGGGATGACATAGTTTGGGAAAGTCAAAGATGCAATATAGTGCAGCTGATGACTAAGAGTAGCACTCTGCATAGAGATAGTGACAGTGATTGCAGTGCTATTTAGCAAGTGACACATTTTGGGATTTAGAAAACCGGTGATGAAATTTAAAATTTAAATTTTTATGGGCGAGAAGACTCCAGCGACATAATTTGGAGTTTGTAGCGGTGCGATATTATGTCGCTAGACTGATGGCGATGGAGTTTCCTGTAGACACAAAAAAAGTAAAAAAACCATGGATTTTTCAAAAAAGTGATGAATTTCTCCAGATCCGCCCTCCTTCTAGTGCCAAAATGTGAATGGATATCTTAGACCTACACCAAAGTGATGAAACAACACAATGTTAGTCAAGAAACACATCTAAAATACACATTCCCCATGCAATTCATTCAAATTTAAAGAACAAGAAATGAATTAAAGTAATCAAATGAAGCTATCCTATTCAAAAACACTCAAACCCTCAATCCCATGGGGCAATTGGTGCCATTTTGATGTGGAAAATGGCCCTTTCCCAATTCCTTTATGCAATGTGATGAAGATTGGAAGCTCCTTGATGCAATGTGATGAAGATTGGAAGCTCATTGATTCAATGTGATGATAACCTTGATAAATTTGATATAAAACTATGAAATTTGAATTCAATGGATGAAATTGTGAGTGAAACTGAGTATAGTAGACTTGCTTGGATTGTGGATGATGAATTCAATAGGAGAAGCCCTCTATTTATAGAAGAAAATGATGGAAGGAGAGACAAAATGGATGAATGTGGGATAAAATATCAACCAATGAGAGAAGGCCACTTGTCCACATGTGATTGGAGGAGGAATGAGCACATTTTGATGAATGTGCAAATAAATGCAATTAGGTGGAATTTGAAATCTGTGAAATGACAAGTTGGAGGGAGAGGATAAATGGAGTAAATGCCACTTGGCTCAAGGAAAAGGACATGTAAGAGGCCTTTAATTCCTTTTTGGATGTACTCATCCCTTTTGGAGGTATTTTCAAATTTGAAGAATATTCCCTTTTGATGCCAAGTTGAGGGAAAATAGATGAATTAATAAATCAATTAAATTGATTTATTGGTGCAAGTTGAAAAATCTAGAGGATTGGAGTGATTAGGATTAGGATTAATCATTATTTCATTAATTTAGGTAGAAATTAGATTTTTTGACAAATTTGACTTAGATTTTAGGATTTAAATAAATCAAAGTTGAGAGGAACAATTATTTTAGATTTAATTAAATAAAGATTGATTTATTTAATCAGAAGAGGGTGATGTTAGATTAAATCAGATAAAAATTCATTTATTTAATTTAAAAGAGATGAATTTAGAGAGTAATTAAATAAGGTGAATTATTTAATTATAATAGGGGTTATCAAATTAATTAAATAAAAATGATTTATTTAATTAATATAAGCGAATGACTTAATTAGATAAATTTGATTTATTTAATTAAGAGAGGAAATATGATAAATTTAATCAAATAAAGATTATTCAATGAAATTGATTAGTAAAGGGGATGATTCGGGAAGAAGTGATGTTAGTAAGATCAAGATCAGATGTGTAAGATCAATCTATATATTTTTCATGTCTACACTTCCAGATCCACAAGATCTGAAACTAAATATCAGAAGACTACGAAGCCAAAATATTTCTCCCAGTCCCCAAAAAAATAGTTTTGGCAAACTAGTTCACACACCGATGAACATATCTTCTCTTCATCGAACCAAGAACTGAAACCCAGTATATATATATATATGATTCATTAGAGCTTATGAACACACCTACACATCCATATTGGCATAGGATCAAACACAAGAGAAATACAAACCATAGTACTAAAGCACACTCATAACACGCTTTTAATTCTTCTTTCATTATTTCTCAAATTTTCTCAAAAGTAGTTGGAAAATACACAAATATGTTGTTGACTTCAATGAAAACATTAATGACAACACCACCAAACACATCCATGCTTGCAAAAAACTCCACCAAATTTTATTCCCTTAAGCCATGTCATTTTGTCCTAGGACCTTAGTACATAGATCCCCTTAAGTCATCCTATTACCCTAAACCCTAAAATCTAAACTCTAAACTCTAAACCCTAAAACCTAAAGCCATCATTTTTTCCTAGGCCCTTAATGAAATTCGGTTGCCTTGGGAAACTATGTCTTAAGGGGATCTATGTCTAGTGAGGTCCTAGGACAAAATGACATGGCTCAAGTGAATAAAATTTGGTGAAGTTGCCTCAAACCTTAATAAAATTTTGTTTCCTTGGAAATCTTCACCAAATTTTATTCACTTAATCCATGTCATTGTGTACTAGGACCTTACTACATAGATCCCCTTAAGCCTTCCTATTACCCTAAAACCTAAATCCTGAAATATAAACCGTAAACCCTAAAGCATTCATAAATTGTCATATATTAATAGTTAGTTGTTTTTTTATTCAATTAAGATGCCTTAGACATAAATGAGGCTTACAAATTTTATCATTTGTATTCAATTAGGCATTTTATATTGAATGGTTTAAGGTTATTTCCTAAACATGTATCTTACATTTTGAAATTACAAATCTAATGCAGGTTCACTTATATCTTAGAGATCACATGGATTGATTCAATAATATTCGTAATCCACCTCAACGCCATCCATCTCCACCACCTTCACCTTCACCTCCACCCACTCCACCTCATAACCCCCCACCTCCACCACCTAAAATCGATGGTTCTCGCTTGCAAGAACAAATCAATTCCAATGTTAGAACCATCCAAGATCAAATCAACATTCTTCAAAATCAAGAATGTATCGTACCACCTTTGAGGATGTTTGCATCTAGGATGCAAAATTTTGTTGATATTTTTAGTTTTGGATGTTGTGGTTGTGTTTCTGATATGTTTTTTTCATTGATGTCAACACTATTAGCATTAATGTCTTTAAGATTGTATATGCTGAGGATATTGAGAAATTGTAATAAAATATGTTGTAGGTTGTCTATGAAGCAGTGAAGATCAGTATGATGGAAATTTTAGTATGTTGATGGTGACAAGTTTGGTATTAAAGGGTTTGTTTTCAATCCTATCTAGTTTATCCACCGAAATTTTTAGAGGTGCACATGAGGATTTAAGCAAGTTATGAGTTTTTGTGTTCCAGGAGTTATTTTGTTACTAAAGCTGGTACTCTTGGAAGAAGATAACATGATTCTGGTAATCTAAGTTGTGTATGCTCATGTGGTATTGTGGATTTTTCTATATCATGCTCTATCTATGTTGCACATCCGCATTGATCATTGTGCTTGCGGTCAATGATTTTCTCTTGCATGTTCATGGTCGACAGGGTGATTATAGCATGTTGTGGATCTACGAGGAAAAATATTTAAAGGTTTTTTTGTTTGAGGACATTTTTTTGGGTCTCTACTATTTTGTGGCTGACCTTGGTAGATTCTCATTAATAATATTTATTGTTTTGGGCAGAAAATTTGTATTCATCTTATTATTTTGTTGAAGCCAACATGAAGCGATGTAATTACTTGTTGTGGATATATATGAGCGATTGTTTATCTCATTTGAGACATGTATGACGTGAAGTGTGTGAGTTCTATGTGTGAATAAACATTAGATCATTCAAAGGTAGAGTAGAGTGCGAAGAAGAGTGAAGAAGTGTGCATGTGCTTAACCGGAATTGCAATCAGGAATTAGTTGATGCTACTTTCTCAGTTCAAGATCTTCAAATGGATTTAATTTGAATATTTTTGTAAGGTAGTGAGTCTTCCCTTGGGAAGTAATCCTTTTTTAATTGAGTAGTGAGCTCTAGGAAGTGTGCCTAGATACATGTGCATTCCCCATTTATTCTTCTTATACTTTTAAAACAGTATAAACTTTTGGATTAACCTCCATAGAGGTTTTTCCCCTAACAGGGTTTCCACACAAAAATCTTGGTGCCATGTGTATTTATGATGTGTTGTTTATTTATTCTTTCATGGTTATTAATCATATATAAGAATAAGGGTTAATAAAGTTAATAAGTTTAAAATTATGTGACAAATGATTCACCCCCCCTCTCATTTGTCTGCTCTTGTGTTTCCAACAATTGTTATCAAAGCAGGTTCCTTGGAAGAATTTTAACAAGTTGAGGTTATCTGGGATGGCAACATATAAGAAGGATAGTCTGAGATTTGATGGAACAAATTATTCTCTATGGAAGACTTGAATGGAGTGTCATCTGAGATTCATTGGTGAATCTTACTATAAAATTACAAGGAATAGGTATGTTATTCCTCTAAATGGTCCTACTACTACTGGTGAGATTAGGGATGTTGAATACAATATCAAGGCTAAGGAAGCATTGTTGAGTGCTTTGACTAATTATGAGATGAAAAATGTTATAGATCTTAAGACTACTTATGGGATTTGGAAAAAGTTGGAAACCTTGTATGAAGGTGATGCTAATGTGAAGATTTCTAAGATATAGAGTCTGAAAGGGAAATATGAACTATTGAAAATGGGTAATGATGAGAATATTACTAATTCATGCAAAGAGTGAATGAACTTGTGTGTGGTATCAGATGTGTTGATGGACAATTGGATGAATCAAATATTGTTGCTAAAGTTCTTATATCCTTACCTAATGCATATAAATCAAAGCTATAGCTATTGAAGAGCTCTGAACTGTGACAAATATAACCAGAGATATGTTGATTCGTAAACTTACTAATTTTGAGTTGAGTGAATTCAATGATGCCCTTCCTAAGATAGAATCTACATTCAAAGCTACTACCTCTGGAAGAGACAATAAAAGATATGATTAGGTTGAAAGTTCTTCTATAAAGGTATTCAATTATGAGGAAGAAATGAGACATATTGAAGAAGAAGAAAGAGAACTGAATGATCTTGAAGCACTTATTGTTAAAACAGAAGCCAGAGGAGAAGGTAAGTATAAAGGAAAGTTTCCTATTAAATGTTTTTCCTACAATAAGATAGGCCATTTTACATCAAGGTATCTGAAAAGAGTCCCCAAGCTAAGATATAACAAGCATATATTTCAAAAGAATTGTTATTATGTTGCTAAAGAAGGTGTGACAGATGATGAATCTGATAAAGGGAATAAAAGTGAAGATGAGTTTGTGTTTAGTGCTATAAAGGAAAATAAACTTGTCTACTGAATCTGCTAGTTGTACAAATGTGGAGAAAGCCCTAGCTGCTCGAGTTGAAGAGAAGGATGAATGGGTAATTGACAATGGATGTTCACATCACATGATAGGTGATAAAAAAAATTGTGAGCCTAAAAAAGTATGATGGTGGTGTTGTAAGAATTGGTGATAACAATGGCGGTATAATCCGTGGTAGAGGATGTATTTCTTTTGATGGTGAGAATAATACTGATGTTCTTTATGTGGAAGGTTTGAAGAATAATATTTTAAGTTTCAGATAGATGGTTGATAAGGGATACAATCTTCAATTCAAGGATGGAAAGTGTAGAATATTGGGAAGTTTTGGAAATGTGATTGCTTCAAGTACAAAAATAAAAGGTAACATTTTTCACCTAAATGCTGCTAGTAAAAGATGTTTTATTGCTCAAGTTGATGAAAGTTGGTTGTGGCATAAGAGAATGTGTCATGTAAACTTTGATAGTATTATCAAGATAAGTTCTACTCAGGAAATGAGAGATCTTCCTAAGTTGGTGAAACCCTCTTATGTCATATGCAAGGAATGCCAGTTAGGAAAAAAACCTAGAATTTCATTTCAGAGCAAACAACATTGTTCAAATGAATTGTTGGAGCTTGTATATACTCATTTGTGTGGTCCTACTAGAATTATAAGTTTGCAAGGTTATAGGTATTTCATGTTGCTTATTGATGATTATTCTAGGATGATGTGGGTTACTTTCTTAAGGGAGAAATTTGAAGCTCTAGCGAAGTTCAAGATTTTCAAGGCTATGTTTAAGATAGAGATGCGTCTGAAGATTAAATGTTTAAGATCAAATAGAGGTGGTGAATTCACTTCCGATGAGTTTAATTCTTTTTTTGTAGTGCATGGGATACAAAGACAATTATCTGCACCATAGACCCCTTAGCAAAAATGTAGTTGTGGAAAGGAAGAACGAGACAGTTCAAGATGCTGCTAGAACTATGATGTTGGAAGGAAATGCTCATCATATCTATTGGAGATAGGTTGTGAGTACGATTTTTTCTATCCTCAACCTAGTACAAATCAAATGTGATATTGGTAAGACCCCTTTTGGCTATGGTTTGGTGATAAGCCTACTATTAGATATTTCAAAATCTTTGGGAGTAAATGCTACATCAGAAGAGACAAAGATATAGGAAAGTTTGATGCTAGGATTGATAAAGGAATATTTCTTGGTTATTCTACTAAGATCAAGGCCTACTGGTGCTACAACAAGAGATTGAAGAAAATCATTGAAAGTGCAAATGTTAAGGATGATGAAGACATTCCTAGACCATCTAGAACTAGTGGATATGATTCGGATAATCAGAATGATAGTACAAACAAAGGTTAGACTTCAAATCAAGTTCAGATCATTTTGGTGAATCAAGAAGATCAAGAGAAAGGAGAAAATAGTGAAAGTACAAAAGAGAGATCAAAAGAGCCTGAAGTTCAAGAACAACCTAAGACTCCAAGGTATGTGAGATTAAATCATTCAAAAAATCAGATTATTGGTGATAAGAACAAAGGTGTCCAAACTAGGAGAAGAATTGCAGATTAGTATTGTTTGATATCAAAGACTCACCTAAGTAATGTAAATTAAGCATGCAAAGATGAACATTGGATTGAAGAAATGAAATAAGAACTGCATCAAATTGAGAAGAATAATACATGGATTCTTGTTCCTAGACCTAAGGATAAAAATTTAATTGGGACTAAATGGGTCTTTAGAAACAAACTGAATGAGCAAGGTGAAGTTATCAGAAAAAAAAGCAAGACTGGTATGTAAAGGATTTTCTTAGATGGAAGGAATTAAATTTGAAGAGACTTTTTCCCCTGTTGCTATAATTTAAGCTATGAGACTATTTCTTGCTTATGTTGCTTATCAAAACTACAAGATTTATCAGATGGATCTCAAGTCAACATTTCTAAATGGTGAATTGGAAGAAGAAGTGTACATTGAGCAACCTAATGGATTTCAATTGACTAATCAAGGAGATATGGTGTGTTGGTCGAAGAAAGCATTGTTTGGACTCAAGCAACCCCCTACATCTTGGTATGCCAGATTGGACAAGTTTTTGTTGAATCTTGGATTTAACAAAGGTATTGTTGATAGTAATCTATATTTTAAGATTTATGATGATAAATATTTGATTGTGGATGTCTTTTTTGATGATATAATTCTTGGAGGAGATGATGGTTTATGCATGAATTTTGCTAATGAGATACAAAATGAGTTTGAGATGTCAATGATTAGAGAGATTAAATTATTTTTGGGATTGAAAATTACTTAGTTAGATAAAGGGATCTTTATATCTTAGTCCAAGTATGTGAAATAATTGCTAAAGAAGTTTGGTATGGAAGATTCAAAGCCAGTCAGTACACCCATGGTGACCAGATGTAGGTTGACAATAGATGATGATTCTCTAAAGGAAAATCAGACTAGATACAGATCAATGATTGGTGGATTTCTTTATTTGACTCAAACTAGACCTGATATCATGAATGTTGTATCTTTTTTTGCAATATTTCAAGCCGATCCTAAGAAATCTCATGTGACTACTATAAAAATAATTTTTAGATACTTGAAGGGAACAATTGTTTTTTGCCTATGGTATCCTAAAGATGATGATCTTACTTTAAGTGCCTTTACTAATGTTGATTGGGTAGGAGATGTGAATGATAGGAAAATTACCAATGGTGGCACATTTTTCTTTGGAAAGAAGTTGATTTCATGGTTAAGTAAAAAGAAGAATGTCATTTCTTTGTCTACTATAGAGGCAGGATACATTGTTGTTGCTGACAATTTTAGTCAAGTATTGTGGATGAAGTAGATGTTGAAAGATATCAGAGTTGTGTATGATGACCTATTGCTATATTCAGTGATAATTCAAGTGCAATTAATATTTCTAATAATTTGGTGATGCATTCAAAGACGAACCATATATCTATAAAGTACCACTTTTTGAGAGACAAGGTGAATGATAAGAAAGTCAGACTGGAGTATGTGCCTACTAAGGAACAAATTGTAAACATCTTTACTAAGTCATTGCTTAAGGATAATTTTGAGTATCTCAAAGGGAAGTTAGGGGTGATTACCCCTGTTAATCAGAACTAAGATGCAAGACATTGCATCAGTTTGAGCATTTCACTATCATATCTTGATTCAGATTGATGTTGTGGTGGTTGCTACTCAGGGGGAGTAGTCAGATGATTCAGATATGTGGTTCAGAGCTTGTCTGTATCTTTTTCATTGATTTCAAAGGGGGGGAAGATTAATGTGAAAAAATCTTGAAGAATTAAGGGGCAGAAGAGCAATGTGAAAAACTAGAAATTATCTAAGGAGAAGAAGTCAAAAACTAAGGGGGAGTAATTGTTGAAGTTAGTTTCATTGATGGTGGATTTCACATCATGAGTTTCCATCAATTCCAAAGGGGGATATTGTTGGATGTTGTGGTTTTCATTGATGTCAACACTATTAGCATTAATTTTTTTAAGACTGTATATGTCGAGGATATTGAGAAAATTGTAATAAACTAAGTTACAGGTTGTTTGTGAAGTAGTGAAGATCAATATGTTGATGGTGAGAATTTGTGGATTAAAGGGTTTTTTTTCAAGCCTATCTAGTTTATCCATCAGAATTTTCAGAGGTACATATGAATATTTAAGCAAGTTATGAGTTTCTATGTTCTGAAAATTATTTTTTACTGAACTTGGTATTCTTGGAAGAAGATAATGTGATTCTAGTAATCTAAGTTGTTTTGTATGCTCCTTTGGTGTTTGTGGATGTTTCTAGATCATGATCCATCTATGTTGCATGTTCACATTGATCGTTGTGCTTGTGATCGATGATTTTCTCTTGTGTGTTCATGTTTTTCATGTTCATGGCTAATAGGGTGATTATAACGTGTTGTGGATCTTTGAGGAAACATCTTTGAAGATTTTTTGTGTTCAAGGAAATTTTTTTTGGTATCTACTATGTTGTGTCCAACCTTTGTAGATTTGCATTAATAATCTTTATTGTTTTGGGCCGATGGTTTGTATTCATCTTATTCTTTTGTTGAAGACAACATGAAGCGATGTAATTACTTGTTGCGGATATATATGAGCGATTTTTTATCTTATTTGAGACATGTATGATGTGAGGTGTGTGAGTGCTATGTGTGAATAAAGACTAAATCATTTGAAGGTAGAGAAAAGTGTGAAGAAGAGTGTAGAAGAGTGAAGACGTGTTCATGTGCTTAACCGAAACTATAATCGGGCATTAACATATGCTACTTTCTTAGTTCAAGATCTTCAGATGGATTTAATCTTAATATTTATGTAAGACAATGAGTCTTCCCTTGGGAAATAATACTTTTGTAATTGAGCAGTGAGCTCTAGGTAGTGTTCCTGAATGCATGTGCATTCCCTATTTATTCTTCTCATACTTTAACAAAGTATAAACTTGTGGATTAACCTCCATCATGGTTTTTCCCCTAACAAGGTTTCCACACAAAAATCTTGGTGTCATGTGTATTTTTGATGTGTTGTTGATTTATGCTTTTATGGCTATTAATCAAATTTGAGAATAAGGGTTAATAAATTTAATAAGTTTGAAATTTTGTGATAATTGATTAACCCTCCCTCTGAGTTGTATGCCCTTGTGTTGCCAATAATTAGGTCTATGGATGGGATCTTAGATGAGTATCAATAATGGATAGAGGAGAGAACTTCTGATTTTGAAAAGGAAAACACAAAGAAATGAAGAGATGCATTAGAGAGAAAAAACGGTTTATAAACTAAGACAATGATAGATTATAGTTATATGAATTTATGAATTTGATTCGATGAATATTTGTGTGATGAATTTATGAAACTCGTTGGATGGATATTTTTAGTGATGTGAATTTATGATTTTGGTTGGATGGATATTTTTAGTGACATGAATTTGGTTGAATTTATGAACTTATAATGATGAATCTATAATAGTATATATTTTATGACCATCTAGCTACATCATGATTTCTCTTGTTGGAAAAATGTAATATATATATATGTGTTCGACATAAAATGAGATTTTTGTGAATATTTCAAGTTTATTTTTTAGTATGTACATGTATTAAAATTGGATAGTTCTAGATCTTATTTATTTTGAAATTTGTATGTATATACATAGTTTAGTTGAATGATGCATGCACGTAAATTATGCATCGTATTTTTTATTTTAAATGTATGTACATGTTAAATTTTGAAATTTATATGCACATTCTCAAGTTCAATCAATGTATGTATGTGTATGTATATGTATCCACATCCCATTTAAACAAATTTTTTTGTACACTTGAAATTAAACTATATTTCTTGTAATTTTATATAATGTAATGTAGGTGCACTTATATAAAATATCATGGATCAATTTAACATTGATGATATCATCAATCCAACACCTCAGCCACCTCCACCTCCACCCCCTCCACTTAATATCCCACCTCCACACCAAGCTCCACCTCCCTCTCCACCCCCTCCACTTAATATCCCACATCCACCACCCGTTGGATCTGACGAAGCTCACTTGTGAGCATGTATAAATGATCAAGTGGCATCCATACAAAATCAAATCAATGCTATGAAAAATCAAGCATTGATTCCATCGCATGTGAGACATTGTGGATGCCATTAGGACTATTGTTTCTGATCTAGATAGGAATCTATGAGAAAGAGATAAAATGAGATAATTTTATGCAAACGGTCTTTCTTATAAACAAATTTTAGACCTTAAAATAACAAAATCCCATCTATCCCCTTACTTTATTGACCCTGTTACTTAGCAGCCCATTCCTCCCAATAAATCTAGAATATCCATGAGGTGGTGTATACATCAACAGATGAGTGCACATTTTTGGGATCAATGGTGTATGGTATTTGATAGTCCACCATATGCTAATTTGGAGGTCCCATTGTATTTTTTGAGGAAACTATATGTAGAGTTTGTTATGGGGAAAAGGCCCAATTATTTTGATTTTAAATCATTTCAAGGTGTTGGTGGTAGCATGCCACAACAAAGGTTAGGGGCAAGGTTTGATCCCTAATTCCCTGTGCATGTGCAACCCCTTGTTTCTCCTCTTGGTCCTGCCATTCTCGCACCTCTGCATCAACGTGCGGTGGTATCAATATTAAGATCACTTAGTATTCTCACAGGAGACCTTGATCAACATGGTTTTGTGATAGCGGGTAGGGAGCATAGAGACGATAGTGATGGAGGAGTGTTTTATGGATTTGGTCCAAGTACCACTCTAGGAGTGTTGAGACCACATGTATGTACTAGTTGCCATCAGTTATTCTATGGACTCGATCAAGCCACACCTAGTTCGGGTGGACGTGGATATTGTGGTGGTTCATTTGGTCACCTCAGTTCATTTGTAGAATTTCTTACAACATACCATCACCTTGAGGACACTACGACATAGGTATGAATATGCATCTACATGCTAAATTTATAAGAATTTTAATGAATGTTTATCAAAGAAAAGTTTGCAATAAATTTTAACAATCAAACTATTTGGTGTACAAATGACACTAACTATGGGGAAATCATCTTCTCCATGAGTACATACATCGACACTAGTCCTAGTTGGCAACCATTATGGGGTATTTTGATTTCAATTTTTAAAATTATTTATGAAATAATTTTTAACTTGAGTTTTAAATTGTATAATTAAATCATGGACATATTTTTTAAATATTTATGTTGGTTTAGGGGAGTGAATCGACTTCCACGTCGATTCCACCTGAGGTTTTGTTGAGAACTCCTCCACTGTCGAGCATTGTAGATCAGGGATAGGTACATTTATATTGTAAATTGTTTAACTTACATTAGTATAGTTACAATTATGAATTTTTAATTCAATATATATCAAATGTGCATGCACACTTGTAAATATTATAAGTGTTAAGTGTCTACATGTATGTCTAGGTTGATACAACAATGAGAATGGTCATTTGGAAAACATTAGATGTTATGGATACTCATGAGGACTTTGAATTTCAGGTTACTTAACAAATTCTCTACACAAAATGTGCAAACTTGAATATATATATTTTAACCTAATTCGAGTATACATGCTTTAAATTTGATTTTGTAGGACTTTTTTATTGTGAATTTTTGCCATGACTTAGTCATAGTTACACCTCCAGGAGGACATGCAGAGCAAGCTCCAGATATGATGGTACAATTTTTTATTTTTTTTATTTTTAAAGTCAATTTCAAATTATATATTCTGAATAACTTTAATTTTAAATTTTAAATTGAATATATATATATAATATGACCTAATACATCTTTTAAATTATTTTTCTTTTATAGCATGAGACACATCTTGTAGTTGAGCATGTACAAACAGGTCCTGGAGTGGAGGGTGCACAACCTCAAAATATGGTACAATTAAAATATGATAAATCATAAATTAACATGAATTAAGTCATTTTTAATTATGTACTTACATCTATTTTCAAATTTCTTTGTCTTGTTTATGTTGATTTTTGTAGATAATTTAGAGGTTGGTTCAGGTGCACCAGAGCATCCAAACCCATATATGATGGTAATTTAATTTTTATGATGAGTTATAAATTTAATTTGCCATTAAATCATTTTTCATCGTCTTGCATCTGATTTCATGTTTCTCTTGTATAGAGTGTTTCAGGTCATCCGCGTAGTCCACACAGTGTGAAGAGGTCTCTTGATTATAGAGATGATATATGACCTAAACATAATTTATGGGTTATATTTGATTATTTCATGGACTACATATTTGGTTTCTCATGTACCATGTTGGACTTTATTTTATGGGTCGAGTACTTTATTGGACTTCATTTCACGGTTTGTACTCTGATGGAATTTATTTCATGCACTTAATATATTGTAAATGATGGACTTTATTATTATTCAATTTTATTTTACACATATACATTTATGCATTTATGTTCATAGTCAAGAAATTAGTACATAGGACATTAATATGAAAATAAATATAAATATGAAATTAAAGTTGAAATTAATAGGAAATTTTAATATTTGTACTTTACAAATTTAGTGATACATATACATATATGTACATTCAAAAATTAGCGATAATTATTCAATGAAATTATTCAATTCATGTCCTAATGGGATGTATTAAGGGGTCCTGATAGGATGTATTAAGGGGTCTTAATTGGATGTATTAAGGGGTCATAATACACAAGTTACATGATCCAATAAAATAAGAAAAATCATAACCTACAAACAAAAGAAATCTATTTATATACCACAAAGGATGAAATTTTAAGAAATAAACAATACCATACGAGATTATAGAACAAAAGTATTAATAAATTCTATAAAATAAACATTATTTATAGGTTTTATTAAGGGGTCCTAACATGACTTCTTAAGGGGATCAAAGAAGAGTATAATCCTAACAATTATCCTAACAATTAAATGATGAAATGAAACACCTAAAAAAATGTTTAAAAATTTCCATAATACAACTTTATCTAAGTGAACATTTGTTATGGAAATTTATAAGTTCAATGCATTTGTATTGACATCCTCCCGAAATAGATCAACATGCTAAGGATAAAAAATATTTTAAGGTTCATCTCCTAGGCTTTAGGTCCCATGGTTTATGGTTTAGGATTTGTAGGGTTCACGAGATGTTTAGAATAACAAATCTATATTGGTTAATGGTTTAGGGTTTATCTCCTACGCTTTAGGTCCTATGGTTTAGGGTTTAGGGTTTGTAGGGTTCATGAGATGCTTAGAATAAAAAATCTGTATGGGTTAATGGTTTAGGTCTCGTCTCCTAGGCTTTAGGTCCTATAGTTTAGAGATCATCTCCTAGGCTTTAGGTCCTATATTTACAAATCATGCAAAGTGTTAGAGAAAACTTAAGAACTGAAAAGTCCTCTTGACCTCATGTTCCACAAAAAACACTAATTTATAAGCTGTCAAAATAAACAATAGCATCCAACACTAATTTATAAGTTGTCAAAACAAATAATAGCATCCAACACTAATTTATAAGTTGTCTTAAGGGGTCCTAATATGAAGTCTTAAGGGGATCATAGAAGAGTATAATTAAGTATAAAATTTGGCTATGCCATCTCAAGAACATCTCAAACTCATGCCCGAAATATAGTAGGTCTTCACGCCACTTGATATCAAAAAGGCACACACAATACCAATGAAATCATCAAAACATACATGTTTTAATTTATATAAAATTATCTATATATACACAACTCAAGTACCTGTATTTAAAAGTATTCCACACATGTGTGTAGGTTGAATCCAGGCATACTCTCCTTTTTGTTTTAAAGTATGAGATCAATGTGATGATGGCTTAAGGATACAAAAAGGGATAATAAATCAATTCTAACTATTATTGTACAAGAATTATCAATATATAATCAAAACATGTATTTAAATATAATTTAACTAATAATTACCTATTTTTACCAAGTATTCCATGTTGTCTATGTTGAATCTACATGGACTCTCCTTTCTGTGATTATGGATTAAGGATCTATAAAAGGAAAATTTAAATCAATTTCAACTAATAACACACTTGAGCAATATGAAAACATGTATATTATCTATTTAAAAGGACTTTATATAAAACTAAAACTATATTTACCTTTATTTACTAATTCCATTGTACCATTTGCATCCTCTATTTTTTGCAATGCATTTATGATTGTCTCATGCTCTTCCATAAAAATTGTCCATAGCACTCTATTTGTAGGTCTTCCACGATACCGATCTAGTTTTATATTTGTTGCTACCATGAAATGTGAATAGTGTATAATCCTTTTATGTGTTTCATAATCTTTGAATGTAGGTAGACCATTCTTCCTTATCAAGTATTTTCATAACCAAGTTCCAACAACCACCATCGATCCTATTCAAAAACATGAAAAATATCATCAAATAAGCTCTCAAAATTTTCTTAAGGGGATCAAATACTTGTTCTTAAAGTTTTCTTAGGGCTTGATCAAATACTTGTTCTTAAAGTTTTCTTAAGGCTTGATCAAATACTTGTTATCAAAATTTACTTAAGGGGATGTCTTAAGGGGATCACCATACGTGTTGGATAATGATAGCCATCATCATCTTCTTGAGGTGCTATTAACTTATGTTTAGTCTCCACACAATGAGCCAACCAATATTTTTTTTCCTCTTCATTCCCCTCTGGTGCAACAACAACATACACATGTCCTACAAACAAATTTTGATTTAATTTAACTTGTGTGTATCCATATAAATAATTTAGTATTACAAAAAAACTTAAGAAAATGAAATAAAATTAAAAAAATGAAATAATTACCTTCTTGTACAAGGTCTGAAACATGGTCATAGTATTCAGATGCAAACACTTGATCATTTTCTTCAATAGTTCTTTCATATTGATTGTGTGCTTGTGCAGGTGCAAATTATATTTGCTCCCACTCTTCAACCCATTTTGTATTTTCGCATGCTTCCCAATCTCTTGAGATACAATACTGATAAAAAAAATGCAAGCTCCCTTGTCTAGATAGTCCATGTGCTTGTTGTAAAACTCCTAAATGAATTTAATTTAGTATATCCACTGATTGTCTCATAGTCAACTCTAGGTAAAATTTTCTCTTCTTCAACCAGCCAAAATAATTGACAAACTATAGAGTAATCACTTGAACCAGGTGCAAATAATCTTGTATTGCACCAATCCACAATCCCACATGCATCTTTAAATTTTACTACATCTTTGAATTTTAATTGTTCTCTAGCAAGAATAACTTTTGACACACACACACCAGCTCCATCATGTTCTCCTTTACCATGCCCAACTTTAAAAAAAACCATATATGTTGGAAATTAAGTTCCTTGTGAACCCTACTTAACCAATAGAACATTCAAGCATTCTTGAGCTGCCCCATACAATTATCTGACCATATGTCATGTTTTGTCATCTAGATTCCTCTTTCTCTTAAATTTCTATAAAATATATCAAAACAGTATTGAACAAACTCTAATGAGTGTAACCCGTTGTCACCAGAATAAAAATTATACTCCCTCAAAACTTTCTTATCATCCTTTGTGCTATCATCTGCATGTTTATCATAGCTACTTGCACTTAATTATAATATTGTGATTGAATTTCCTCTTGCGGAGCTAGAGTATAATTTTCCATAAAATCAACCCCTGAAAGTAAACTACTAATTGGAAATGTGTTTCTACATGTGAAAAATTGGCCATCAAGTCATTGAGCATGTTGAGAGTGCATGCCATATTTTGGCACAATCTTATTCTTAAATTCACTCATGAATGCATGTACACTAACTCTTTCTATAACTAAATCACAACACTTTCCTATTTTTCCATCTTTCAAATAATTCTCAACATTCTTAAATATTTTAACATCTACTGATTGTTGTCCAAAATCATTATCAACACTTTCATGCATACAAATTCTTAAGAATGAAATATTTCCACAACTAGTGCATTGTCCAAAAATACAACTTAAATAAAACAATTTACCATTAGATCTTTCACAAAAAAAACCTGATATAAACTCCCTTATTGTTTCAGGTGGCATATTAATACCACATTCTTGTATAATCTTGTTAGTATGCAAGCTACAATGTATATATCAAAAAAATCATAAAAATAATGAAATTGAACATGAATTTTACAACAACAAGATATTTGTTGCCTATTAATTTTTGCATACCAGGGTTTAAATTTTTCAAAAGACCTTTGACTTATTTTAATATTATCAGGTGACACTAAATCACTACAAAGTTTTCTATAAAATTTAGTCTGTGTTGTATCTAATAGTTGTTTTGGATGAGGATCACAAACTTTGCACCCCACTTTTATTTTTAAAACTTCTCTAGCATTAGATGATACCCTAGTATTATCATGCCAATAATTTTCAATCAAATATTTAATTTGAACATTCAATTTCATGTCAGACCTTGGGAATGGACCACTAAAACTCCAGCATTGGTTAACTGGATCATTTTCTATACTTTCTCTTCTTTCTTCCACTCTTAGCAATGTTTTAGGATGTATTCGTAGAACTTCACTAATATTACTTACCATTATTTTATTCAAAGTTGTTTTATTAACTATAATAGTTGTTATATTTCTTCTTGCTTCATTTTTATCTTTAGATCGACTATTTTTCCCATTAGATTGAATGGAACTAGCAACAATAGACATAGCATTTTTAAGTGATTCATCTTTTCTTCTTGCTTTAACAAAAAGGCCTAACTTTTTCATTATTTTCCTCATTTTTAGAATTCTCATCAATTGCATCATTAGTTGACATTGAAATGCAAGTTTTTAATGATAAAAGATTTTTTGTTTATTCTATTCACATGTTTTCTTATTTGCCTCCAAGAAATATTACTAGGAATATTATCTAAACATCACTTTGAATTTTTTTAAAAGTATTTTCATTAAATCCAACATCACATTCTAGATTTTCATTTTCATTGACAAAATGGTTTTCATTTTCATTTTCATCAACAAAATGGTTTTCGTTTTCATTTTCATTTTCAATAAAATATTTTTCATTTTCATTTTCAACAACATTTAAACAATTTTCATTTTCATTTTTTAATGTATTTTCGATTAATTCTATAAAAATTTCATCTCTCTAAATATTATCAATGTCAACATTGTTAAGTCCAGCATCTTGTAAAAAATCTATAAATGAATTTTCCATTTCACTAAAATGTGGATTTGAAGATGTACCTAGATGTGTGCCTATTGAAACATTCTCCATAGCATTGAAAGAGGGATTTGAAGACATACTAGGACTTGTTTGTATAATCATATTATTTTCCAAATTGACTTGTTCCAAATTAGCTTCATCTACAACCATGCTCTCCTCAATTTTTTCATCTTCAATAGTTCTGGAATTGGATGCTCCACCATCATTCATTGATTTAATTCTCATATTTCTCTTTGTATTTGTTTCTCATCTCTCTTTGCTTAAATTTCTTTAGGAGTCAATGTCTTCCTATCTTTCCTCTTATTATGATCTTTTGAACCCATGATTATCAAATTCTCAAGCACGAATGAATATCAATAGTGAAATTCTTCAAAAAATTCAATCCAAATTGCAAGTTGAAGACTTGTTTAAGGAGAAAATTCTTTTGCATTTTTTCCTCTAAACAAGTAGAAAACTAACACAATTCCACTTATAAAATTGTTTGCATGATGCCTCCTTTCAAAAATTCAATCCAAATTGCAAGCTGAAGACCTATAAAAATAAAATTCATCCACTTTTATTCCTCCAAACTAGTAGAAAACTAACACAATTCAACTTCAGAAACTGATCGCATGATGCCTCCTTTCAAAAATTCAATCCAAAATGCAAGTTGAACACCTATAAAGAAAAAAGTTGATAGAAAATATCCCAATGTATCTCACTCAGTCATACATGTGAAATTGCAGACTTCATAGTAAAACGTTGACAATAATTTTTTAAAATGGTAAAAAAAGAAACGGGATCTTATTTCTAAAATGAGATCCCGTTTCTAAAACGGGGTACCTTTTATTTAAAACAAGATCGCGTTTCCTGATATTAAATGTCGGGACCGTTGACAAAGAAATGAGATTGCATTTATAAAATGGAACCTTGTTTCCCTGTCAATGGTCCCCACACTAAATATTAGGAAAAAAGATCCCAATTTACAAAATGGGATGCCATTTCTAAAAATTTAAATTCCATCTTTCTTTTTGGTTGGGTTTTGGCTTGGATTTTTCTTCATGAAAATCTTTGGGATTTTGAACCTGGGCCTTCAAACTGGGTTGACCTACAAATTGAAGGTCCTAACAATGTTAGAGAAAAATAGTGAGTTTGGACATATGGCTGATGACATTTTTTGCAAAAAAAGTCAATGAAATTAAAACCCATTATAGATGAGATAGTGTAGATTCCCACTATGTATTTATTTTATAATTATATTATTTTTTCTATTTTTCAATAAAAAACTGATGACACAAGTCCATTAACTTGAATTGTCAGGGTTTTTTAATATTTTAATAACTTTTTATTAACATAATTTTTTGACGAATAGATTGCATGAGAATTTACGTCAGACAATTCTTTTCAATTTAAAAAAAATCAAAAAATGATAAGTTTAGGTCATCTTATGCATGATGTACATGACAATTTTTCAAAACACCAAATATGACCGATAAAAAATTAACAAAAAAAGAAAATTCAATAAAAAATGACAAAAATATCGAAAACATGCATTAGTGAGTTACAAATATTTTCTCAAAAGGATTTAGAAAAATACAATAATTTAGGTCAAAATATGGATGATGTACACATGCATGGTATGGTAAAAAAAAGTAACTTTTAAAGAATATTTTTTTAGAAATGCCTATTGAAAATCAATTTGTACCATCTAGGTATTGAGATAAATTACATATTTGGAAGCTATACTTTGAATACTACATTTTATGATTTGTGATTTTTTTGAAGATTCCATCTCTAAGTGCTTCAAATTTTAAGGTCAAATATGTTGAATTCTGAAAATCAAGGAAAACTCTTCCACTTTTTGGTGAGAAAGTGGACTCAACTTTGTGCCAGCACCCTGTGCCTAACTGTAACAAGGTGTAGGTGTTCATCGCTCCTTTATTGAACCACCCTTGTTGATTTCTCTTCCATACATCCCACCTTTCTCAAAACTCATGGACATGTCGAATACTTTGATATTATCTATCACGGTTTTCTCCTCCTCTTCCTCAATGCCTCTTGCTTCATCTATGGGGATTTCCCACCTCCCGATAAATTTGAGGGTAGAGGTTGGCCCTTCCGGCAATGGAGGGCATAAGAGGAGCCCACCTTCTTCAAAAGGTGATCCCACACTAGCTTATTCTATTATAGTGACAGAGCCAATTTTGGCTTCTCCTAAGTTCATCACCACTCCTGAATCACTTGGTGTGCCAAGCGGTGAATCTTGGGTGCAATCCTCTCCATCTATTGGGATGCGACATGGAACTTCAATAAAGTGCATATTTAACTCTCTGGATAAAGTTCCAGCCTTATCATCGATCTTCGTGAATTCATTGACCATAGCTCCACAAGAGCCTAGTGGAGAAGACCTTGAGGGGCCTTCTTCCTTGGCCCTTATTGCAAGAGAGGGTTAGAAGCTCCTCCCCTTAATATTCCACCACTATAGGCTCATCCTCCTTCCCCTTATGATGATTTAGAATGGGAAGAAGATGACCTCTTCGTCAATCAGTGTTAGGTGGAGGCCTCTTCTTTATCTTTAGATTAGATGTGTGTGTGTTATAATGGGTTCCCCCATACTAGTGCTACATGTTCCTTGATGACTCTTGTCACCCTTGTTGGTGCTTGGATATAGGAGTGATTTTTGTGTTGTAAACCTTCTATTTGTATCAGCATTCTTCCATGTTTGTGCTTGATTTTTGGAAAATTGGGGACCATGTAAAGTATTGGGGGCATTTAGGCTTCCCTTCCATGTTCACCCAATTTTTATTTTTACTTTGTCTTTTGTGCATTCTTCCTGATTTGGTTCGGGATTGGTGATATTTCACCTTGCACCCTGGTTACCTATTATTCATATAAGCATGAGTAGATCTAACCCCATGAAACTAGATCCCCCTGTGTCCTTTGTTTGTGATTACTTCTCTTTTTCTCTTCTCTTATCTTTTTATCTTCCTTCCTTGAGTTTTCCCTCTCATGTGTGACAATGCCACTTCTATGATACTTTGATTTTTGGAAAACACATTCATTGCCAACGAGTATTTTCTCAAGAATCTTTGCAAACCTTTTCAAGGATCGCATTCTCAACTTGGACCCCTAATGGAACATTTTACCTTCATCATGGATTCACAAAGAAAAAACTTTAGAACTTTCCTTTGAGGAGGGAGCAACTTTGACCTTCCCCTCGTGAGGCGGAATTTTATTCCTCTCGAATTCCTTGATGAAGTGAACATCTTTCAAAAGGATTCCTTGATGATGTATCAATCTATTTTTCAATTTCAAACAACACATCCCTTGAGTGGACCCCTCTTCATGTTGGGTTCCTAAGGAACCCCTTTGAAAAACTTCCAAATTGTTGATGGTCTACGTGACTATCTACTAGAAGGCTTGTGCAACCGCTTTATTTTTGACAAGCTTTATTTGTAGGTAAACATGTTACTTTGCAGGTGCACCTATAAAGCCACTTTCCAATATGACTCTCTGGAGTCCCCTCCTATGGGTTTCCTCATTGAAAGATATCTTGGGGTATGCCTCCTTGCAGGTCTATGGGCCTATAAAGTGCTTTCATCTGGGTTTCCTTCATGTGAGATATCTTGGGGGATACCTTCTTGCATGTCTACAGGCCTATAAGGCACATACTTCACGGGGCTTCCTTCATGTGAGAGATCTTGAGGGCTACCTCCTTTCCGGTTTGTGGACCTCTAAGATGCTTTTCATCCTACAATATTTTTCCATAATTGATCCAAGGGCCTTCTATGTACCTTGTGCAGCTTCATAGTTCTTCGGGGCTATGAAGTCTTTTATTCTATCCTGCACTCTCGAGCTCACCAGATTGCAGTCTGCTTCCTTGATGGTCTAGTTATAAATTTCTAACCCTACTAACTCTTTGATCAACTTCACTAAAGAACTCACTATTATTCATGCCTGCTAAAGTGGGGGGAAATTTATAGGAATGGATTTACACCCATTACGCAAATTCCTCTTTTACACATCCTCACCTTAAAAAACCAAATCCGAAGGAAAAAATTCCACATCACTCAACTTCCTTCCTTCCACTTAGCATCTTCCTATTGTGTCAATGGGTGAATATTTGTTGGGGATGCATGCACGGTGCACAAATTTCCACATGGCTCACTTTCATCTCTTAGGGATTCCTATGGATGAAGTTGGTAGAGGCGTTACACTTTCTATTAGGGTTGATTTGTAATGTCCCTTGTCGCCCAACCAAACCTGAAAAATGGTAGATTCTTCCTACTACTTCCTTCAAATTCATTCATTCTCATTCTATTTCATATCTTCAAAAGCTTGAGCATCTTCTTTTCATTCTCTTGCAATTTTCAAGCATTTCCAACACTTCAACACTCCATTGTAGCAACAACACTATGTCAACTTCGCAAAGCAAGTTTGAAGCAAGCCATAATAGTGTGGGCTTGGATTCTTGTGAGACCTCCCTTCATCAAAGTTGAGGTTATGGTGACCTTACCAAGTCCACTCTTTGCTCCATTGGCTAGTGAGAGTTTTGGTGGAGGTGGTAACATTTTACTCCTCTACTTTGTGATTTGGTTGAGTAGCTATTTATTGTTTTGTAGTTTTATTACATCTTTACTTTCTCTACTTCTTTATCACATATTTCTCTATCATTTATATTTGGCTGTCCATGGAGGTGGAAACACCAAAATGAGGTTTTGACTGAGGTAGACCCCTATACAACCCCAATAATTTTCCCCTCTCTCTTGTGTGTAGGTGAACATGCATTTGGAGCTAGCTGGAAAACTGGCACCTTGGTGAGATCATCTTTGCCACTTTAGCTCTCATCTATTTATGTTATCATCTGTGTTTGTACCTTTCTTACTTTATAGTTTTGTTTTTCTCATTTCAAAGAACTTATATAGGTCGTCAACTTGTTTTCTAGTGGTTCATATTGGACTTTCTAACCTCTAGTCGTATGGGCACTAGCACACTTGTGAGATGCCAATGCACCATGCTATCATCCTGAAACTCCACTTACATCCTTGGACAAAGAGTTGTCTGAGGTATAGTATTGACTTTGAAAAATAGCTCATATAGCCTAAACCTATAATTTGGGTATAAGGAGTGATCAAAGTACATTGTATTCCTCATCATTTTTGACCTCTATCTAAAACACCCCTTTAGAGTGAGGTAAGTCTGGGCAACCCTTTGCTCTCAGCTCTTCGTGACCTAGAGCCTTGATGCAGTTTGCACCCCTCTCTTACAGATATAAAGTTAGTCTATTAGATAAAATGGAAAATGGAAAGAAGAATGTTGTTTGTTGTAAGTGCAACAAAAATAAAACCCTAGTAGTAATGACAGAAAAAAGAAAAATATCTATCCAATGAAAAAGAATGTTCAAAAATTTGATCCAAAAGAAGAAAGAAAGGAAATGAAAAGGATTTGAAGAAAGGAATCATCAGTCTTATTTTTTCCAACCTTCAATGAAAATACTCTCATCGATCTCTAAATAAAAGCAGTGGATAAGGGGGAGAAATCATCAGAAAATACAATAAACCTCCTCATCATCACTTGTGGTATATCATGACAAAAGTATACTTAATGTGGTAATAGGTTAAGGTATTTTCTCAGTAGCATGTGCAAAGGATGAAATCTCTAGAATTTAAAATAATGGAGGCGTACACAATTTTTTGAGGCAATCTACCTATAAGTTAAAGAATTTATTGCAAAATCATTTGGAATGAAAGGAATAGATTCAGATAATTTTAAAGGCTTATGTAGTTTTAGAGAAGCGTGCAAAGGAATTTTAGAAGGTAGATCAAAGTTTCAGAGTTTGAACAAGATAACAAACAAATTTGAAGAGAGATTCAAAAGAAAGATATCTATACATTTCTTGTTGCTATTATCAAAGGTATTATTGTTTGCATAATCTTTCACTTTTAGTGCTATGGATAATTCAAAGGTTGTGAATTTTGTAGATAAAGCTAAGTTGAAGAGATATTTGAGGAATGTGTCGGAAGAGTCTCTCGGTGCATTCTCTTGCATCCCTCCAAGAGTGTTTCCTATATAATATATTTATGCATATTTTTATAGTAAGATTGAAGAGAAGTCATCAATTCAGTTGAATGTGCTTTGGGAAAGTGAAATATAGCTATGATTCCTAAAGAATATTAGTTGAGAAAAAGTTGGATGTTTGGAGGAAATTTTCCTTGTTTGAATTTGAGAAGAAGTATATTCGAATAGTGCTGAGTAGAATTCATGATGAATCTTTTTGGATAGATGAGGTGCATTTTATTTCCATAGAATCTATTAGAGATGTGATTGGTTTGTGTTCCTCCAGACTAGTTCCCAAACTTAAGGCTATGGTTGAAAAAAAAAAATTAAGGTTATAGGTGTGAGTTTTAAAGGGAAAGAGATTGATTTGAGTTCGATTGTTGATCTAGTAATAAGGTATGATACTATGGTCATTGGTCACAAAGTTTGTATCCCTAAAAATGACCTTATAGTTTCTACTATTGCGGTGCAAATTTTTGTTTGTATGGTAATAAGAGGTATGGAATATGACTTGTGTGAATTACTTTATATACATCTTTTGAAGAATTTAAAGGAGATCAAGAAGAGTAGGAATAATACATTCTAGTATGGAAATTTGGTTGTTTGTTTACTCTTTAACTATTTGAGAGAATTATCAGTAATAGGAAGGATAGAATGATCAAATTCAGAGCCTATTGCCTATAAAATTGGGAACTTAATGATAAATATTGGTAGTTCGTATGTGTAAGAGTCTACCCTTGCTATATCATTTGGAACATTTTAGATTAATATGAACAAAAGGTTTAGGATTTCAGTAAGTTTTGTGGAAAGATAATTTGGAAGCATAAATTTTCTTGTGTCTGCAAATTTCTATCACATAAAAGTAGTTGAATCAAGGTTAGTTTTGATATATGAATTGGATTATGAAGTGTCAGAGGCTGAAGTTGATAAATATGCTAAAATTATTTTGGAAAGCCTTTAGGATCTCAATGTAGAAGGTACCTTTGGTAGCATGAACGAAACATGAAAGAAAAGGAAGAGTTTTGTTAAGCAAGAAGGTGCAGAAGAAAGTGAGTTTGAACATGATCATGAAAGAATAAATATTCAAAGAGCTTTGGAAGAATTGTAGAAGGTTATTCTTTGTGCTTATTTTGATTCATCTATTTATGTTGTGGAGAATCTTTGTAGCATGATTAATTCTTTGAAGGTCTACATCTCTAAACCTGAGATGTCTACTAGAATTAGATCTGATGAAGGAAATTTGGAAGACATATGTGTGAATGCACACAATCGAGTAATCAAGGAATTGGAGAGTGTACAAGGTTGTGAAAAAGAGGCACATAAACTACTTATTGTTTAGCTAGATTGGTCTAGTAGTACACTGGTTATGAGAAATGAGGTAAGGATGAGTGAGTCCCAGTTGAGCACTCAGGAAAAAAGCATACAAGTTAGCAAAAGATAAATATAATCAAAGGTGTTCCTACATTGTGCAGCTTCAGGAAAAATTCTTCTCTCTATAGGATCAAAGGACAGATGTTATCAAGAAATTTTTGGCACTCAAGGACACAATTAAACTTAGACATACTTTTGTTTCTAGTGCTCTTGGTTTTATTGGTGAATTATCAGAGATTAATCTTAGTTTTAATACTTTAAAAGATGGTGTAGATTCCTTAACTAAACTTTAGTTATTTTACAAGACTCTTGTCAGTGCAAAAGGTTCATGGGAAGAAGGTAAAGCATTGTGGAAGGCTATCCTTGAGAGTCTCAGAGGTTTTTCTTTAGGTTAATTCAAGGGTGTGTTCATATATTCTTGGTTACATTTTGATGCATATTTACATATATATCAGACCCCTTCCTTTTCCATTGATGTCAAAGAGGGAGAGATAAATAGATAAAGAGATAAAGATATAGAGGGAAAACATTTTTGTGAAGAACAATTTTGATAGGGGGAGTAGTGAGAGTATTCAATCGTAGTATACTAGAAAATGTTTTTGTCATGCATGTTTCCATCAATGCCAAAGGGGGATATTTTTGGAAGCTTTGCAACATGAGCATGAAGTATGGATGGTTGTGTTGGTTTTTCCTATATTTTCATTGATGTCAACATGGTGATAACTATTTGGGAAGTCTACTTGGTTTATGATAAGTTTTTCTCTACCGGTAATAATCTTTTGTGATGGATCAATGTGTTGGTATTTGAGTCCAAAATTTACTGCAAGATTTGATATGACTCTAATCTCTTAATCATGTTTTCTTGACTCATTCAAACAACTATATTCTAGATCTTGAGATGTCTTTTGTTGTGACCAGAAAGTTATGTCTGACAGAGTTTAACTCTGTATCCTACTATTTCTCTATGTTTGGCATACTGTATGTGAGACTCCACATTCTACTAAGGTGAAAATTCTTATGTTGCAGTCTTGTTGATAGTCTCTTTGCTAGTAGTATGATGGTAAATTAATGTGTTCTCATATCCGAAAGGTGTTTTCTTTGAGGATTATTTTTTGGTTTGGAGAATTGTGTTCTAGTCTTGGTTGACTTAGTGAATGAAATATATTATGAAGACTAGTTATGTTTTATGGATGATAGACAAATTAGTATAATGCACTATGTGCATAACATGTTTAAATCTTATATGGTGTTGATGAGGAAGGTTTTGATTATTTTGTGTTCATCTAACTACGCTGACCTAATTGATGGATAAGATAAGTTTGTATATATAAGATGAAAGATAGAAGAGAGACAATGTGTTATGAGAGAAAGAAGTGGAAGTGAATGCAAACATAGGAGAAGATCATAGCCTAAATTATTTATTAGTTTTGATCGATATAGTTTTATTGAGCGACTACTGTGTGATGCAGTACTTCTTATTTTAAGCTTCAGTGGAATTGAACCCTGCACATTGAAGGTGTATCCTATCAGTTCAATATTTTGATAGTGAGCCACTATCATTGTATCTTGGTGGTTAGCCATATTTTGTACTTAGGAAGTGATCCCCATAATATTTTGTATCTGGATATAATATATTGTGAGTTAAAAACTCACCATGGTTTTTCCCATTTTGGGTTTTCCATATAAAATTCCTGGTGTTCATGTGTATGGTTTCACTGACTTGTTTTTATGTTCTCTCTTTCTGATTTAGTCACAATTGTGATAATTTTTAAGTGGATTTTATTATGGTTTTGTGGAATACCGATTCACCCCCCCTTTCAGTATTTCGAATGTTCAACAAAATTATTTAATTTTTAGGAAATGATAATGCACCTCCAAACTGTCAAAGTCTTGTTTCACTTCATGCCAAAATTATATTTGAATAACAACCCCCAAAAAAGCCTCCAACAATTCCTAAACATGCTCTAGAAACTCAAGAAAATTTAATGGAGAAAATTGAAAATAAAATATAAAAAATTGGATTTAATTGCAAGGTTGAAAGATCTTGTAAGCTCAACCTCACATAGAACCATGCTTGATCAATCACTTGAATCAATAATATCACATGTAGATTCAATTAGTAAGAAAATAAATAGTTGGTCGGAGAAGAGATGAGAGTTTAGAGAATTTTATGTAGATAAATTATCCTACAAACAAGTTAAAGATGAAAAACCTATAAAATTTGACTTGTGTGCACTATTCACAAACCCTAAAATGAATCAACATTTACATCCTTCAAGCAAGAGGTTATCTATCCATTGGTGCAACCACCAAAGGATAAAGAACATTTTTTGGAGGAGGTGGTGGATGGTTTTTTACCATCGTCCATGTAGCAATAATGAGGTGTCTCAATATTTTTTGAGGAAATTCTACTATGAGTTTTTCCCTGATAAAATCCAAAATTATTTTGACATGCAAGACTTCCAAGGTAGAGGTGGGGGCTCAACATAAGATAGAGTGGGCACATATTAATGCACAATGGCTAGCAAGATGAGCACTCGCTAAACCAGTGTATGACCATGTGACTATCTCTTCCATTGTGAAGGAGAGTGGTGAGGTTGATACATTGTAGCTTATTAGTTCCCTCACCTAGAGCCTCATACAAAATACTAGTCCTCTAACACAAAGGGTGAGTTGGGAAAGTCTTCGAGGAGTAGAGTTCTACCTCATTATTGTCAGGCTTGTGGGTCACTTTGTGTTTATGATCCCATGCATAGTCAAGATGCAGGTGTCGAACGTACATTTGTATCTGATCAGATGGTGATAATAGATACCCTCCTTAATGAGGTATTCCACCTTGATAGTCAAGTAAATGTTAGAAAGTTCATTGAATTTAATTTATTAAATTTCATTTTTTAAATGAAAGATTAACTAAATTAGTTGAATGATTATATTAAAATTTCAAGGTCATAGCATTCACTCTATTTTCAGTGGTCCTCCATCTCCCTATTACATGACCACATGTACTATAGAGGTATGTAACTAGTAAAGACTTATAGATATTACATGTGAATAGATAAATGTTATTGAATGGTATTATTATATCTCATTTTGGATGTTGAATAGGTTAATATTGGATCTTTGATGGTAATACCTACCGATGGAGGTGGTCAACGAAGTTTCACTCAAGTAATATAGGCTATTAATAATTTAAAAATTTAAAAATAAAATCATAATTAAATAATGTTTAATGACTTGAAGGTTCTAGATATTTTGTAGGTATTCTTGGTAATTTTTAATTAATTTGATTACAATTCATTATCCACTTCATAATCTATGAATTTCAATTTTTTATGCTATTGACCTCCAAAAATATATGCTAGTGGCATCACTAGCTTGTAGCATACTATTTCACTCTTATCCTCCTAACTACCATCACTATCTTGTAGCATACCATCTCTCTGCTCACTATTGAGCTCATGAATGTTGCCCAAGATATTGATCTTATTACTACCCTTGTCCTATGTTGACTATACTTCTCATGATTAATATTTTATTTCATTCATACATTATGGTTTTAGACTTTCATTTATACCTTTGAAGTTCTTTACATCACAAAGGACTGCTATCTTGGTTTCTTGATTGTATACTATCATCTTCTATCAATTATGCTTAGTAGTATCTACTCCACAGACAAGGTACTATCCACTTATCATTTATAAATATATGCCCTCTTTATATCCTTTCATAAGGACTATCCTCTATGAATATGATCCTTAAAAGGGCACTATCACTCTAAACTATCATTTAATAATAAATCATGCATGGTCATCTTATACCATTGTACTAAATGTGTTGCTTCTCCTATGAGACTATCTTGTAGCATTGGATTTCATGTGATTACCACCACATTCATGACTATTATGCACTCTTTACCTTGAGGTATCCTGGTTAAAAACATATAAAGTATCTCCTCAATAAAATCATCTTTCAAAATTATCCATTGAAGCATTATTTGAAATTGAAATATATGTGACTATCAATGTACATCTTGTTACTCTAGAATATCATATTCAATCTTGTGTAACTATCCAAGGTATTATAGTTCTTTATTTATGATATATCCTTTATTTTTCATTTGCTGTCCTTTATTCATCATTTCCCCTTATGATCATTATGATTCCTATCTGAATATTACACTTTTCACTATAATGAAGATATCTCACTCCATTTCTTAGTTATCTCTTTGTTATGATTCGCCCATGAAAATTAATAGAATGTTGAGGTTTTATGAAAATCATGGAGTGTATTTATAGGTGTGAATTTTTATTAAGATATTAGGACCACAATCCCCTCATTGCACACTATCACCACATCATTTTTTTCTTAGTTGCAAGTTCTCATTATTTCTTATTTTCATGAATCTCACTATCATTCTTTACATTATTTCTATAAATATTATACCCACTTCAAAAATTATTCACAATTCACATCAACAAAATTTTGCATGACTTCTTTATGTAATCATGATATTGTCCCTTGCTTGCATGATATGATTGTCCCTAGGAATTTCATCTTGTGATTGTCCTTTACTTTGAAATTTAACTCATGAAACATGCAAACCCTTGACATTGAATTAATATTCATGAAAAATATTATTGGTACGAGGATACTATGTCCACAGTCAAGATGATAGGATACTCTATCCTTTATCCTCATTTAGATCCTAACTATCACATTTCTCTATCATCTATCCTTCTATTATTACAATTGGGCTGCCTTTTCATTCATGAGACCCCTTACTATGCAAGATGCCCTTCTAACAACCTCTTCCTTTGTCAACTTCTTCCTACCAACTTAGAAACTACCCAATATGGCTCTTGTGCATTATGTTTTGTCTTCTTGGTTATCTAGGAAATATTGCTCTCTTATATCAAGCTTTTGTTCACCATGTTCCTCATGAATGGTTTTGATCATAAAATTATATTTTAAATAGAATTGAATACAATAACATATCCAAAGGAGCACAATGTTGCAGTAACCAAATATTAAACTATTCAAAGCAATATATAGTTCAATAAGTACTCAAAATTTTGTTGACTATGTCATACATTATAAGCCATGACCTCTATCACTCTTCTAGTTTTCATAATTGAATAATGTTTTATTTTCAGATGATGCAAGTGCATAATCCTCCTGCTATTGATAGTGCAATGGAGCATGGTGTCTCTACTACAATAGAGAGCTCGATTCCTTTGACAGGGGTATGAGGTTGATGTAGGATCATCCTAGGTGAAAGTGTGATCAAAATCAACCAAAAAAAGGAGTGGTTTTAATTTTAATTTGATTTTAATAATTATTTGTGAGAAATAAATGTGAAATTAAGGAAAAAATATGGTTAAAGTAATTGGCCTTATTATATTTTTGCAAAAATTGTGGTGTTGGAGATAGTTTACGAGGCATGTTTTGATTTTTTGAGGTTCTAAAAGGAAAAAATATATTTTGGGTGTGGATTTTTGGGGAATTGCAAGTGGGGAAAACTCATTAAATCCCCTTAACTATACAATGGAAGATTTGGACACCCAAGTTATGCAACTGTTGATTTTTTCCAAGTTTTTCTCCTATTTCTGAGGAAATGGCTGCTTTTTCTTGGCCAATCATGGATAGAGGTTACAAAAATATGCTTTTTAGAATTTAATTATTTTAAATTTATTTTTGAAAGCGTATTTTTCCATTTCTTGGCTTAGAAAATTAGGAGTTAATTTATATGGTTTATTTTGGTCATTTTCAAGGGTTATTCTTGCCAAATTTGAAGCTCATCATTCTAAGGCATATCTTCTTGTTGGGAGAGGAAAACAAATATTTTTTCCAGGTTTGGAGAGGTATTTTAGTAGAAAATGGATTGGATAATCCATGGTTTAATTTTAGCAGAGGTTTCAGTTGAGGATTTACATGTTGTAGGAGTAAAAAACTTATGAAAGAATATTTTTTCAATGAAAGCCTTTTGTATTTGTTTCTTGTTTTTTATTATTAGTTTTTTTCATATTTGTAATGGAATTCATCAACCAATATGGTTTCAAATGAATTTATTTTCATTTATGCCTTGAAGTTGTAATAATTTAGGAGATTTTGAATGAGGATTATGAGACATTTCTTGCAGAATTGAGTTAATATCTTGCCTTTTTCTAAGTTGCATGTTTGTGTTTTGAGTTTTAAAATGAGGATTTACTTTCTTTTACATCAATGGTATCAGAGTAGTATTTACTAAGAGTGTGGGTAGAAGCACCAATTGGAGGCAGTTTGCACTAGTACTTGAGGGTGGAGAATGTGTGGATTTTGTTTGTAGATGGATGTGCAACTTGCAAGAAGACATTTTCAGATGGTTTTAAGAACTAAGGTTCCCATGGTTGTGAATAGATCACCAAAGGAGGTATTTTGCAATAATATTGGTGAATACTAAAAGAGGGTTTTGTAAATAGATCACCGAAGGAGGCAGTTTACATAAGTAAAAATTAAGGATTTGAAGATTTGTGTTGAGGCTTTGTGAGACCTTGAAAATGGAGAAGAGGAAGAAGAAAAGGAATTTTTTCAATGGATGGATTTTGAGGATTCCTAGACTTGAGAAAATTAGAGAGAGAATTAGAGAGAGAGAGGAAGAATAAATCAAAGTTGAGATGATAGAATTGCAACAACAAGTGGATGAATTAAGAAAAGAGACTGAAAGGAGAAAATGAGAAAAAAGAAGAGTTGTGTAGTGTAGGAAAAATTATCTCTTTTTCACACTTAATTTAGGAATAATTAATAATAAAATGAGCTTAATTATGCCTTGATTTTGTGTTGTAATATGGTTTTATATTCATATTAAGTTTAGGACCCTTCTTAACTAAATGGACTTAATTGTGCCTTCTTTTTTATGTTGTAAATTTTATCTTTACACTTTCACATTAATCTAGGGATTTATTAATTGATTTAGATTAGTTTTCCTTAATTGGCCCCTTTAATTCAAATCCAAGCCTAATTAAATTTAAATTCGGAGGGATAAAACCCGACATTCATAAATGCCATTTCACAACAACTTTGGAAGATGTGTGTCCTAGGTAAGTGATCTAGGACCCATTCACCATAGCATGAATGGGTCCTCACTTAGTTCTAGGACCCTTAGTTTGCATAATATTTAGAATTTTCCAATGTTTATCTTAGGTAAACTGCATAGGACCCATTCACCCTATGATGAATGGGTCCTCACTTAGACCTAGGACTCCCCTTTTAAATATGTTTTTGGTGGAATTTTAATGATTTCAGATCTACAATTCAATGTCGGCTTGTGATATTTGAATTTTATGAATTGATCTTAAGATACATATAAATACAAGGTTGCTTCACTTAGTTTCCCCCTAGCAACTATAATTCTTCAATAATTCTAGCAAATTTATGAGAAATTTTGATCAAGAGAAATTTAGGAGCATTTATAAGGCATTCAAGGGTAGATTTATTAAATATTATTACATCAATCAAGATTCCTTTGTCGTGTCATTGAATATTTCTTGTATCATGCATGTTATTTGAGCTCATATGTTGATGTAGTGTTCAAGATAAATTCAATCATATTCAAAGGAATTGTTTCACATCAAGTTTCATGATCAAGATCTACATTCATTGAGGCCAATTCATGCAAGTTTGTAGATTTGTACTCCAAGGTTTCAATTAAGGTTTAGTGAGGTGTTACATATTTTTGTTCATTCATCATTCATTTCATGCTTTTATTCATTTCAAGTTTTAATTACCAAAACAGGGTTTGAACAAGGTGAACCCCCATTCCCTAGCAAACAACGTTTTTCTCTCTTTGATGTGTGATTGCAGAATTTAGGTTGAATATCAATTGAAGAATTTTTTTGAATAAAGTTGCAAGAAAATTTGTCAAATCATGGAAATTGATCTACAAGATTTGTTTCCATCTTTTCAACAATGAACAACTAGAATCTAGGAGTGTAGACTGAGAAAAATAGAACCCAAAAACTAATTTTCCAAAGCTCTAGCTAGGACCCATTCACCATAGGGTGAATGATTCCTTAGTGAGGTCTAAAAATGCATCTTTGGTGACATCTACACATCATTCTCATCTTTCTAGATATGAATTTTGATAGTTAGTTCTGTTATTTTTCATATTTTTCTTCTATAGCATACATTTTGAATGAAATTAGGGAAATAGGTGCTTCATTCCCCCTTTGTTATCATTTCATTTTGCTCAAAAAAAAAAATTAATGTATTATTATGGTGAACCCAACTGTTGATGGTGTTTTTATGCACTTCACAACACAAGTAATACATAGGTGCATTACCTCTCTTGAAAGACAATCTTCCACAATCAAATTGCAGAACACTATCCCAAGGTCTCTCGGATGTCAGGTCATGACGAGGCTTGGAATATCTCAGTTGTTTATGTGATTTGCTAGAATCACAAGGCGGCCTTACGTAGTCGAAGCTGTAGGAGAATTGAGTCAATGAATAGAGTTCTATGGATTTGGAATTACTGTGTTTTTCTATAGGCTCAGGCAGTAGTCTTAGACTCCATTATTTCGTTAGGTTTGGCTTTACAATGTGCAATGAACCTTAACACTGGTTATTTCTAGAAAAAGGAAAAAGAAAAAGGGCGATGAAGGAAGATGTTTCTTGGACCTACAACTACCGATGAATAGTGATCATGGAGGTTCCTGCTATGGATAGTTTCCTTAAACAGAATTCTCACAATATCATGAAATTTGTGCTATCTTCTAAGGACTGCAAATATTCATCATTCATTCGCTATGGGAAGGTGAATAAAGATGAGATTCGATGAGTAGCAATGAAATCAAAGTCCAAACTAACTTTACACAGTCATCTACCTTCAGCAAATGACCAAAAGTATGGACAAGAGAAGCATACACACAACAACAATATTCAAAACCAAAGATAACACACTAAATCTACCAAATCTAATCTAGAGGCATTAAAACAGCAAAGTAACTTATAGCAAAGCTATAACTAAAAGGGAGAGGAATCATGAAACATATTGAGAAACCCAGAAATACACTAGAAAATGACTATATTTGCTATTATAATTTCTGCAACATGCCTTTACAACAACTCAACTCTCTTAAAATGAGAGGAGGAGAGCCCTATTTATAGTTTTCAAAAAAAAAAATGAGTGGCCAAGATTAGATTCTATTGTGTGGCCAAGATTCACTTTACATTAATGTTTCACCTACCCCCAAATATTTTACATTTATAACAAATTTCTTGTTTCTTCCCTATTTCATCATCTAGTGACAGCACTGTAGCAAATTTGTCTTTTAGCCATTTGCCCTTTTACTATAGCTATTCTTCAAGGAACTCATCGTCGATGATGGGATTACCCTCTTGCTTCTTCAACGTGGCATACTCCGTGAAACTCAGGATCAGGGACTAAAACTTATCCACCTCAATGATGTCAGCCTTCAAAATTTGATAGGACCACTCTTGGGAATTTCTACCTAGCTTCTTCCAGTCATCCTCATACTTGGTAGCATTGTCCTTAAAGAGTTCTGACTGCACAAAAGCTCGAGCAGTGAAGCACATGAATTCAGTAGTGATCTCAGCGGACATCCCATCCTCCATAATCTTTAAGAAGTAGGGATTTATATTCTCTGGATTGATCTCAACTGCAGGCAACTCGTACCCCGTCATCAGCTTGAGGTACCGAGAGCACTCTTCTCTTGAATCTCTTGTCCATTCAATTTCTAGTGCCATTCACTCCAAAACCTGCTCAAGTCTTCTCTTCCTATGATTGAAATCTCATTTCCACGTGTCCACTATCCAGTGATCATCATCCTTGAAGGCAAGGTCCTTTTCCTAGACTTCGCTTGGCAATGCGAGTATGGCCTCAATCTTTGGGTAAGCCGACTCGTACTTCCTTGGGAACCTTTCACAGATCTGCTTGGTGTCCTCGAGAGTTTTCTAAACTTCTAGGAACCTATTTGCTACCCAGATAGCCAGGTTGATGCCCGTGTTTCCCATGTCCAAGACCTGCCAGAACCAGCATTCTGTAGTCTTGTCCAAGTTTCGTCTCTTTTCGAGCTTGCTAATCTATTCATGGGACAACAACTAAGGCGGGGCTGACGATGTTGTAGGCTGCTCATCCGGAGATGACCACTACTGAATATAAGCTATTAGATTAGCCACCTATTCCTTTAGCTCTTCTTTGGAGACCTTATCCTACTAGATAAGGTGCACTACTATGGCAACCGACTCCTGGAGATGCTCAACCTTTTGTTCCCTCATGGCCACCCCTAAGTCAATGGTGGAGACGTTATAAGTTATACCTTGTTACCCAACCATCGGTGTTGCTATTTGCACTACCCTTGATCCCGAGGCATCCATGGTAACCTTTGATCTAACCTTTGGCCTCTTCTCTTTTCTGGTGCTTACTCGTGCTCTAGCCATGATGGCTTCCAACCTTGCCTTGGGATCCTTCAAGGTGGGAGTCTTTTGCTTGAGTTGTCTTTGCAACCAATTGGGCATTTGAGGTTCTTCCCTTGGTGGTTCACTTTGAGTCCCACTGTCCTCCTTCTCGAGTTCGATGGTTCCAACAACAAGAAATTTCTCCTTGGTTCCTGCACTTTCCTTTTCTTCATCAGAATCTTGTTTGATCGTTTCATGTTCAGCAGCGGATTCAGTGTGCAACTGCCTTTTAGGTGAATCTTTCTTTTCAGCCTCCTCCTCACTTTTGTTTAGAGTATTTTGTTGTTCCTCGAGGTTCTCCCCTTGTTCGTCCTTGTGGAGGAATGTTTCCTTGTCATGCTCTGGGGTCTAGCCATGTCCCTTGGTCGGAGACCTATTACTTTCCATCTCTGGAGCAGCAATCTCCTCTTCCAGTGCAAGCCGATAATCAGCCTCCTTGCCCTCAATTTCCTTGATCTGCTTGCCCCACTCAGCATTGAGCTTGGGATCATATGACTCTTGGATCAGCTTAGCATCAAGGTCCTTAGTGCCCTCGCTAGAGGACTCAGAGGCCACTTCATCAATCTCCCGACACTCGAACAAGGGGTGTTCGTGATATTCAAACCTTTCGTACTTTGGCGCTTTCTCAGCCTCTAGTTGCTGTCGTTCATGCTCGTCTGATATCTACATGGTTGCTTTCATCTTTGGTGATTCAGTAGAGGGGGATGCTGTTGGAGTAGAGGCCATTGCTTGAGCTATCGCAGCCTAGACTATTGGATTGGTGAGCATCCCTGAAAGCTCAAACGGCACATTATGCATATACTTTACAAACGACTCTGGAAGGCTAAGGGCAGGCATTGTAGTAGTAGAAATGGTGGGAAGGGAAGGAGACATGGAGGAAGAGGTCATTGGTGAGGTGGTGGCGGATGATGAATCTATGGGAATAACTTGCAACGCTAGACGAGTAGGAGCAAGGTGGGTGGAGATATCCACCGTAGGCGGGGAGGAAGCAGAGATTGCAAGAGAAGCATGAAGGGTAGGGGAAACAACAGTAGTAGTAGCAACGGGGGGAAGTGACCTTGGTGAGCTAGATCCTGATCCTCCGATCCCCAGGGATGGACCCTTGGTTAATATGGTCATCTCCATGCTACCAGTTGTTTTCCTCCTTTTCTTGGAAGGTTCAAGCTCAAAAGTCTTATGAGCATAGACCTTTGGCTTGGGCAGCTATTCACTAGCCTCCTTTCTTTTCTTGGACTTCCCCATTGGTGGGGTCTTAGAGGTCTCGCTAGTTGTAGCAATTGTTGCTCCACCTTCGGAGCCACTTGGTTCACTTACGTGTTCACTCATAAGTTTGGTGAATGTTAGGACGACCCCTTGTTGTTTCAATTGAGCTACCTTCTCATCGATCCATGCCCTCGTTCGGATTTCAACGGGCCTAGTAAGCACACCGATGTCATTAAGCTCTGGTGCATTCCAGTCAATTGTAGGTAGCGGCAAGTTTGAAACTGCATCGTATCCTAGGTCCACAATTGAGTCTTCATCCTCTTCTAGCTGATCAGGGACCAGACACAAATTCACCCTTCGCACATAGATGACACTCATGCACATGTAATGTCGCAACCACACCTCAAGATCATCCCTGCAATTGGCCCAAAAGTCCTTGATGTTGTGGAGTGGGTGTATTCATGTCCTAGTGCCTTTCTGACATGACCATAAGGATCCATTCGGGGCCGTGTTGTATATTGCTCGAAGTTATATTCCGCCAGCTCCTTTTCTGAATATCCCTCGCACTAGGGGGTGTGGTTCTTATACATTCCCTGACCGAGGTTCATGGGATAAGTGGGGCCTGCCAGATGCTTTTTGTTCAAGACATTGTGAATGTGTCATAGCTGCCGAGTCAACTCTAAGAGAATGATCCGGTCATTTGGGTACCGGGGTAGTTTTTTCGGTCGCTCGGTGAATCCGTGAGTGCGTATGTAGGTGAACCTTGGGAGCTGGATGTACCAGAAGGCGTATAGCCTAAGGAGGACCCTAGCACTATGGGATGTCCTTCTATGAAAATTCCCTCCTACGGATCGTAAAACGTGAGCAATGAATGTTTCGTTCACCCTGCAGTAGTCTCTCTTGAAATTTTGGAATTATAACTGGGGGTATTTTTCATAAGGCTTAAGCTCTAGCCCTGATGGATCACTGGGCATCATTGTCAACCCTTGATAATGTCGCCGATTGGTGAGAGAATACACCAAGTATGAGGTCATTAGGAATTTGTTGGTTTTCTTCATGGTGGTAAACTGCTCATGGAAGCAGTCGCTGATTATCTCGCCCCAATAGAAGGTGGTGCCCTTATCTCTGAGAATCTCTTCTATGAAATAGAACATCCATTCTTGGAAGAAAACAGCACTGGGAAGGCCCATGACTCGGCTAAGTAGAGTCACAAGGTCATGGTAGTCCTTGAAGAAGTCGCTGCGGAAGAGCTCTTGAGGGAGCTTCCCAGCACTACCTCGCTTGTCTTTTAACCAGTACTGGTTAATGAGTCTTTTACACCCCAATGGGTCCTATTCCCACACCTCTTTATATTCTTCCATGGTGGGGACCTCCATGCTTTCAAAGGCAGGAATGTGGAAAGTTGTTGTTATACCTGACGGAGACATATCTGCAAGGATATTTCTATCATGGTCCACTATGTTTCTGGTATCCAACTGGTAGGCCTCCACGCACACCATTACTAGCTTTGGGGTGACTAAGGCCAGTGGGAAACTTGCAGCTTTAGCATGTCCACTGCTCTTTATTAATTTTGCATTTATTGTTTTTGGGTTCATTCTGACCCTTTGCGTGAATTCATCAACATCGACCTGTCCGATGTTGGTATCTGAGACATCCCTCCAAAGGGTGGTAATCCTGGACTGAATAGAGACTCCCTGGAATTTTTATTTCATCAGGTCCCTATCTTCCTTGCCCCTTGGTGGCCTAGATGTTCCTTTTCCTTTCTTGGAAGCACCGGAAGTCTCTGCACCAGATTCCATAAATCCTACATAAAAGATGACAATCAGTAATGATGAACTTGACCAGAATGGCCACCAATAAATCCCTACATGTCAAGCTTAGTCCGGCAATCATAATTCATACTTAATAACCATGCAAGTTGGATACTTCATTGTTAGAGAGCAGTGCAAACAATCAAGAGTTCTTGGGATGGAATTCCCTTGGAAGAATGTCGTTTGAAAGGGAAAAATGAGAATGGAATTCCCATAGGCACTTCCCGAGGTTGGAGGTGGAGGAGAACCGAATTTTAGCAAGTGAGTCAAAATTCATTTTGGATTTGGAGGCCATTTGATGCCTCATTTGGAAGTTTAGGCATCATTTGCAGGGAGGCCATCTGAAATGGCATAGAGGAAATAGAATTTCGGGTGTCAGAATCTGGGTCTCGGATTGCCATCACCGGGAAGTGGCTAAGGGTCGGTCATTGGGAATGGTGAAATGAAAGCGAAAGTCCGAGGGAGGAAATCCAGGAGGCAATTTTTGGAAGCAGTCACGGTTCGGGATAATCGGGCGGCGGACAAGGCACCGGGACCTAGAGGTCAAGAAGTTGTCCCGAACTCGCCATTAGAATGGCGCAAGTGGAATGGAATCCCGAGAAGGGAATTCTAGCATTCAGAACTCGGAAGAAGCATCAGAGAAGACATTGCCAGATGTTGGGTTTTGGTAAATAGCGGACCGAGGTCTGAGAGCCGGGAAGACACTCGGGCGAGGCCATTAGAACAGCGATGATGCAACGGAATCCTAGGAAGGGAATTCCAAAGGTCTAAGTTCGAAGGAAATTTGGCGAAGGTTTTGACCGGGAGAGGAAAAGAATTTTCGGCCGAGAAGCGATGTCCGGAAAGCCGCTCGGGGAAGGTCGTACGAATGGCGAAGATGGGATAGAGGCTCGGGAAGGGAATCTTGAGGACTGAATCTCGAGGGAAGATTTGAAGATGGGCGATATTTTTGAGTTTAGATGGACCTCGAAGGTCTGGGGTCCGTGGGTCAGGAAGACACCCGGACGGGGACATTTGGAACAGCAAAGACGCAACAAAATTCCAAGAGGGGAATTCCGGAGGTTGGAGTCCGATGAGGGGATTGCCATTGGAAAAAATTGAAGAGGCACAGATGGTCACGGGAAGACTCGGGCCTGGAAGGTGCCAGCGCCGTTCTGAAGAACAGCTGCGGCATGACGAAGTTCCGGATAGAATTTGAGGTGACTTAACGATTTATTTTCTCATTTTTAAAACATGGGTTTTGACGGGAAGGCACAAATTGACTTGATTTTAAACCCATTTTACAATTTTCATACACAAAAAAGTGAAATTCCACAAAACAAAGAGGGAGGGCGCATAGATGACGAGCCTATCTTGAAATCCTGAAGAACGATCAGTCAATCGCACAGAAAATAGTTGAAAACGAGCTCGAAAGGTTAGGCGGAAAATACCTAGTCATTGAAAATTCTCCAAACTTCGCTATCACTCGCGCAATTGATAATGACGGTCGAAAAAGTTGTTTTTATAGCAAAAACCACCATTAATGCATCATTAAACTCATCATATGGTGGCATGTTTGGTTGGTGAATTTGAAAATGCAGGGCCGACGAGGGGTCTGAGGTCCGAAAAGCCGTCACCAGGAAGCCGTTAAAATAGTGAAGAGTGATAGGAAACCCAGGGAGGGAAACCCGACAGAGGCAATCCAGAAGGGGAAACCCAGAAGGGGAAACCCAGAAAGTGCCACAGATGCCAGAACAACGTCCTGACAAGAAAAACCAGAGCTAACCCAAGACTTAGCAATTTTTGAAAAGGGGAACTTCGGTCGAGCTTGAAATATGGCATTGGGAAATGCACTGACCCCTCGGGGCATAAAAAGGGGTACGCAAAATGAGGCAAAACAAAAGGGACCAAAGCAGCAAAGAGGGAAAAAGGGTCCCCATTCCAAATGGGGCATGTGTGCAAAAGGCACAACACCAACCTTTTGAACTTGAGTTTGATCATTTCATTTTTTGATTTTGGATTCCTTTTTCATCCTAGATTTAGATCTTGCATTCATTTGCATTTCTTGGAATTGAATTAGGTCTTATTGAGGGTGTCTTGTCTTTTCATTTCATTTAAGGTTTTAGGATTGCATATTTTTCATTCTTTAAATCTGAAAAATATAAAAAATTAGTCATATTCCATGTCATTTACATAGCATTACATCATATCAGCTTTCATTTGAAAATTAAAATAAAATTGCATATCAAACTAGCTTTTCTAGGTTGTCATTTTGTCAGAATTTTCACTTGCATTCCACAATGAATTCATAGAGAATTGAAATTGAAACTTGTAACAAACCAAATTTTGAAAAGCACTAAACAATCTATAAAAAAATGTTTCAAAACCATCATCTACGACCCATTCACCCTAGGGCGAAAGAGTCCCTGATCAGGTCATATTCTAATTTTCTAAGAATTAAAATATTCTTTTATGCATTTCTATTTGCTACTTTCAGATTTTTGTTACTATTTTCAAATTTTCTATTTCATCAGGATATGTGTAGGATCATCATGGAAAAAACAGGCCCTTAAGTGGCGATGAAAATTAAGAAAATTAGAGTTAGGCAACTTGACGTAAAAATTTGAATAAGTTATCTATATTATTTCAAAAATATGTAATAATAGAATCTGTAGCAAATTGAATGTAGTTTCTAAACTACTAGGTTTATTTATTTATTTTAAATCTATTTGGTGAAAATTTGAAATTTCAATGCAGTAGTACTTAAATTTTAGGGAAAAAATAAGAAGTAGGTGTCTGTCTGACCACCCTAACCATAATAAAATGATAATATTTTTTTATAATATTTTAGATATAAGTAGAGGACTCGTGTCTTGATGTGATGCATATTTTTTTGTAATTTTTTTCCAAGTAAATACTTAACTATGAATTTTTATTACAAATTTTAAAAATATCAAAAATTGTATGTGTGATCACCTTAACTTGGTCAAAACTTCATGAAATTGTTTTTTTCTTAATCCTATAGTATGTGAAGCATAGAATGTGACACATGTTTTAGATTCAAAAAATGTGATACTGTTTGAAAGCTATAGATTTTTTTCAATCAAGACTTCAGTTGTAATTCAAATAGAAAATGAATAATAATTATTTATTAAATTCAAAGTAAAACATAATTTATATTGGTGGAAAGTTGGGAATCTCCTTTAAAAACCCTTTTCGTTTCATCAATTTTGGGTAAATAAAAAGTTGTCAGCCACATGGGCCATCATATCACTTACATATCACCACTTTTTGGTCCATCATGATCTTGCACATACCCATCAATTTGATCATATCTAGATTAATTTGATAAAGTTAGTGCATTGTGTGATTCCAAAATTTCATTTACAAGACTTCATTTTTCATATTTTTACATAGTGTAATAAAAAATTTACCTTGTTTTAAATCTAAAAATTTGAAAATGGACAAGTATTTTAGCAATGTGTGGAAGTCTTTGTTCTCCTTGGTTGATGTTTCAAGTTGTTTTTTTGGCAATGATATTAATGCAATTGACTCTAACCATGTTCAACTAGCTCCTAATGAATATCCTCATGAAGTTGGCATCATTGGAGAAGATGATGCTAGCATGAATGAGTTCATAAATGATTGCCTTAACAACCTTGAGAATAATGAATTATTTTACCCTTCCATGAAACAACCAACACAACTTGAGATGTTTTGTCTTTTACATTCCAAACTTTAGTAACACACTAATCCTAAACCTTCAACAAGTGAACCTAGGTCCTCTAATCAAGTGTATACTTATCCATCTTATGTTAACAAGGTGACCAACACTCCTATCAACCTTGAAGGGAATTATAGCCAAGGCTATAATATATTAACTAAACAAGGATGTGACATAACTAATGAGCATGAAATTCACAAAATTTTAGAGAATCTTCCTATTTAAGAAACTAGAGGATTAGGATATCAAGGTCCTCCTGCCGACATAAATTTCCCCCTTCCTAAGGAACAACCAATGCCTCATAAGGATGCTAGGGGAATCTTAGGTCCTCCTCCTCAACCTCTACCTCAAAAAATTGGTGAATCAAGAAAGAAACAAAAAAATTACAAAATTGAAAAATTTCCATTCCTACATTACTCAAACATAAATTGAAAGAAAGATGGAGAACCTCCTTAAAAAATGTTTGATTAAATTGCCACCTCCTAGCAAAAGTTGTATACCTAATAAAAACATGAATTATTGCACATATCATAGAACTCTTGGGCATCTTACTAATGAGCGTCATGCATTAAAATTGATATTGAGTGATTTATATTTTGATGATGATAATTTCTATGAAAAGCTAGTTTCATTATATTCACTTCGCTCCTTGCCATGTAATAGTTATAGGGTTATAGCATCCTCACTATTACATTTTTTGTATTCATTGCAAAATCATTTTATTTCTTGCAAGGAGCTTATTCTCATGACCCATCTCAACTCATCCTTGTCCTACACTTAGTGGGGGAAAGGGGTTAAATAGCCTTTCCTAGCTTTGTCTCTTCATGTTGTCCCTTTGACTATTTGTCTGCTTTCCGTATATATTGATCAAGATTGGGATGTCAATGACCTGATATAGGTCAACTAACATGTGCCTTACTAATTTTTTTATTTTTCATGTCTCTTTATGTGATTGCATTTGTGTAATGTGATACCATATATTATTCCATTTCATGTCTCTTTTTTTTGTGCATTCCTCTATATGTATCTAGATTCTGCTCTATGTCATAAACGAATATCTTTTCATTTTTCTTGTGTTTTCCTTTTAGGGATGATGTAAGGTGTCGAGACATTTAGGTCTCTTCCAAGTTGACCCGAAAGGCCTTTTCTTTTTTTTCACTCTCTTTATGTCATTCTTCTATTTCTATGAGTATATGGGGAATGATGAAATTTTAAAGCTCTATAAAAACATTATAGCAATGATATATTGACCCTGAATCCATAGATCCCTTATATTTTTCTGGAGGAAACCTCTCCTTCATTTTTTCATGATGTAGTTGTATTTCACAAACATATAACTTGGCATAGGGATTTCTGAGGAAGCTCTAATGTCTTAGGATTTAACATTGACTACTTTAAACCAATTGTTCACAATAATTATGTTAGCAACTACTTTAAACTAGGGGAAAAATTGATAATATCTTTCGACATTTCTCATGTTTTATGGTGTGATTTTATTTTCTTCTGATGTGTCCTTTTCTTAGTGGTGTTGTTGGATTTGATTTCCTCCACGAGTACAATATTTCTTAGCATATGACTTTCATCTTAGTGGTGATATGACACACTGCATTCCCTAAGTTATGGATCTTTTACTCTCAACTTGTCCTCCCTTGGAGACATTAGGCACAATGTTCCCTCAATAGATGATCTTACACAAACTAAGAGAAATTCCTTTGATCCAAACCTTTTACTATAATTATTGTTCATAAGTGTTAGTATAACACACCTTGTTAACCTTATGAAGCTCAAAACCCTAAATTCAAGGCCACCAAGCATAACAGACTTTCCTTGCTAGTGGAGCCTTGCCTTGTTCATAGGTATTTAGCATAATGCAGCTTGTTAAGCCCTATGAAGCTTGAACTCTAAATTCAAGGCCACCAAGCATAACACACCTTGTTTTCCTTTGGATCCTTTCTTAGCATTGTGGCACCATATTGAAGTTGTTAGGAGGATAGCTTCGATATGGTATACAAGCCTAATATGATTCTCTCATTTTCTACCCTTTTGGGATACTCGCCTAGTAGAAAACCTAAGGTTCAACTATCCCAGAGTGAGCTTGAAAAAACAAAAACCGATGGCTTAGATGTGTTCCACATCACATTGGACCATCTAGGCTTGATCTTCTTGGTCTTTGATGTTATATGATTCAATATCTTTATCATCTTTGCATACATAAGTGTCTTGAATGTCTACTTTAGTGTGAGTTTCCTCACTAAAGTGGGGGAAAATTTAGTTTAGGAAAAAGTATCCCTTTTTCACACTTAATTTGGGAATAATTAGTAATAAAATGAGCTTATTTATGCCTTGATTTAGTGTTCTAATATTTTTTTCATATTCACATTAAGTTTAGGGCCATTCATAACTAAATAGACTTAATTGTACCTTTTTTTGTGTGTTGTAAGGTTTATCTTTACATTTTCACATTAATCTAGGGCTTTATTAATTAATTGAGGTCAATTTTCCTTAATTTACCCCTTAATTCAAATCCAAGCCCAATTAAATGTAATTTTTGAGGGATAAAACCTAACATTCATACATTCCATTTCGCAACACTTAACTTTGGAATATGTGTGTCCTAGGTAAGTGACCTAGGACCCATTTGACATAGGATGAATGGGTCCTCACTTAGTTCTAGGACCCTATTTTGCATAATGTTTAGCATTGTCCAATGTGTGTCCTAGGTAAGTGACCTAGGACCCATTCACCCTATGGTGAATGGGTCCTCACTTAGACCTAGGAAATCCATTTGAAATATATTTTTGGCAATCTTTTAATGATTTGAAATCTACAATTCAATGTCAATTTGTGATATTTGAATTTTGGGAATTAATATTAAAATAAATATAAATACAAGGTTGTTTCACTTAGTTTCCCCCTAGAAATTTCAAGTCTTCAAGCATTCTAGAAATTTTATGAGAAAGTGTGACCAAGATTGAATTTCTAAGGCATTCAAGGGTAGATTTATTGAAGATTATTGCAGAAATCAATATTCCATTATCACGTCAAAGATTTCTTGCAACATGCATGTTGTTTGAGCTCATATGTTCATGCAGTGTTCAAGATCAATTCAAGCATATTCAAAGGAATTGTTTCACATCAAGTTTCATGATCAAGATCTAGATTCATTGAGGCCACTTCATGCAAGTTTTCAGATTTGTACTACAAGGCTTCAATTAAGGTTTGGTGTGTTGTTACATATTGTTGTTTGTTCATCATTTATTTCATGATTTTATTCATTTCAAGGTTTAATTACCAAAACAGGGTTTGACCAAGGCAAACCCCCATTTCCTAACAAACAACATTTCTCTCTCTTTGATGTGTGATCACAAAATTTTGGTTGAAGAAAGAAATATAAGAAAGTTGCATGAAAATTTGTCAAATCATGGAAACCGATCTACGAGATTTATTTTTGGATTTTTGACAGTGAACAACTAGAATCTGGAAGTGCAAACTGAGTAGAACAGAACCCAAAAACTGATTTTTTCGGAGTCCTAGCCATGACCCATTCGCCATAGGGAAAATGAGTTCTTAGTGAGGTCTGAAAAAGAATCTTTGGTGACAAGAACACATTATTCTCATCTTTCCATATCTTCATTTTGATAGTTAGTTTTAATAGTTTTTAGATATGTCTTCTATATGATACATTTTGAATGAAATTAGGGAAATAGGTGCATCATACCCCCTTTGTTATCAATTCATTTTTCATGAAATTATTTTTCTATGTTTCAAGTTGAAAATAATATTGATTATCCTTCGAATGATGTTTCGAATGCAGGAAAGAAAGAGGATGCAACATAGTGTCATTCATGTTACATTGAGGAAGCATAAGAGGATGAGTACAAAAATAGTGAAGAACTTGAACCTGAGAGATGTCTATTGGAAGACATGGAGGATGAGACTACAAAGATTGCAGAAATAGAAGAGATTTCTTTAAACAAAACCTATGAGTTTGATACAAATTATTTACTCATTCAGATTGAAAGAGAATAGGAGAAACTTATTGCAGGGCAAGAAAAAGTTACAGTAGTGGGGGATACTAAGATAAAATTTAACTTTGATAAATTTTGTTATGAAGATGAATGTGAGTATAATTAAGTTGTAACAAAATAGTGTCCTTTGAATGACATAGAAGGAATTGAAGGGGATGATTTATTGATGTGAATGATAGTTGTTGAAAGAGAATGGGATGAGTTAATCTCAAGCGAGATAAAGGTTGCAGTAGAAGGTGAGGTAAAATCACATTTTGTTGTTTTCTTTGATGAATAATTTCTTGCAACAGTAGATCAATTTGATAAATTTGAATTTGAAGAGTGTAAAGTGAAGGTAAATCAAGAGTTTTTTTATAAATATTTATTTTAGAAAAGTGGAGATAAAGTTATTTTGATTTGTGACTATGATTCCTTGTTAGGGAAAGCAGAAAATGAGTCTCTTAATAATGACACTAATAATTTTTTGAGTGAAATAAATAATATTGTACCGATTTTGTGTCTTACATAAGGAAAATAAAATTCAAGAGAGATTCATGGAAGGTTCCTCTGAGAAAATAAAAGAGGATGGGTCAAAAATTGGAAAGAGACCTATAGAGAAAGTTATTGTGACGAGCAGATTAATTGATGATGCTAGTGAAATTGGAGAATTGGCCTAGCCTCAAAGTGGATGGATATTGATCTCATATTATTTTAATAGAATTTATTCTAAGAAGCCAACATGTTATCTATGGGGGCTTAACCTGGGGAAGCTGGTGGTATCCAATGTGTTTGTGGAGGTGGATGTGATGATGGAACTAGCCAATCATTATGACCCCGTTTACAAAAAAATAGGAGTGAGAATGGAAATGTAGTCCTTGAGGTCACATGGGATAATATTGTAGAGTTATTTGGGTTGAGCCCCAATTATATTGTTAACATCAAATTTTCAATATTTATGGTGAGTATGAAAAAAACATATTTTCCTTTAGAAATAGATTTCTTGTAAGGCATAAAAAGAATAAGGAAAGGTTTTACCCAAAATATATTGAGCCCTTTGAATGTGAAGAGTTTTTTTATTATTTCAAGAACACATATTATTGCATGAATCAAGTTCTAGTTTTTAATTTTGAGGTTAGGATATCCCCTGAACTATTAGTGATGGTAGTAGATATACAGGGCCATAATCGGTACACTGGTTTTGATAATGCTACTTTTTTTGCGGAACAAATGCATCATGATTTCATCCATCTAAAGAGGGAGGTTATCCCTGTACATTTTCCATATTATTCTCTATTAATGCATACACTTCTATTTGAAGGTGATCAGAACTAGAAAAGGAAGCTAAAATTGAGACTGAGGGACAATGAAAATAACATTTTACTAGTTCAAATGTGGAAATATATCTAGGACTAGGATTTTTCCACTTCCAACTATTTTGTGTTTGCAAATTTTATCAGGTATGGTATCCTAGAAAGTTTGGGTGTGGCACCTATTCATAGGCTTTAAAATTCTACCAGAGACAACATGCGCCCAAAGGAAATGGCAGGATCACCTAAACAACATAACTGGGTTGATTGGTTTCTGCATTCAAAATATACTCTAATCAGGGCCTACAGAGTTAAAGTAGCACCACATTTCTTGCCCTTATATGTCTATTACCCACTTGATTTTATGGACCTAGAGTTGTTTAGAAAACCTAGGAAGGGTACTGTGGTAAATCCTCAATGTTCTTTTTCTTAATTTAAAGTTACTACCTAGGAAGGGTATGAAAAATTTAAAATAGTGGTGAATAACCTCAAGTTGCCCATGGATGAGGTTAGGATTTTTGAATTGGAGGGTTTTGTGCATGCAAAGAGGAGAAGCAAAGGTTTGTCAGGATTCTATCGCCATTTCTTATACACAAATAATGTGTTGAGAAACTTGACTACTAATGAGGTTGTTATATCAATAAAAATGGAATGGACAACCATAATGGACATTGAAGAGAGAATTATGAAGAGAAATTCCTTCTATGTGAGTCCCTATGATGCAATTGAAAATCCTCTTGAAAGATCTTTTCCAAAGCTAAGGGATTACCAAAGTGGTGATTTCAAGGAAAAGGTAAAGGAGGTTGCTAAAAAGGCACAAGCTCTCTTAGAACAACCCCAAGTGATGGATATTCCCAAGCAGCCTGTTGATGTGCAAGAAGAAGGTGTCTAGGTAATTGAGGAGGAAAAAATGGTAGAGCATGTTCTTGGTGATGGGGATGTGGAAAATAAATTCCCTCCCCCTAATATTTATGACACTCTTGATTTAGAGGTTCCCCAAGATAGAATTGTTCAATAGAATTATGATGAAAAGGATGATGATTATCCCAGGATCAAGGATATGAGTTTCTTGAAGATGATGAATTTGTGCAATTTAATGAATTTATGGAATTTATGGTCCAAAAAATAAGCAACAAGATAAAGGAAAGACTAGAGTGAGCAAGAGCTAATGTTGACCCTTCTTAGCAAGATGATGTTGAGAAAGCTGAAGAAGAAAAGATTATGGATGAGATTGTAGCTATTACTCCTATTGAGGCTAGGAAAATTATCATAAATAGTGGAGTGATGTTACTATCAAGGTGCACTATCACCTCAACTATTGCACTTGATGCAATAAGAAGAGATCCTCACGATTCTATATCTAAGGAGAATTTTGAAGATAAGGTGTTTGGTTTTGGATATAGTCAAAATTTGCATACTCTATAAATTTGGTCCATGGCACCCAATACATGAAAACATGAGGTTGCTAGATCTCTTGAATAGGTTATGGGTTCCATGGTGGTGAAGAGAGTCGCAAATATGACTCTTGTCCAAGCAACTAAGTTAACTGCTCATGCTGCAATACTTAGTGTAGACATGACACAAATTTATCAGAAGAAGTATGATTCTTTGGTGAAGGAATATAATAAGGCCTTGGATGAAATAAACAAGATGAGAGACACTATTTAGGGTAGTTATTTAGTGAGGACATTTCCTTTTCTAACCTTTTCATCATATTTTTCAACACAAGATAGAGAGACCTTGGCCTTAAGGATTAATGATTTAAAAGATCAGTTAAAAAGGGAAAAGAAGAATAGAAAGGATAAATTGGAGACAATTAAGGTGAAAGTGACATTTATGAGGATGTATTGAAACATAGAGTGACCAAATTGGTCAATAGAGTTGATGATGTATGGGCAACTTACAAGAGCATCCATGAGGCCAACATTAAATATTTGCAGGTCCAAATGGATTTTCAAAATGAATGGATTCAATGGAGCACTAGAGTGGAAACCTTGAAAGAGATGATGTCCAAACTGAAGGAATATCCTGAGGCCCCTACTCATATTCTAGAAATATTGTAGGCCATTGATCTGATTAATCAAATAATGACTTTCCATGGAAAGTTAGGAATGAAAATTGACTATAAATTAAAGATATTCAGGGATATGGAGGAGAATGGTATGCCTAAACTATTTGATGATAAGGGTGAGTTGATGGAATTTGTTAAGTGGAAGCATGAATTGGAAGGATGGTTACCTCGGGCTAAGAATATGTTGACTGAAATTGATTACTCCATGCTTAATGCTCACATTGAAAATATGGTTGGAGTTGAAATGAGGATGGATGTATTTGTTAAAGAATCCAGAGCATTAGTTGATGCTAGGTACTCTCAGTATAGTGTAAAAGTGTAGAAGATATTGGATGCCAAGTGGCCCACTAAAGATGAGTATAGCACTTTGTTGGAAAATTTTACTAAGTAGGCTTGTATACAAATATAGCGAATAATAGATAAGAGAGATGCAATGCATATCCTAAAACTAGTATAGATTAGGCTTTTGTTAAAGTATTGAAAAATATATTGCTTTCTCCTAAACCTGAAAATTGGTGGCATAAGTGTTGATGTGGATGAATCACTTTTGTATCTTTTATTGCTTTTCATGATTTTTAATTTTCTTAACTAGGTATGCACATGGAATACACTTTTTGATCGCGTGGGAGATATTTTGGAAGTTGTTGTAACAAAAAAATGATTCATTTTGAAGGTGGGATCATATACCCAGTAGCGAATGAGGATCACTTTTATCTCATACATGTTTCCTACCACCTAAGAACTCAAATGTAACTGAAAAGGGAGTATATGTTACAACAATCCAATTGAATTATGACATATGTACTTTTTTGCTCGAAGCTTGTTTTGCTCCTTCATTTCTATAAGAAGGAATCCAGGGCCAGAAAATAGGGGTTCATTGTATTGCAATTGACACAGTGAATTGTAGGAAGAATATTGAGCATATTTAGAGATTTTTCTTAAGTTCTCAGTCTATAGTGTTGTATGAAATTTTGATAACAAGTTAGAAAATATAATACAAAATGGAGCTAATTTCATGGCCATTTTCTCTCCTCTATATGTATTCTATGAGTTATGAATAATATAATCAAGGATTTCTTTGTTCATCTCCATTATTTTCCAGTGGATGTATGATTTCATTCTTGCTAATTAATTCAAGGAATTAGTGTAAATTCTTGAGTGAAGTTGTTAATTCATATGAATTGTGTGCTATGATATCTATAAGAAGTGGTGGTTGAGAAAGTAACGTGGAAATGTTGTAACGCAGTGTTTTTTGAAGCTTATATGTTGCTATGTGAAGAATTGTTATCAAGTTGCATAGGTTAATATTGACTCCATGTTTAGGATAAGGCACTAGTTTGAGTAAAATATTTGTAACATAGTTTCTAGGTTAGTTCATCAACAAATCACTATGTATTTACAAACCTTTCAAATGAGTTACCATTATAGTTATGTTTTGTTGAGTTTCATAACTCTCATGCTCCAAATGTAGAGTATTGTTAGAATAATTTCCATCTTTTTTTATACACTATGTTGTTGAAGTGTTATATGAGGGTTATTTATTATTTACAATGTATTTATCTATTAATTGCACAAGTATTTGAATATACATTCTGGGATTACCCTCTTAGACTTCATAGAGACCGAAATGTAGGAGGAAAGATTTAAAAATTTCACTCATTCATTAGCCAATCCATTTAGATTACTAAGTATTGAAAATGCAAAAGTCCATAGATAATTCTAAATATTGGCTTGGTTCTTAAAAAATAAACAGCATATTGGCGACTCCGCTGGGGAATTGCTAAGTCTAAAGTCTCTAGTTCAAATTTGGTATAGTAAGAGTTGAGTACTTTCTTGTTCTTCACTATTTAAAGAATAATTGGCTCAAAATTTCACATGAGTCACATCCAGTCTTATGTGTCAATTTTTGGTCCTTTCCTTCACCTTGTGTCGATTTATATTCAAAGTCTTGTTTGAGGTTACAAGTACCAAGTAAAACTACAATCACTTTCTATTTCCCAACATTCTAGGTGGCGACTTTGAAGTTTCATATACCAGTGTAAAGATAAAATTCAAAGAGAGCATGAGAAGAAGTATTTTGACATTCTTGACACCATGAAGAATAATATAAGCTACACAAAGAAGCATCCCAAGAAGAAACTAGATTCTAATCTCACAAAACATAACCAACCCACCTGAATTAAGAGACACACTAAATCAAGTAAGTCTATTGAATCCCTTGCTAATGTGTCTCCTACTTTTAATAATGAAGTAAATAGTAAAAATATCTAGGAAGAGGCACATGAAGTTGAAGTATCTAATGTAGATCTAGGAATCTTTCCTATTGAGCAAGTATTTGATAATGAACTTGATGTCTCAAGAGAAGAGGATAGGTGGGGATTCTAGGATAATGATAAGAATTTATCATAACCTTTAACACGTAGAGTTGGATCTAGTTTTAATGGAGGAAATTTTAAGCCAAGAGGAAAATATCCTAATGTAGAAGTGCACCTTTCCCTTGAGGAAGACCCAATTGACCAAACCCACTATACTCATTTGCCTAGTGAGGCTGGAAATATCTTAGAAGATGAGGAAGACATAGAGAAAGATATGCAAGCCTTATAGGAGGAAGATATTAGGCTTAAGGAAGAAGAGGAGTGTAGGCTCAAGGACTTAAAAGAAAAAGGAGTTAAAACAAAAGGAAAAATAGAATGAAGGCTAAGATGTAAGAAATAGATGGTCGGAGGGAAAGAATAGAAAATATGAAAGAAGTGAAGCTAAAATCCTTTAGGGAAATGTTGCTAAATTTATTGCTAAGACAATCCCTAACCCACCTCAAGTGACCATTCAAATGGAAACCTCTGCTGAAAATACCTATAGATCATGGGAAGAAGCCCATTGATCAACCAAAGAAAACTACCTTTAATACCTCAAACACTAGCACCACCACCAACACCAACACTAATACCCATGATTCATCTATTAACACCCCCACCAAGAATGTTAAGATCAATCCTAATCCATCCACTGCACCCCCAAATCATGAGATATTGAAGTTACAATTAAAAAATGATAAATTACAAGAAGAGTTGAAGAAATCTTAAATAGAAGTTGTTAATGCTGAGATAGTTAGAAATATTTGATTTCTTAAGAATTTCATACCAACTCTAGAGACTTCAAGATTTGAACATATTGATAGTGAATCACATAAGAAGAATTCTATATGACTTAATGCTAGTGGAAGTGGCAGAAGGGATCAAGTTGGTGGAGGAAAATGAAAAAAGTAAGAATTCTTATTTTCAAGATGATGAGGGAGAAAATAAAGGAGGTGGTAGAAATACTAGAGATGGAAATAGTAAGGATAAGAATCAGTCCGATGACAAAAAATGACAAGCCTATAAATGCTCATAGAGATCAACATACTAGGAGAGCACTCCAAGTAGAGAGATATAAGTAGTTATGTTTTGATGGAATAGTTGGATATCCTAACTATTGGAAAATCAAGAATAGACAATTAAGAGGGGGGGTGAATCAGTTGTTAAAGAATTTAAACTTATTTAACCTTTATCAACCTTTAATCTCAGATCTGATAATAAATAGTGAAGGCATGAATCAACAACATATCAAAAACACATGAACACCAATATTTTATATGTGGAAACCCTGTTAGGGGAAAAACCATGGTGGATGTTAGAGTATACCCTATTAGAATTATAATGAAAAATGAATAAGGAATGAACATGCATTCAGGTACACTACCTATAGCTCACTACTCAGAAGGGAAGGCTCATTTCCTTACATAAAAGAATCAGATTAAATCCATCTGATGAGGTTGAACTAAGAAATTAGCTTCGTCAAAAGATCGACGATAGTTCTAGTTAGGCACAAAAACACTTCTTCACAATATTCTCTTAAATTGAATGATCTAATCATCATTCATAGTTCATATCCATTCATTGAGAACTCTTCAAAATGAGGAAACAAACACTCTTAAATATCCGCTACATGGATTTACATCAACAACTCTATCGGCCACAAATAAATAATAGATGAACACAAACTATTATCCCAATTCATGAACAAATCTCAATGCATACTAAACTAAGTTGGTCACCACATAAATAATACCTAAATTAACATCCTCGAACATTCCAAGCATTCAAAAATTAATCAATAAGGATCTACAACATGTTGCCACCATCATGTCAGCCAAGAACATGAAAACTTGAACACACAAAGAAAAAATCTTCAATCGCGAACACACTGATCAACATGGTTGTACCAAAATTATAGAGCATGATCTAGAAACATCATTGATCATCACAAGAGAATACACAACAACTTAATTTACCATAATTTCATTCTCTTCTTTCAGGAACACCTACTACAGGAACATAGTAACTATATAAACTTAGCAACTCATAACTCACTCCAATATTGTTGCGTACCATTGAAAATTCTAGAGAACATACTATATAGGCTCAAAAAAAAACCCTTTAATTCATGACTTATGAATAACAACTTACATAACTTTCCACTTTCCACCATTCTGATCATCACAACTTCACAGACTACCTAGAACATTTTTATTCTAATTTTCTCAATATCCTCGACATATACAGCCTTTAGAATCATTAATGCTAATATTTTTGACATCAATGACAACCACATATCAGAAACAGAACCACAACATCCAACAATCTCCCCCTTTGGCATTGATGGAAATAGATGATGTGAAAAATACCATCAACACAACTAGCTCTTCTCCAATAGTCTCCTTCTTCTCATATTGTTCTTCCCCCTCTTACATTACTCTTCTCCCCCTTTGACATCAATGTTAAATTTACACAAGCATTGAACCACATATCTAAATCATCCAACTACTCCCCTTGAGTAGCATCCACCACAACATCAATCTGAAACAAGATATGACTATGAGTGCATTGATTGATGCAAAGAATTGCATCTCAGTTCAAATTAGGAGGGGAAAGTACCCCTAACTCACCTCTAAGATACTCAAAAGTATCCTTAGGCAACATTTTAGTAAAGATATCTGAGATTTGTTCCTTAGTGGGCACATATTCCAATCTGACTTCTTTATCACTCACTTTGTCTCTCAAAAAGTGATACTTGATAGATATATGTTTTGTCTTTGAATGTAACACTAGATTCTTAGAAATTTTTATGGCACTTGAGTTGTCAAAAAATATAGAAATAGGCTCATCATAGTCAATTCTGATATCTCTCAGCATCTTCTTCATCCATATTACTTGAGTACAATTGTTTGCAACAAAAATATATTTTTCCTCAACAATAGATAAGGAAATGGAATTCTACTTTTTACTTAGCCAAGACACCAACTTCCTCCCCAAGAAGAATACACCACCACTTGTACTTTTCCTGTCATCCATGTCTCCTACCCAATCTGTATTTGTAAATTCATTCAGATTAAGATCATCATCCTTAGGATACCAAAGACCAAAATCAATTGTCCCTTTCAAGTATCTAAAAATTATCTTTATTGCAGTCACATGTGATTCCTTTGGATCAGCTTGATATCTAGCAACCATACATGCAACATTCATAATGTATGGTCTAGTCTGACTTAAATAGAGTAATCCACCAATCATTGACCTATACCTTGCTTGATTAGCCTTAGGAGAATCATTATTTTGTGTTAACTTTCATCTAGTTACCATGGGTGTACCTACAGGCTTTGAGACTTCCATGCCAAACTTTTTTAGGAACTCTCTTACATATTCAGATTGAGATATAAAGATTCCATCATCTAACTAAGTAATTTGAAATCCTAAAAATAATTTCAGCTCTCCAATCATTGACATCTCAAACTCACTTTTCATTTCATTAGTAAACTTCATACATAAGTCATCATCACCTTCAAAAATAATGTCATCAACAAAGAATTCAATAGTCAACTCTTTATCCTGATCCATCTTGAAATACAAATTGATGTCAGCAGTACCTTTATTGAATCCAAGCTTCAACAAGTATTTATCCAATCTAGCATACCAGGCAATTCCATATAGTGCTTTCTTCAACCGAAAAACCATGTCTTTTTCATAAGTCAGTTGAAATCCATTTGGTTGCTCAACATAAACTTCTTCTTCTAACTCACTATTCAAAAATACTGACTTCACATCGATTTGATAGAATTTGTAATTCTTGAAAGTAGCATAAGCAAGAAATAACCTTACAACTTCAATTCTGGCAATAGGGGCACAGGTTTCTTAAAAATCAATACCTTCCATCTATGAGTATCATTTACATACCAGTCTTGTTTTATTTGTGACCGCTTCACCTTGTTCATTAAGCTTATTCTGAAAGACCCATTTGGTTCCAATCACATTTTTATCCTAAGGTCTTGGAACAAGAATCCATGTATCATTTTTCTCTATCTACATCAATTCTTCCTTCATTGATTCCATCCAATATTCATCTTTAAAAGCTTCATTGACATTTCTAGGCTTAGTTATAGAAATCAGGCAATATTCTTCTGTAATTCTTCTTCTAGTCTTCACACCTTTGTTCTTATCTCCTATAATCTGATTTTTAGAATGATTTAGCTTTACATACCTTGGGAATTTGGGATTCTCTCTAACTTTTGGTTCTTCCATTCTCTCTTTTGCACTTCCACTAGCTTCTCCTTCATGATTCTCTTGATTCACTAGAACAATTTGAACTTGATTCCATGTCTAAGTAGTCTTTTCTTTATTAGTACTATCATGTTGGTCATTTGAATCATATCCATAATACCTGGATGATCTATCAGTATCCTCATCAACTCTGACATTTTCACTTTCAACTATTTTCTTCAATCTTCTATTGTAGCATCAGTAGGCCTTGCTCTTAGTAGAGTAGCCCATAAAAATTCCTTCATCACTTATAGCATCAAACTTTCCAATATCTTAATCTCTCTTGATATAACATCTACTTCCAAAGATTTTGAAATATTTAACAATAGGCTTATAACCAAACCACAACTCAGAATGAGTCTTACTATAATTTCCATTAACATTTACCCGATTGATAGTATATATAGAAGTTCTTAAATCTTCTCTCCAATAGATATGAGGAACATTACCTTCCAACATCATAGTTCTAGCAACATCTAGAATTGTTTTGTTCTTTATTTCAAAAAATTCATTCTATTGAGGGGTCCAAGGAGTAGATAACTAACTTTTGATTCCATGTTCTTCACAGAATGAGTTGAACTCTTGGGAAGTGAATTCACCACCTTTGTTTGATCTTAAGCATTTGAGCTTCAAACATGTCTCATTTTTTTCCATATCTTTGAAACATTTGAAGTTTTCTAGTTCTTCATGTTTTTCTCTTAAGAAAACAACCCATATCATCCTAGAATAATCATCAATAAGAAACATAAAGTACCTTTCTCCTTATATACTTTTGATTTTGGATGGACCACATAGATCAGTACATACCAACTCTAGTACTCCATTAGAATGATGTTTTTTCCTCTAAAAATAAATTATTGTCTGCTTTCCCATATGATATTCCTTGCATATAGTGTTAGTAGGCTTCACTAACTTAGGTAGATCTCTGACTACTTGAGTGGATCTTACCTTGATAATGTTATCAAAATTCACATGATACAACCTCCTATGCCAGAACCAACTTACATCAACTTGAGCAATTAAACAACTTTCACTAGTAGCACTTAACTGAAAAAATTTACCTCTTGTCTTGGTAAGTGAAGCAATTATGTTTCTAGAGATTCCCAATATCCTACACTTTCCATATTTGAACTAAATATTGTATCCCTTATCTACCATCTATCCAACACTAAAAAAATATGCTTCAATCCTTCAACATAAAGGACGTCATCAGTATTATATTTACCACCAAGAGAAATAGTGCCTCTACCACAAATCACACTATCATTTTTATCCCAAAATATTACAACACCACCATCATATTTTTCCAAGCTTAGAAACTTGCTTTTGTCACCATTCATATGGTGTGAGCATCAACTATCAATCACCCACTCATCCTTTTCATCAATTCTAATTGCAAGATCTTTCTCAATATTATGATTGTTAGTGGATTCAGTGGACACCACTTTCCTTGATAGCAATGAATACCCATCCATATTCATTTCCAGCTTCTTTATCAGATTCATCATCAATAACACCTTCTTTAGCATAATAAAATTTCTTTTGAAATCTAGACTTGTTAGGTTTGTACTTAGAGACTCTTTCAGAACACCTTGATGCAAAATGACCTATCTTACTACAAGAGAAATATTTAATAGCCAACTTTCCTTTATACTTACCATGTCCTTTCGCTTCTCTTTTCACAATCAATGCTTCCATCTCTTCTAGCTCTCTTTCTTCATCTTCAATCTATTTCATCTCATCTTCATATTTGAATGTCTTTCAAGAAATTTCTCCTGAATCGTATCTTTGTTGGATTTTTCCAGATACAGTAGATTTAAATGCAGATTTTGTTTTAGGAGTAGACTCACCAAATTCACTTAGTTCAAAGGAAGCTAATTTACCAATCAACATGTCTCTTGTCACATTTGTTACTATTCTAAGTTCTTCAATATCATGAGCTTTCATTTTGTAAGAAGTAGGAACTGATTCTAGCAATTTGGCAACAATCTCATCTTCTTCCATAATTCCATCGACACGCCTAATATCCATCACTAGTTCATTTACCTTATGCATGAAAGCAACAATGTTTTCATCTTCACTCATATTCAAGTTCTCCCACTTGCCTTTCAGACTTGTTAGCTTAGCAATCTTTACTTGTGCATCTCCTTCATACAATGTTTCCAATTTCATCTAGATCTCATGTGTTGTCTTCAAACCTATCACATTTTTCATCTCCGAATCTATCAAAGAACGTAGTAATGATTCTATAGCCTTGATATTAGTTTCAGCTTCTTTGATCTCGTCGGGAGTAGTGGGACCATTCTGAGGAATATTATATTTTTTCTTAGTAATCTTCCAGAAAGGTTCACCAATGCACTTCAAATGACACTACATTCTGACCTTCCAAAAAGAGTAATTTGTACCATCGAATCTGGGACTATCCTTCTTGTATGATTCCATCTCGGATCACCTCAAGCTATTAAATTTCTTTATAGGAACCTTCTTTGATACCAATTGTTATCAAAACAAGAATAAAAACCTGAGGGGGGTTGAATCAGTTGCTATAGAATTTAAAATTATTTAACCTTTATCAACCTTTAATCTCAGATCTGATAATTAATAGTGAAAGCATGAATCAACAAAACATCAGAAACACATGAACACCAATATTTTATATAGGAAAAACCATGGTGGATGTTAGTCCACAAGATTATACACTATTATAAGTATAATGAAAAATGAATAAGGAATACACATTCATTCAAGCACATTGCCTAGAGCTCACTACTCAAAAGGGAAGGATCACTACCTTACATAAAACAATCAGATTAAATCCATTTGATGAGGTTGAAATGAGAAATTTGCTTCTTCAAAACCCTAATGATAGTTTTGGTTAGGCACATAAACACTTCTTCACATTTCTCTCAATCTTCTTCACACTTTGATCTAAAATCGAATGATCTGATCTTCATTCACACGTTTTGTATTCATACTTCATATACATTAGTTGAGAACTCTTCAAAATGAGCAAAAAATTGCTCTTATATATCCGCTATATGGATTTACATCAACAAATCTGTTGGCCACAAATAAATAATAGATGAACACAAACTGTCGGCCCAATCCATGAATAAATATCATTATGTACCAACCTAAGTTAGTCACAACAAAAATAATACCTAAATCAACATCCTTGAACACACCAAGAATTCAAAAATTAATCTATAAGGATCTACAACATGCTACCACCATCATGTCAGCCAAGAACATGAAAACTTGAACACACAAAGGAAAAATCTTCGATCACGAACACACCGATCAACGCGGACATACCACAATGATAGAGTATGATCTAGAAATATCATTGATCATCACAAGATCATACACAACAACTTAATCTACCATAATTGCATTCTCTTCTTTCAGAAACACCTGCTATAGGAACATAGTAACTATAGAAACTTAGAAACTCATAACTCGGTCCAATCTTGATGAGTACCATTGAAACTTTTAGAGAACATACTAGATAGGCTCAGCAATAAAACCCTTTAATGCATGAATTTTGAATAAAAACTTACATAACTTTCCACCATTCTAATCATCACAACTTCACAGACTGCCTGCAACATTTTTATTCTAATTTTCTCAATATCCTCGACATATACAGCCTTCAAAATCATCAATGCTAATAGTGTTGACATCAATGACAACCACATATCAACAACACAACCACAACATCCAACACTAACCCATTTCTTGAAGATTTCAAGTCTTTTTTAATCAGATTCTCTAGAAATAATGTTGAGTGGTGAAGACCATCTCAAATATTTTTCTAATGTCATGGACAATTTTGAGGTAGAAGTAAAGGATGTAATGATGAATATTTTTATGCATTCACTCATTGAAGATGCTCGAGAATGGTACAAATTTTTCCCTACTAAGAGTATTGGATCTTGGGAAAAACTTAAAAGCTTTTTTAGAGAGTAATATGGTGATAAAACTGATTCAAGGTATTTTTTGAATCAATTTAATAACATTGCTAAAGATTCCAATGAGTTTGTGGCTGATTTTAATAAGAGGTTCCAAAAGGCTATGAAAAGGTTACCTCCTCATTTACAATTAAATTATAGTGTGTGCTTCATGAATTATTGCAATTCCTTTGATGCAAAAATGAGCTACCGCTTACTAGATGATGAGCCTAGTTTTTGGTCCAAATTTGGGTAGAATCTATAGTTTATTTGCTGAAGTTGACATGGACTTTGATATTAAATGTTGATATTTCTATATAGTTTCCCTCAAACCATAGACATTGGGTTTAATTCCATTTCTTCCAGTTTTAATGACATTAGCTTATTATGTGGACTATCTATATTAATTTTGCATGTGGTTGATGCATTTTTTTTAAGGTGGTTATAGATGTGCAATTATTATGCATACTAACATTTCCATGCAGACATACTTGAGGATACTACTTTCAAGAATGCAACCACTAACTGGTCATGCAAAGGAATCATTTGAAGGTCAAATAAAGGATGACCATAGAGATTCCCCATGTCAGCCACATGTAATCGCCTTGCATTGATCTTTCATGATGTTGAGCAGTTATGGGCGTTACTACAACATTGATTATGTGGTTGGACTTGCATGTCAAACCAAATTCATTGCATTTGTAGCCGCCCTTCCATTCTTTTCTTTGCTTTCCCTAAATGGTGTCCTCCTAGTTAGTGGGAGTTGACTACCCTATTTAGTTGGTAGGATAAATAAGGTTCAGATTCTCCTTCTTCAAGATTCTAAAGGTTACCGAGTTTATGATCATTGATCTTGTATGATTAGATAGTTTACTAAGCATTTCCAAACATTCTACTCTTTTGTAATTGTATTTATGAATGAATAAGATGAAGTTCTAAGTTGAGCATTTGGGAAATTAAATTAGTTTTAGAGGATACTCATCCAAGGGGGCCCACTTGATGAGTAGTCCATCCTTTAGTTTATTTAGTTTAGTACTTAGTTAGGAATCTAGCAGTAACTATTCCTACAACCACTATAATTTCATTTTGTGACTGTTCCTACAAACAAAGCAGATAGAGTAGTTCCCTATTTCTTGTTCATATTTCCATTCCTGTCATGCATGTTCAACTTAGTTTAATTGTTGAGTGATGTTCAAAATTTACTTCTTTTTTTTCCATGCAATTTACTTTTAGTATTGAATCTTTCTTAGTTGTAGAATGAAGATGACTACTTTGAAGTTCCTAGTGCACATACTGTGTTGGCCCATTTCAAATTCATGTCCCTGAGTTGACAATTTAAATGTACCTTCATGATGGTTAAAATGGCTATACAGGTCAGATGTCCAATCTTTAAATCATGGTTGTAAAGGCTTAGTTATTAAGATCATTGTAGGAGGTCAAAATTTTTGGCACCATTTCTGAGGATGGTGTCAAACTAGGGAGTTCTTTGAAGCCATTACTAGTTTTCTTTCTACTATAGTATTTTCTAGAGTTTTATCTTAATATTTAGAAGTTATGATCCACCATTATTTCACCAATTCTTTCTATGAGTTGACTAATGTTGAGTGATACTGCATGCTTAGAAGAAGAAGGGATGCTTATGGGAGATTCCTTCCTAATAATCTAGAACCATTTCAGCTAGTAGAGCTTCCAAATCTTCCCAAAAATGAAGAAGAAGTAGAGCCACACCCCTTTGCTAATACATTTCTTGACTTACCAATTTTGAAGTTTCCCTTGAAGATAAAAATCTAGTTGAAGAGCCCTTTACTTCAGAACTTCATCAAGCAGGCATGGATGATGTAAATGGAAATATGCCTAAAAGGCAGAACCAACCATCTTATCCTTTTCCCAATGCTCAACAGAATGAGGTAGACAATGTCAAAGATATCTCTAATTTAGTCCTTTCTAAGTTCTATGTACTTGTCACAAAAGATCCTGATACATTCTTGTTTGAGTTTGATATACTCTACAGAAGTTATGACCATACCATTGATGCCCACAGGCTTAAGCTATTTCCTACCACTTTGAAAGAAGTTTCTTTCAGATGGTTTATGAGCCTTGGTAGAGATACTATGAAACTTGGGAGGACATGAAGACTAATTTCCTTAAGAAATACAAAGATTATTGCAGGGGAAATGATATGAGAGGAGGAGACATTTTCAGAATGCAACAAAAGTAAGATGAAAGCCTATAGGATCTCATTTCAAGGTTTATGTTATATTTGTGGAAACATCCACACCATACACTCACTGAAGACTCATATAAGATTCTTTTCTTGAGATGAATTAATGAAATTTGCACTAGTGCCTTGGACCTAATGGTAGGAGGAGATGTCACTCAAGTTCCTTGGGAGGATATCAAGAAGATATGCCAAAACTATTCTAAGGAAGCCTCAAAGAAAGAGAGAGCTTACCAATCCTCTATGGGAAATTCATCCACCAATGGATTTTCAAGGATGGAGATTACTCATTTACTAGAAGATTTCAAGTAGGATATTGTAAAAAATCTAGCTACTCAGTTGGATACACTTCAAGCCAAGAAGAAACATGAGGCAGAAAAGGCAATGCTAACAGAATATTGCCCTCATTGCAGAAAAAATAAGGACTACAAATGCAAGATGGTAGATAAATTGACAGCAAGAAGATTCCACTTGAGTTCAAACCAATTTAGACTGAGGAAGATCAAGTCTACTTTGTTGCATAGAAAAGGCCATGGGCTCCAAGACAAGGTATGCCACCAGATCCACTATCTTTTATTGGGTCATATTTTAATTCCTATTCATCTGGTAACCAGTGGCATCCCTCATGTCCATCCAACTATGGAGGATATTCACCATAGTATTGGGGTAATTCTCCAAAATTTTGGCCCAATTATCAAAAAATTTCACCTTAGTGGCAACAACCTTAGGGGATTGGCAGCAATTTCAAGACCCTTGGCAGCCACCTCCAAGAAACTGGCAACAAACATCCCAATGTAGAGGTGGATAGCAATGGACAAATCAAACAACTAGTTAAATGAAACCACCTTCTCAACCCAAGCAACCTTCTATCATGCCTCCCCTTGCTAATACCAACCCAAATGCACCTAAAATCACTCAGTTAAGAGCTCAACCCACACATAACCCAAATAATAAACCATAGTAGCAGCCTGTATACTCTACTGATCCAAATCAATTTTTTGCATATGTTGTGAGTTTCAGTACCATATATCTACGTTCAAGAACTTATTTTTCAACTCCTTCCACACCCATCATCATTGAGCTTTATGTGGAAGAAGAAGAACCTCTAGATGTTCCCATTTAGCCTGGTGCACCTACAAATCCCAAACCAGTTCCAGCCAAGCAGACGACATAAGAACCACCATTCTCCTAGATATTGGAGGTTTCCAAACAAAAGGAAGACAAGGAGGAAAATTCTTTTGACATTCTAGACCATCTTAAGCATATATGTGTCTAGATACCCCTATTCCAGGCCATAAAATATGTTCCTATATATGGAAAATAAATCAAAGTTGCATGCCTCAAGAAGTCAGGAAGGAAAAAGAAAGACCCAACTATAGTTCATGTAGTGGGACAGTTGGCTAACATCAAGCTTGGAAAAGTTACTATCCCCAAGTACAATGATCCAGGTAGTCATTTGGTTGAAGTTATTATAAATAGGATACACATAAAGAATTCTTTGATTGACTTGGGTGCAACAATAAATGTGATGACTAAAGACATCCTACAACAACTTAACATTGTAAGTATGAGATCCACTCCTATTGTCTTGTAGCTTGTTGATAGTTCCACTGTTAAGCCTGATGGCATAGTAGAGGACCTTGTGGTGATTCTATATTCTTAGGAGTATGCAGCTGAGTTCATGATTCTTTCTCCTAAAGCTACACTAAGCAAGTATCCTATCTTCCTTGGAAGCCCATGGTTAGTAACAAAAAATGATTATATTGGATGTTGGTCAGGTGACATGACCATTTATTATGGCAGGAACACCAAAAATATTGTTCTTTATCCTCATACTCGGCCATCCCATGGTGAGGATAATCATGTATGGCCACATGTAGGTGAAGAGGCTGAGGAAGCTAGCCCTTTGATGAAGCTTATGATGTTAGGTAGAATCCCTTTCTTGAAGCTTCAAGATGAAGATGAATTGTTATCTAATATAATTCAGAACTATTTTGAGATAGAGGAGGTGCCACCCTCTCATGCGACTAGTTCTACTAATCCCATGAAGATACTTTTTTTTTCTCTACCTAATCTTCCTTCAACCACTATTTCTGTAGATAGACTTCCTGCAACCACTCTTCCTACAGAAAAACTTCTTGCAGATAAAAGTATGTTCCACACAATGATTCCATATGAACTTAAGGTACCATGCATTCATGAAATAACTATGGTAGAGTTACCTACACAAGTACAAGTGTCAAAGGGAAAACATTTGAATATGAACAAAAAATTGGGAGAAAAACAACAGCTATCATTGACAAATTTGTTGAAAGCCCACCAAAATGCATTTGCATGGGATTAACATGATATGAAAGGAATGGACCCCAAGCTTTGCACCCATAGGATATATATCAAAGATTATTTTCAACTGATCAAACAACCAAAAGGAAGAATAAACCCTTCATTGAGGGAGATTGTCAAAACAAAACTACAAAAGTTGCTAGATGCAAGCTTTATCTATCCCATTTCAAACAGCCAGTGGGTGTCCCCATTGGTGATTATGCCCAATAAGGGAGGAAAATGGTGAGTCTGTATTGATTACAGGGAACTCAATGCTACTACAAAGAAAGACCATTTTCCCTTACCTTTTTTAGATTAAGTACTAGACTCACTTGCAAGAAAACAATACTTCTCTTTCCTTGATGGATTTAGTAGCTACAATCAGCTTCAAATTGCACCTAAGGACCAGGAGAAAACAACCTTCACATGTCCATGGGGGACATATGCCTATTTAGTACTTACCTTTGGCTTACACAACACACCTACAACCTTTCAAAGAGAAGTCATCGGCATATTTGCAAACATCTCTCTTGACTGCATGGAAATCTATATGGATGACTTTACCACCTATGGTGCTAATTTTGATGAAGCATTGGAGAATCTCAGGAAATTCTTATAGAGATGTGAAGAACAAGATCTCTGTTTAAACATTGATAAGTGCTCCATGATCATGAAGGAAGGTGTAGTTCTTGGCCACGACATTTCCCACCAAGGAATTTAGGTAGATCCTACAAAAATTGAGGTAATTACTAATTTTCCTACACCTACAAAACAGAAGGATGTTAGGAGTTTCTTGGGACATGCAGGATATTACAGGTGTTTCATCAAAGAATTCAATAAAATTTCACCACCCTTGTATACTCTCTTAACCAAAGATGTTGAATACCAGTGGACATAAGGGTATGTCCAAGATCATCATGGAAAAATAAGGCCCTTAAGTGGCAGTGAAAATTTAGAAAATCAGAGTTAGGCAACTTGACATAAAAATTTGAATAAATTATCTATATTATTTCAAAAATATGTAAGAATATAATTTGTAGCAAATTGAATATAGTTTCTAAACTACTAGGTTTTTTTTTTTTTAATCTATTTGGTTAAAATTTGAAATTTCAATGTAGTAATACTTAAATTTCAGGGAAAAAATAAAAAGTAGGTGTCTGTCTGACCACCCTAACCACAATAAAATGATAATATTTTTTTATAATATTTTAGATATAAGTAGAGGACTCATGTCCTGATTTTATACATATTTTTTTGTAATTTGTTTCCAAGTAAATATTTAATTATGAATTTTGTATTACAACTTTTAGAAAATATAAAAAACTCGTATGTCTAACCACCTTAACTTGGTCAAAACTTCATGCAATTCAATTCGTTTTTTTTTCATCCTATATTATGTGAAGCATAGAATGTAATACATGTTTCAAATTCAAAAAATGTGATACTATTTGAAAGCCATAGATGCTTTTCAATCATCCTATCAATCAATACTTTAGTCGTAATTCAAATAGAAAATAAATAATAATAATTTATTAAATTCAAAGTAAAGAATAATTTATATTTGTGGAAAGCTGATAATCTCCTCTAAAAGCCCTTTTTGTTTCATCAATTTTGGGTAAAAAAAAATCGTCAGCCACATGGGCCATCATATCACTTACATATCGCCACTTTTTGGCCCATCATGATCCTACACATACCTAGAAGACTGTGCCATAACATTTTCTAATTTGAAGACAACTTTGGCTCATGCTCCTATACTTAAGGGACCTAATTGGGAAATTATTTTTCACATCCATACTGATGCATCAGACTATGCTATAGGAGTAGTCTTAGGACAAAAATAAGGAGCCATTGAAAAATCCATTTATTTTGTCAGCAAAAACTTACAAGGAGTTGAGTTCAATTATATAGTAATAGAAAAAGAAATGCCAGCATTAATCTATGCCTTGAATAAATTCAGGTACTATATAACAGGCTACCAAATATTTGTGCACATCAATCATGTAGCCATTAGATATCTCATGAATAAACCCCTAATCTCAGGAAGGTTAGCCAGATTGTTATTGCTGATGTATGAATTTGACATAATCATTGTGGACAAACCAGTGAAGGACAATGTTGTTGCAGATTTTCTTTCAAGACTAACCACATCATAAGACAATCAGGCCATAGATGACTATTTTCCTAATGAGCATCTATTTTCCATTAGTGTGCACACACCCTGGTATGCTAACATAGCTAATTACCTTGTGATAGGGAGAGATCCTCCTCACTTCTCTCCAAAAGAGAGAAGAGTGCTCATTGAAAAATCTTTTCATTTTAAATGGATTGTTGGATGCTTGTTTTATACTGGACCAGATCATGTTATGACAAGATGTGCAAGGGAATATGAGACATATGACATTTGGAATGCATGTCATGATGAACCCTATGGAGGGAATTTTGCAGCCAAAAGAACAACAATGAATATTTTGAACACAAGATACTATTGGCCTACACTCCACAAAGATGCAGGAAGATATACAAGGAAATGTGATAGGTACCAAAGAATTGTTCAACCAACCAAATCAAATGAGATGCCACTCTACCCCCAATTAGTAGTCACTCCCTTTGACAAGTGGGGATTGGATTTTGTGGGACCCATTGAACCCCCGTCAAACAGTAAGTCTTATATCTTGGTATGCACTGATTATGTAACTAAATGGGTAGAAGTTAATGCCATGAAGCATGCAAGAGATAAAAAAGTTGCAAAATTTATTTATGAAGAAATTTTCACATGATATGGAGTGCCAAGAGAAACAGTATCTGATCAAGGAGCTCAATTTACCTCAACACTTGTTACAACACTAGTCAATGAATATAAAATAAGGCACAAAAATTCTACTCCTTATCATCCTCAGGCCAATGGACAAATTGAAGTGACCAATAGAGAAATTGAAGTCATTCTAACCAAAATAGTGGTTCTTCACATAAAGGATTGGGAAAATAGATTATCATAAGTAGTTTGGGCCTCCAAAACCACTTGGAAAACTACTATAGGCTTCACTCCATTTGAGCTACTATATGGGAAGACAACTATGATGTCTATTGAATTTGAGCACAAAACCCTTAGAACTACAGTAGAATTAGGGATGAATATTTATGAGACACAAAAAGAAAGAATCATGCAGCTAAGTGCTTTAGATGAGATGAGGAGGATAAATTTGCACCACACTAAAGTCATGTAGAATTACAGAATTAAATGACATGAAAAATTTATCAAAGAGAATAAATTTCAGCCAGGTGACTAGGTGTTGCTTTATGACTCATGATATCAAGACAATGCAGGAAAATTGCAGATAAGGTGGCTAGGACCATATGAAGTTGTTGAGGTTTTTCCCAATGGAGTTTTTTTATCTTTGCACCATTGATCCTATTAGATTTAAACTACTATTCAATGGTCATCATCTCAAATTGTATCACAAGCCATCTTCCAAAGAAGAGTTCATGCAACAATTCAACTAACCTGCAACACTTGAGCTTCTTGCAACTGAAGGCAGTGGACCTAGTGTCCCTCCTTCTAGATAATTAAGGTACATACTTGTCATAATAAAGACTTCTACTTTTTAGAAGTCCATTTCTTCACCCATCTGCCCATCCATAAATCCGTACCTTCTCTCTCTTCCATCACTTCATTCCACTTCATCATTATTGATTGATCAATTTATTTCCTAAAAAGGTGAACAATACTTTCTCCATGATCTTTGCAGTGTATCCTCCATAAATTCAGGTATGTGTGCATTAATTTCTCTCTTAATTATATTTTTAGTGCATTCACTTAATCACTGTATAATTAGTATGGACGTTCACATAATTTTCATACCCCCTATCAAATCACTATTTCCATCTCGGATGTGTGGAAACAAGTCCAAATTTAGGTTTGGGGGGGGGAAAGGAAAGATGCAGGTTCATTACCCACATGTCAGTCCATGACTTGTCTGCATCAAAAAATCTAGCTGAGCCGATTTAAAATTTGAAATGAGGGATGGATCGTATCTGTGATGTAACACTAAATTTCCACCACCATTCCTTTTCATCATAACTCCTTTTATTACCTCATATAAATTTCCATTATTGACCTCATCATAATCTCGAATTGCAAAAGGTAAAAAAAAATAGAGAAGGAAAATTCAGTCAACATTGGTGCAGGACAATTTTAGCTAACAAGTGATGCATAAAGGAATTTGTTTTCAGACATGAATTACAAGAAAATAATTTTGCAAAGTGATAATGATTACAAAAAATGAGAGGCAGACTAATTCAAAATGAGCCTTTGGCTCATGATACCTTATTGCACAATGCACAGTGCTTGCCTGAATTTAGAAACTATGGCTGGTTGGACTACTTCCTAAAGCTAGACGGTTTCAATGAAGGCATTGCACTTGAGTTCGCTCGAACATTTCAGAGGGAAAAGCTACATTAAAAGGAATAGAGGTTGTTGCAACTAAGAAAATAATGGAAAAATTTACACAGTTACTTATTGATGGCAAGCATTACCTTGTTTCTAGAGACGTTAGGTCAGCAAGGGCCATATTCGCAATACATGGTGACCCTCCAATCAGTATAGAAAATCAGGGTGTCAAAAGAACCTCTCTGCCCGAGTTGTGGAAGTAGGCATCCATCTACATTATCAGGTACCTCACTTGTGAAGGTCGATTTTCAAACTTACATTCAGTACATTTCAAAATTTTGAGTCACATGAGGCACAAAACAAGGATGAATGTGCCTAATGTCTTATACAACCTTCTCTCCATCATGGAGGTTGAAACTTAAAAAGGTAGGGACAACTCTATCTCACACCATTGCCTCATTAAATTTTTGGTTGAAAATCCTTTGTATGATGTAGCACCCGAGATGACCTGGGAGGAATTTGTAAATGTTAATCAATTTAGACCTAAGCAGGTGTAATCTAGGGCTTTACCCCAACCACACAGGTCTAACAGGAGATTAAGAAAGGTTGAAGCTACCCCTAGTGCTTCAACCTCTGGTGTTGCCTCTGGTATGAATCCTCCTACAAAAAAAGGGGCCATAGACATTAGTTCCTAAAAAATAGGGCACTCTGAAGAAAAAAAGTTCTTCATCGGACTTTGATGATGATGTTCCACTGGAAACCCTAGTAAGAACTAGGGCACAAAAGAAGGAGGTAGAGGTAGGAAAAGGAAAATCCAAAACACAGCCTGTGGAAAGAGAGGTGTCGAGTCCTAAGAAGAGAAATGCTAACACTATTCATCCTGCAACCAAAGGAAAATGTGAGAGCCCTCTTAAGAAATCAAAACCAACTATTGATATGCCTTCACAGAAAAACCCTAAGCATGGAAAGACATCACATAAGAGCACAGAAGCCCCAATGGAGCAGGAAAATGTAAAAAAAAGGATTTATTCAAAGAGGCAGTAAAAGTGACCCCGGTAGATCTTATTGCCATTGCAGAAGAAGTTGAAATTTGAGAGCATGAGGAAAATTTGAAGTTCCTACAGCAAGACCAAGAATTAGATCAGGAGTTCCTACAACAACTACAAGAACTAGAACAAGAGGCCATGCAACAAGAAGTGGGAGAAGAAATTGTACCTCCACAACCTGAGCCTATAAGACAACCTGAATCTATGCAAATAGTCCTATATGGGGTGCAACCACCGACAAAAACCATGGTAGGAATTCATAATCCTCCTGATTTTTTAGTGCATACAACAATTTTAAATTTATGGAAAGAGATACAAAGGCGAGAGGAAGAATGTAAACAGGAGAAGCGAAGATTGAAAAAGGAAATTCAAGAGGGATAAAATAATTGAAGAAAAGAATAAGGAGATTGCCTCTCTAAAAGAGATGGTGGGCAGCATTGCAACCTTGGTGCCACATATTTTAGAATGCAGAACACCTCCAAGATTTGTTGCTCTGCACCTGAAGGGAAAATATCTCTCTTTTTAGCTGTCAAGACACATCTCAAGTTTAAATCCCTCAATTGAGACCCCCACTGAATTTTTCAATGCTTATAGGATTGCCTCCCCTGAAATGAAGAATTTGTTATGTGAGTTTTATTTACATAATTATTTTGTAACTTAAGACCAAGACTAGAACCCACTGTTGTATGTTGGAGATATCCAACTAAGAGCATTCATGTCTTGGGTGCAAAATGAAATTAGCTGAGGAGAGCAATATAATTCTTATAGGAAGATGGAATCCAATATCCCTTTGTCCATTAGAGAACAATCAAGAAACCCCAAGGATATTTACAAAGACTAGAACAAAATTCTTTTGAGGCCTAGTTATGGTAACTAAGTTATGTATTGGATTGAGGTAGTTTACAGTGAATATGAGGTAAATACAACAGGAAAAGAGGACACCATGAAAGGATATCTATCACAGAGATGGAACACTTTGACTGATGAGATGAAACAGGTTGAACCTCATTCCATCCATAACTATCATGCAAAAATAAAGAGGATTGAAAGGTATATTCAACATGGGAGAGTAACGGGTCAAGAGTGGCTTCCCTTGATTTTTCAGCCACCTATCCTCTTGTGGCCCGTTCCAAATTTTAGATTCTACCATTATGACATTGCTAAAGAAAGACAAAGATGGAAAAGACTTGATAGAATGGGAGGATTCTACTAGGACCCTGACTCACACTCAACAGACACTGATATTGGACAACTATCAGTTGCAAATTTTAGAGCTTTGACCAGGTAGAAAAATATTTCTTCCCCTATTGGAGGACTAGCAAGATGTTAAGTTGGGGGGAGTGATGAGCCTAGGTTTTGGTCAAAATTTGGGTAGAATCTATAGTTTATTTGTTGAAGTTGACATGGAATTTGATATTAAATGTTGATATTTCTATATAGTTTCCCTCAATCCATAGACATTGGGTTTAATTCCATTTCTGCTAGTTTTAATGACATTAGCTTATTATGTGGACTATCTATATTAACTTTGCATGTGGTTGATGAATTTTCTTTAAGGTAGTTATATATGTGCAATTATTATGTGTACTAACATTTCCATGCAAACATACTTGAGGATACTAATTTGAGGAATGCAACCACCAGCTGGTCATCTTGAGGAATTGTTTGAAGGTCAACTGAAGGACGATGATAGAGATTCCCCATGTCATCACATGTAAATGCCTTGCATTGATCTTTCATGATGTTGAGAAGTTATGAGCATTATTGTAGGGTTGAGTCTACAGTTGGACTTGCATGTCTAATCGGATTCCCTGCATGTGTAGCCGCCCTTCCATTATTTTCACTACTTTCCCTAAATGGTGTCCTCCCAGTTAGTGGGAGTTTGCTGCCCTATTTATTTGGTAGGATAAATAAGGTTCATATTATCCTTCTTCGGGAATTTGAAGGTTACCGATTTTTTGATCATTGATGTTGCACGATCTCATAGTTTACTAAGCATTTCCAAACATGCTACTCTTTTGTAATTGCATTTCCAAATGAATAAGATGAAGTTTTGAGTTGAGAATTTGAGCTTACATTAGTTTTAGAGGATAATCATCAAAGGGGACCCATTTGGTGAGTAATATATCCTTTAGTTTAGCTATATTAGTTATTAGTCTATATTTAGTACTTAGTTCAGAATCTAGCACTGACTATTCCTGTAGCCACTAGAATTCCATTATGTGACTATTCCTACAACCAAAGCAAATAGAGTAGTTCCCTATTTTTTGTTCATATTTTCATTCCTATCATGTATGTTTAGATTAGTTTAATATTTGAGTGATGTTCAACATTTACTTTGTTCCTTTCCTTGCAATTTACTTTCAGTATTGAATCTTTCTTAGTTGTAGAATGAAGATGACTACTTTGAAGTTCCTAGTGCACATATTGTGCTAACCCATTTCAAGTTCACATCCCTGGGTTGAAAATTTAAATATACCTTCATGATGGTTAAAATGGCTATTCAGGTCAGATGTCCAATCTCTGAATCACAGTTGTAAAGGCTTAGTTATTAAGATCATTGTAGGAGGTCGACACTAGATAAGAATCCTCAAACATTGAGAGAGGTTTACAAGGTGGATGCCCATATTGATAACATTAGTAGAGAAACTAGTAAATTTGGGAGAAGAGATGATGTAAAGATCCTCAAAAATCCAAAAAGGAGGATGAAAACTCTAGTGCTAAAGGAGGTACCCTTGAGGATAATATTGACAACTTCGTGAAAAGTATGAATGGCAGAATTGCAAAGAAAGATAAGGCTCATTCAAACAATTATCATAGGAATGAAAGACCTCCTCGACTACAAGATCATCCCTATAATACCAACTGGAATAATGGGAAGCCTATCCCCAATAATCAGAGAAACACTCAAAACAAGGTTCCTCCAGATCCTTTGCAAAAGAATTAAGGAAATTTTGCTAATGAAACTCCTTGGTGTATGGTTTGTCAAATTTCACATTCTCCTCATCAATGTGTAGTCACATAGATGTTTGAAGTAGATGAAGATGTACCTGAGGATTGTGACCAGCCAAGTGAGGAGGATATTGATATAAATATGATTATGGATGATTCTGATTTTTCTGACAACGAACACTTATTTAACATAGAGTCTCATGAAATAGATGTAGATGACTAAAGGAAAATTTCTAGTGCATATCATTAGCAAGTTCTCTCTGATGAGGATGTTGATATTGATAATGAAGTGTATAATTTGGAAGCAATTGAAGATGGTGTGTCCCTAAGATGATATTTAGATGAAGAGATTGTAAGCTATACAATGGCTTTGGCTACTCAAGATAGAAGCTCATATCACCTAAGGAATAGAACAGTTGGTGGTTAACAAGGTAGTCTTGTTGGTCTTTTCATCAAAGAGAAAAATGTCAAAGGAAAAGAGCAAAATTTTGATGGTAAAATAGTAGGTGTCAAAGCTAAGGAAGGTAGGGGAGATAAGATTTGGGCTAAAATTATTGATAAACCAATAAAAAATGAAGAGATCAAGATCCCTACTATGAAGACAAAGGCACAGAAGCAAAATCTCAAAGTTGTGAGAAAAGATGTCAAGCCCAGAACCGAGACAACAAAAAATCAACAAAAGGAAAGCATCACATAACAAGGTATGCCCCCAATTGAAATACCTTAGTACACTCCTATTGATATGTTTCAATTACTTAGAAAAGTAAAATTCTTTCTTCCTTTCCTCGAGATTATGAGGATTGATGAACACAAATAGAAGGTAGTAGCCCTTATCAATGGTGCTACTATAACCTATGTTGAATTAGTGGTCCTCGGGTAAAAGCACAAAGTTGTGTCACACTTTATAAAGGGAATGGCCAACGCTGATCCAACTTTTAAACTTGAATCACTAAAAAGTGGCATATATGTTTCGAATTTTGAAATGATGTAAACTAGTAAAATATTGTTTTTTTAGTATATTTTATGTTTGTATTTATAAAAAAAATTAAAAAATTATTTTAAACTAGTTTTTAATAAATTAACACTATAATTTAGTTGTTGATAAAATGCTGAAAAATGAAGTTGCATGGGACGTCAAACTTTTTATAGTAAATTTTATTTTTTATCTTTCAATTTTTTGTGTGTATTTATAACTTGAAACTTTAGTGCATGGATATATTTTTGTCCAATTTTGATAAATATATATTTTTAAATAAATATTAAAATGTGCGTGAATAAAGAAAACTATTTCCATCGGACATCAACTTTCATATTAAATATTTATCTAAAATAGAAAAAAAATTATACCATCTTGAAATAGATTCTTTTATCTAGTGCATCATATTTTTTTCAATTTTTTTGATAAGTTTTAGTATTTTTCCTTGGCATGGTAATCAACCTAATATTTTGTGTTGATAACCTACTTTTAGTATAAATAAAAAATAAAATATAAATAATAATTAAACTATTAAAATAAATATATTTTTGGAAACTACACTTATGGATCTACAAAAAGGTATTTTTATATTTTTTTTAAATGTTATTTACATTAGCACGAGTTATTGAAACTTCAATTTTTTCAAATAATTTTATTTTTTTGGTAAATTAGACTCAAAGTGGTGCTTCATATATTTTTAGCCAACAATTTTAGTTGAAAAAGTTGTGGAAGTATCTAACTTAACTAAAATGAATCTTACTAGATCATATGTTTGACCGAAATTAATTATTAGCTAGAAATATTTAAATTCAGTTGTATTGATAGGTTGGCTGAAAGTGTGACACAACTTTGTGTTTTTACCCCCCCCCCTTTCCACCCAAAGTGAGTGAAAAAGAAAATAAAGATAAAGAGGTAGAGGGAGTGATTACTAAGATCCCTCATATCTATCTAGGAAATTCAGTAACTGGTTATCCTGTAAGAATAGACCCATTCTTCCTTACACTGATAGTTGAGGGAATTTTTTGAAAATTTGTATTATTGATTTTGGAGCGTCTACCAATATTATGCCAACCAAGATCATAGAGGTATTGGGACTAACAATTGACAACACTCATGGTAAGTTTAATGCTATGGATTCAAGAAAATTCCATGTCACAGGTGTGATCAATGAACTTTCTTACAGATTAGCAGCTTATCCAGACAAAGAGTTTAAAATGAGTGTGGTGGTAGTAGATATCCCACCTAATTATGGAATGATGCTATCTAGGAAATAGAGTGCTTCCATGGGAGATAGTATGCAATGTGACATGTCTTACGCTACCTTCCCTATTGATGGTAAGGATGTGCAAGTGGTACGGGAAAAAAAGGTGCCACATATGATGGAGCATGCTCCTAAGGATGATACAATTCTTTTTATAGATAATGATATTAGTGACTTCAAGGTAGAAGAAGTACCAAAATAAACTGATAGGTGCCCTACACATGTAGATAATGAAGTTACAAGGTTATCTGACAAGGATGGATTATGGAAAATGTGCTTTGATGGTGCAAGATCCAAGAAAGGATCTGGTGTGGGAATATTGCTAGTGTCGCCTACTAGAAACACATACAAATTTTCTTTCACTTTATCTTTTTTCTGCATAAATAATATGGTAGAATATGAAGCATTGTTACTAGGATTACGGTTGGTTGGAAAGCATGGGATAAACAAATTGATGGTAATCGGTGATTCTAAGCTTGTGGTATCCCAAGTAAGAGCCATATTTACTTGCAAAAACAATTGATTGAAATAGTACATAAATGTTGTATGGGATTTCATTGAGCAGTTTGATGCTTTTGGAATCAATTGGATGGAGAGAGGAAAATACATAGTGGAAAATTTACTTGCTAATATTGTAATAAGGATAGATGATATAAATTTTGCAAGCATCTCTAAGGTTGAGATACAAGCAAGGCCATCAATTCCTGACAATGTGCATAATTGGAATATCTTCAATGATGATGAAGATATTCTAAAAATTTTGAGGTGTGTAGATGAATATGAAGGTCAAGAGATTTATTTTTGGGCATTTGTGGAAAGTATAGATGGTAAGGATATAATTTTCGGTAGAGAGGTAATTAAGTTGAAGACAAACAAAATCCCCAAGTGCCTTGTAGCACTAGAAAGGGTCTTTGATAATTAGGATAAGAGCAAGATCAAAAAAAATTCCACCCATCCAAAGGATCTAGAAGAAGTAAATTTAGGGACTGAAAATGCCCCTAAGAAAGTATATGTAGGAAAGAATATGAAACCTAAGGTTAAGGAAATGTTGATTTCCATACTAAGAAAATATAGACATGTCTTTGCTTGGTCGTATGATGACCTAAAAACATATAGAGAGGAATTATTTCAGAACGAGATTCCTTTGAAATAAAATGCTAAGCCTTTTAGAAAAAAGCAAAGGCCCATTAATCTAAACTTGGCTCCTAAGATGTAAGAGGAATTGATAAAGCTAAGGGATGCTGGTATCCTAAAACCTATTAGGCATTCTTCATGGGTGTCTAATTTAGTGCCAATAAGAAATAAAAATAGTGATATAAGGTTGTGTGTTGACTTTAGAAATTTGAACATATCATCATTAAAGGACAACTATCCTCTACCAAATATGGAAGCCATGTTGCAGAAGGTGATTGGTTGTGATTTACTGTATATGATGGATGGTTTTTATGGATACAAACAAGTGAAACTAAAGGAGTCTGAGAAGTACAAGACTACATTCACTACTCCAAGGGGTAATTATGTATATGTAAGAATGTCATTTGTCTTAACAAATGTAGGTGCCACTTTCCAAAGGGCTATGGACATAGCCTTTCCTGATTTTATAGATTTCTTCATGGCTATATACTAGGATGACTTGACAATCTACTCCAAGAAATAAGAAGATCATTGCATGCACTTGGAGAAGATATTTATTAGGGCTCTAGAGTATGGGATCTCCCTGAATCCTAAAAAATGTGCCTTTTGGGTTACTGAAGGCAAGTTGTTGGGGCATATTTTGTCCAGAAAAGGGAGTAAGAATTGAACTTGAAAGGGTAGCAGCCATAGACAAGATTCCTCAACCAAAGAATGTTAAATGCACTCAATCATTCTTTGGATAGATCAATTTCTTGAGGAGATTTGTAACCAAATTTGGAAAGGATCCTAGTTAGGCCTTCAAGAACATTAAACAAGATATCAAGGAGGCTCAAGTTTTAAATTGGGTGATTCCACAATACTGGTTTACAATTTTTGGGCAAACTAGATACTGAACTGATTTTTTTTAACTAAATCTTCACTTTTGAGCTCCTATATCGGCTAAATTGTGAGGAATTTGAAGATGATTAAAACTAGTGATTTGTTACGTTTTGTCTATAGATTCTAAATATGTTTTTTTCAAAAAATTTGGAATCAAATTGCATTTATTTTTCTATCTCCTTCGAAAACTAGATTTTTAAAAAAACCAGCATTTTTAAGGAGTGACACTCACCGTATAGAACATAATTTTTTTTGTATGAAGGATAAAATTCTTTTTTTTTTGAATTTAGATTTGTAACTGTGATATCTAGCACTTTCATTTGGTTTCATAGTGTTTTATTAAATATTTTTTCCTTAATCAAGTTTCGAGTTCAAACTAATTACAATTGAAACATAGGCAGACTGTATACAACATAACTCTTTTTGTATGTATTGAAATTCATTTTTTTTAGTGGATCAAAGACATCAATACCTAGCCTAAAAATATTTTTTAAACTTTTATTTTGATAATATGTTATATTTCCACATGTGTAGAATAGAGAGATTGATTTTTGGTGAAAAACCTATTTTTAATAAAACTAAAAAAACACATACATAATAAAACCAAAACATATTAAAATTATATTCATTGGACAGCTCATTTTGAGGACTACCATGATAATTTGAAATAAATTTCAAATGAATTCATTTGATCCCTCAAAATGTAAATCAAAAGTGATTTTTTATCAGCATTTTGATAGGTGTAAAGGAGACTCCATTTTAGGTATGGTTTAAAACTAGCGGGGTTCTATCTAAGGGGGTTTGATCGAAGGTGGTTTGATCAAACCCTCTTCAATTGAAATTCTTAAAATGGAAAATTTTAAGGCTCAAATCATTATATTTTCTAAAAATATGTGATTTCAACAAAAATCAGAATCTCCCAGAAATTGTAAACCAGCTTTGTGGGATCACCCAATTATCCTGAATTTTCTAAGCCAATGCATATTTTCTCCTTTTATTCTTTCCATATTGTTGCTACTATATTACTGCAGAAAAATGAGGAGGTCTTTGAACAGACCATTGCATTTTTTAGTAATTCTTTACAAGTTGTAGAGCTCAAGTATGATATGATTGAAAATAAAGTTCATGCTCTAGTCAAGGTTGTGAATAATTTTATAACTTACTTAGTGGGAGCTACAGTCATAGCTTTTGTACCGAGTTCTACTATGAAATTTATCTTTACCCAACAAGAAACTACAGGTAGAAGGTGTAGATGGATCAACAAAATCAAAGAATTCAACATTTATGTCCAAATCACCAAGTTAGTTAGGGGATAGGGCCTATCTAAACTAATGACAGAGACTAATTTGGAGGTTAATCAGATAAATCAAATGAGACTATTGATGTTGCACCTATCTGTGATATGAAAATGTGTGGTTGGTATAGAATGATTGTTCAGTATTTTCAAATTTTGCAATTTCCAATAGATATGGTTGATAATAACAAGAGAACATTAAAATTACATGCCATTAAGTACATGATTATTGACAATGAACTATGGTGGAGAATCCTGGATGGTGTATTGCTTAAATGTGTGGATGGTAAGCAGGCATTATAACTCTTGCAATAAATGCACAATGGAGTGTGTGGTGGTCACTACATGGAAAATACCGCTGCTCATAAGTTCTTGAGGGTAGGATTTTGGTGGCCCACTTTCTTTAAGGATACCCACAAGTTTGTTAAGACTTGTGATTATTTCCAGATATTTGCAGGAAAACTAAAGTTTTCAGGGAATTTGTCACTAAGACCCATTTTTGTTTAGGCTTCTTTCCAACAATGGGGAATTGACTTTATTGGTGAAGTACTAGAGAATTCTCTAGTGGAGGACACTCATGGATCCTTGTTTCCACTAGCTATTTCACAAAATGGGTAGAACCAATACCCACAAGGAGAGCAACAAGTAAAGTGGTAGTTGAATTCTTAATGGAAAATATTCTAATCAAGTTTGGAGTCCTAGAAAAGATCATTTCAGATAATGCTATGTGTTTTAGATCAGATGAGTTCAAGTATTTTTGTGACAAACATGGTATATAGATTCCTTATTATTTGCCTTACCATCCTCAAGGAAATGGTCAGGCTGAATCTAGCAATACGAGTTTGATGAAGATCATCAAGAGGGTGATAGAGAAGAAAAAGAAAGCCTGGGACTCAAAGATTAAGCTTGCACTCTGGGAAGATAGGGTTACTGTGAAGAAGGCTACTGGTCATTCACCATTTGGTTTGGTATATGGTTTGGATGCTAGACTACCACAAAATAATTTTCTAAAGATGTATACATTTGTGGAGGAATATGATGATGATGTTTGTGATGATATAGAACATAGAATTGATAACCTTGTACAAATGGACAAAACTAGAAGAGAAGATCATTCCAAAAATGTAAAGATGTAGCTACAAGATAAGCACTTGCATGACAAGAAATCCTCTCATAGAAAATTCAAAATAGATATTATGGTACTAGTCTAGAACACAAGGTCTTAGGATAATGGTAAGCATGGAAATTTTGAATCATTATGGATAGGCCCTTATCTGATAGCAAATACACATGGGGAGGATTCATATTTCCTCAAGAGCTTGACAAGTGAACTTCTTGAACTTTTAGTACATGGATAGTTCTTGAAGCCATATTTCTCTTGAAATATGTTCTCTTCCATGTACATTGTATAGTCCTATAATTATTGTATATAAGTGTGTTTTCTTTTGGTTTTATTCTCTTGCCTTGTCCGAGAAAGTCCTTGGTTTTTGGTGCCTTTGTGCCTGGTCTACTTCAACCATGAGATCTGAGATCTCACCATGCCTGCAAGAAGCATGCATCCCCATTCAAAGCCACTGATGGAACCCCTAAAATTATTCATGTTCCATCTTAAAATTTTGCAAAATTTTGGTCAAATTCATCTCTTTGGGCTTAGGGTTCTATTATTGTCACTACCTTAGGGTTTTATGTTTCCTAAAACCTACATTAGTAACCCTTAGGCTTGCATGCTTTCCAGCATTCTTATTTATCATTGAATCCCTATCACTGGTGCCCAGTCATTTAAGTTACATCCTATGTCATTAAATCCCATGAAATTACTCGTGTCTATGTGCCTAGGTCTGAAACGTATTCTATTTTATAAGGTCATTTGATCGACCTTGTTTGGCCTTTACATCCTTTGAAATAATGTGTTTTAAGTCCTTTAAGGAATGTTCATACATCATCCTAGGTGGTCCCCTTTTCAAAATAACTTACGAGAACATGCCAAATTATCCCACTTAAGTCTCATTGACTGTTCCTTTTCATCACTCATCGTGGATATTTTTGTGAATCCATGACTCAAATCAGCGATGAGTAGTGTTTCTTTTGTTTTGTGCATCACAGATGAGTTATGAATCTTGAATGTTGTATCAGTGATGTGCAATACATGTGTTCTATATCTTATCACTAGCTCCCTTTCATCACTAATTGCTTGTAAGTATTTTGTTCTAAATTAGTGATGTGTGATAACCCCTTATTCTTTTTTATCATTCTCCATCACTCATCACAAATCTATTGTAAACTTTAAGCCTCGAAATAGCGATGAGCATTGTAGTTATTTTGTTTAACCTTTATTTCACTAATTTTATTTTCTCTTGTGACTGATGTTTCTTGTGCCTTTGATTTTTCAGAAGGTGCATGTGGCTTGATCATGTTCCATCACTTTCTTTCTCCCATCATTGATGTGATCTAGAAATTGAAGTATGAATGCAATGCATGATGGGGAGTGAATGTGATCAAAGATGGGTCATGATCCAATGGTTGATATCTCATTGTGTGGATGCTAACATCATTGATGGCACTTACAGATGGTGAAACAAAATAGTAATGAGAAAAGGCCTCCAAATAAGAGGCAACATTGCAACATCTTGAGGACATCGTCTATAGTAAGGGAGAAAATGGTGAAGTGAAAGGAGGGTTGCCAATATGGTTTCAAAGAAGGATGATCAATAGTCTAGTTTTAAACATGAACGACTAAGTGTTAGTTTGATTGTGAGAGTTTTCTATCGACATTAATGGTATTATGTTTCATTTCTCAACCATAAGAAGGTGGTTGACTTATTTTCAACATATTTGGAGCTGCTCAAGAGCTGATAAGAAGGCCAAAAGCTGAAGAAATAGTGTGGAGAAGTCCAATAGGAAATTACAACAACATTGGTATCAATTGTTCACCCGAGTAAGAAAATTGTTGTATCTCTTCATGACAAGTGTACTAAATTTTGCTAGTCTAAAGATCAGTAGAGAATTTGAGAGATAAATTACTTACAAATTTATTCATTGAGTGTCCTTAATTGGGATTTTAAAAATTGTGGGAGTGTTTTTTTCTATCAATTGTATCTTGGGTTCTAGAACTAGGTAGGTCTTTTTGAACAAGAAAACTGTAAAACCTATTCTTTCCACATTGCAAAAATGGGTGAACTAGATCCTAGTAAATCCAATATTAGGTTGGAGAGAAAACCAAAGAAGAAAAGAGTTAAAAGGATCAAAACTTAGGATGTTTCATCCATGGTCAAGCTGGAGCCACCCGTAGCATCAAACCCTATGCCAAGTACCCTTGCGGTATCCATGTTGGAATATTTGTAACATGAGCATGAAGTATGGATGATTGTGTTGGTTATTCCTATGTTGTCATTGATGTCAACATGATAATAAATACATGGTGATAATTGTATGGGAAGTTTTCTAGGTTTATCAAAAGTTTTTCTTTGCTGGTAATACTCCTTTGTGATGGATCAGTGTGTTGGTATTTGATTCTGGAACTCACTGCAAGATCTAGCATGACTCTAATCTCTTAACCATTTTTTATTGACTCATTTAGACTGTTATATCCTAGATCTTGAGACATCTTTTCCTATGAACAAAAAATTATCTCTAATAGAGTTTAACTCTATATTCTATTGTTTTTCAAAAATTTATAACACAAATTCAAATTTGTGGGTAACACAAAAAAAGCTATGTCATGAAAAATGAGGTTTTACCCCATATGCAATTCAAAGATAGCACATAAGGGATCCACAGATTCAGGGTCAGTGCATATCTTTTCTAAAATGATATAATAGATCTTGTAATCATGATCATTCCCTAAATACCTTGTGGAAAAATGAGCACAAAGGAGGAATGACACATAGATAGAAGACAAACAATCCTTTTCAGTCAACATGGAGGATACCTAAATGTCTCAACACTTTGCATCATCCCCAAAATGAAGATACAAGATAAAGATAATGTTTATGATAGATAAAATAATGTAATACAAATGCAAGAATGTCATGACATATTTTTCTTCCTTTCTATCCTTGCACCAATGAAGTAACAAGGGTCATGCAAAGAAAACTCACAAACATAAAGATACACTAATAAGAATATTATAGGGGATCACATTACATGCATGCAATCACAAAGAACATATAAATAATAACGTAATTAGTATGACATATGTGGGGTAACCTATAGCAAGTAATTTGCATCCCAATATGGCTCATCATATATAAAAGGCAGAAAACTAGCCAAAGGAGCATCAATGAGTGACATACAAGGACAAGGCTATCAAAATCCTTGCCCCCCAAAGATGTAGGACAAGGATGAGCTGAGATAAGTGATGATATGATGCTCCTTGCATTATGAAAAAATTATTTACATAAAGTGCAATACAAGTAATAGTGAGTGTGCTATGATTCTACAACTATCGCATGACACAAAGCAAAGTGAATAATTTCTAGTCTATTATATGATCATATTTACTTGTAGGAGGATCAAATTATTTTAATACCTTCTATAAAGCATGGCATTCATCAATAATATGCATAATATTTTTATGAAATGAACTGTAATTCATGTTTGTACTTTTCCATTCTTTTTTTTCTCGAATAGGTGGAAATGTAATCAAACCTAGAAGACGTTTATCCATTTTTCATTCAGTTTCAGTTATAGTATGTAAAAATGGTAGCTTCTTAAGTTTATAGAGCTTGGGTTTCTTACTTAATCAATAAATTGGTTGATGTGGAGAGGGACGATCTTGATATCCTAATCCCTTGGTATCTTCTGATAGTGCTTTTTCTAACCATTTTATGGATCTCATGCTCATTTGTTATGTCACATCCTTTTTTACTTAATTTTCTAATGGCCTAACCATAACTCTCTTCTAAGTTGATGGGTGTATCAGTAACTTTATGAGAATAGGATAGACTATTTTCAATGTTTTCATTGTGACTAACTTACTTCATGCTTGATGGTTGAGGCTTGCTTTATGATTCAATTTTGGGATGCAAAAGGTTGAACATGTCAAGTGGTGGGATGATAGGAGATGTTCGTTGTTGCATGGATGGATAGAAAGATGTATTATTATCAAGGTTACACAAATAATTTTGTATGAATCCTTGCATGCTATATTCATCCTTTCCTAAGATATATATTTCACAAGGACATTCATTAGGAGGTGAAGAATTATGAATCTGGTCAATTGTATTAGGATCATCTCCAAACACACAACTTGAAACATCAACCAAAGAGTTTAAGGACATCCATATTTGACCAAAACACAAATCCATGATGAAATTTTTCTTTGAATATGAAATGCAAATTTTAGGTTTGAAATATGATAATTGACTAATTTTAGATGCAAAAACCTAAAAATGAGTACTTTTGAATGTTAATTTTAATTTTCAAACAATGCATTTTTTTCACCAATTGAACTATATGTAAACAGTTACAGAAATATGAAATTTCTCAAACTGAAATAGAGATCTACAAGCTAGAACAAAATGATAGAATAAAGACAAAATATTGTGCAAAAATTCATAAAAAAACCTATACTAGGATAGGTTCACACAAGGACAAATGCTTCCTAGGATAGGGGTTTGAAAATTTTAAATATGATTTTTTAACTTGAAATTTAAGTTCACCATTCCTAACATCAAATGGATTCTTCAATGAAATTTTTTCTAGAATTATGATGAAAATGTAAATGCAATTGTATGACAATCTATGAGCAAAATGACAACTTTTTTTAATACAATATTGAGTGAAATTTTATCCTAAATGACTAAAACACACTTTTATGAAATCCAATATGGAAAATGTATGCAATATTTTTGGATTCTTATAAGTTTTAAATGATCTAAATATACAAAATCTAACCCTAAATGAAGAATGCAAACAAAATGATGCAAAATCTAGATCTAGGGTGAATTATGACAATTTTCAAAAGGTATGTAATGTACAGATAGGTCTAGTTCACCAAAATATATGGTAGGGAAGATGTTCCCTGAATATGACTTTAAAGATCCATAATATAGAACATTTCCTATGGGTATTTCATTAGGAAAGAGATCACAAGGTGTAATGATTGACTTTAAACCTCAATGGCGAGTCAATCAGACCTGGAACTCAATCCTTTAAGATAATAGGAAAGATTTGAAACCTAATTAAATGATTTATAATATCTAAACTAAATTTAAAATAAGACCTAGATGGTAAAATGCAAGATTTTGAAGATATAGAAACCAAATTGACACTTCGTATGTAGATCTAAGAAGGGTTTGGACACATGAACCTGACATTAAAAGTTGATTTTGAGCACTATAGGAGGACAAGTTCTCCCAAGAGCGAATGGATCTTGGTTTAGGCTTTCAAAATACCTTTTTTAGTCCTCTGAAGTAAGATTTGAGATGTCATTTTTCCCAGGTTTCATTGTCTGAAAGTTGCAAATAAATTCTACAACCTAGTTTTCATGACTTGACAACGATGAATGCAACAAATGCAATAATTTCAAATTTATCTTCAAGATATTCAATCCTTCATCAACTTATAATACACACACACACACACATAGAGGAAGAACTTGTTTTATTTTATTGGGGGTTCACCTTGCTCAAACCCCAAGTTTGGTAATTAAACCTTGATAGAAAGAAAATTACAATTAACAAATAGAAGGAATGATGAATGAAACAATGCTTGCTACAACTCACCAAACCGTTAATGGTTTTCCTTAGAGGATTGAAGTCAAACACATCACTCCAAGGATTGATCTTGCTTTTATTGTTTTATTGGACACTTGAAAATGCTTGGATGCTTTAGGATCAACAATGCATAGTACCCTTCACAAGATGACATGAATGCACATGAATTTTGACATGACGATTAGGATCTTGATTTTTTGCAATAAATGACTAATAAATCTACTCTTGAATGCTCTTTAAATTGATATTTTCTCATTGATTGAACTCATAAATTATTCTCTTGCTAGTTCATAGGTGTTAGATTTCAAATGAAAAAATGACTATGTATTTATAGGTGTTTATCTAATTTCCCAAAAAACACATTCCGAAAGCTAAAAATTGAATATGAAATTTGAATCATTAAAATACCACCAAAACCATATTGAAAAATGGGTCATGGTACTTAAGGGGGACCCATTCGCCCATGGGAGAATGGGTCATGGCCCATAATTATAGGACACTCATTCTCTAATGTGATTTAAAAAAATTAATTGCATCAATTAAATATAGGTTCCCCTTTTAGAAAATAGGATAAATAAGGATTTCCAATGCATAATTTAGGTAATTATAAGATTAATTAAGTCCAATTAATTAAGGTACTCAAAAAAAAATTGAAAGGGTGTACAATATCCTACACTACATTTAGCCCCCACTTTAGTGAGAGTTTGAACTTATTATCAAACTCACACTAAAGTAGATAAATGTGTGTCAAGATAGGTCCAAGTGTACAAATTTTAGAAAGATAGGATGAAAAAGATGAAGGAGGTGGCCAAGCCACCTTGATTGAAGATCCTATAGAAAACCAACATAAAGAAAAAGGGACAAACAAGATGTGTAAGATACAAGAAGAAAGACAAGATACACAAGCATGCAATGTCAAAGTTAATGCAAAAGGGATGGACTAGCCACGATTGTGTTTTTATCCATCAAATACACTCATAAGGGCTAGTGAAGTTAAATATACTTTAGGTGATCCCCAAAGGTTGAGAAACACACACTAGGTCTACAAGGTGTGATCTCACAACAAGGTGGCAGATGGAAAATCCATGCTAGGTCTAGAGCCCTTCCATATGTCAACCATACCAAAATTTATACTCCCTGATAACTTTAATATGGTGCCATAATATGATCAATGTTATACCAACACTACACTAAGTTCAACCTCTGTGAACAAAAGTGAAGCAACAATGTCAATGTAAAAATAATGTCAATGTATGCCACCATTTTAAAGGAATTGTTGAACGTTATAAGAAATTACTTTAAAGTAGAAATGATATATGCTAATTTTCAAAGGGGACATGAGACCTTTTTTGGAAAACCTTATGAGAAAAATATGTTTCTAAATAAATCTATGTCATGAAAAAGGAGGTTTTCCCTTGCATGCAATCCAAAGATAACACATAAGGGATCCACAAATTTGGGGTTAGTGTATGTCTTTGTTAAAATTATATAATAGAGCTTGGAATTATCATCATTCCCCAAATACCTTATGGAACAACAAACAAAAAGGAGGAATGACATATAAACAAATAGAATAAAAATAATCCTTTTGGGTCAAGATGGAGGAGACCTAAATGTCTCAATGCTTTGCATCGTCCCCAAAAGGAAAACATAGATAATGCTTATGAAAGATAGAAGAATGTAGATACAAATGCAATAATATCATGACATATTTTTCTTCCTTTGCATCCTTGCGCTAATGATGTAACAAGGGTCATCCAAAGAAAAATAATAAATATAAAGACACACCAAGAAGCATATTACAAGGGATCACATTACACACATGCAATAATAAAGAACATAGAAATAAAAAAGCTATTATGACACATGAAAGCTAACCTATAGCAAGTTGTATGCATCCCAAGTTGGCTCATCATATACAAAAGGCAGATAACTAGCCAAAGGGGAAACAATGAGCATGTCATACTAGGAAAATTTTATCAAAATCCTTGCCCCCCAAAGATGTAGGATAAGGATGAGCTGAGATAAGTGATAGTATGATGCTCCTTGGAATATGTAAGAAATATTTACATAAAGTGCAATATATGTAATAGTGAGTGTGCTATGATCTTACAACTATCACATGACACATAGTGAAGTGAACATTTTTTAGTCTATTATATGATCATATTGACTTGTAGGAGGATTAAATTGTTTCAATAACTTTTGTAAAGCATGAAATTCATAGTAATATGCCTAAGAGTTCTATGAAATGCACAATAATTCATGTTTTTACTTTTTCCTTTTTTGTTTTCATGAATATGTGGTAATGTAATCAATCCTAGAAGAATTATATCCATTTTTCATTCAATCTCAGTTATAGTATGTAAAAATGGTAGCTTCTTAAGTTTATAGGGCTTGGGTTTCTTACTTAATCCATCAATTGGTTGATGTGGAGAGGGAGGATCTTTATATCCTAATCCCTTGGTATCTTTTGATAGTTTTTTTCTAATCATTTATGGATCTCATCCTCATTTGTTATTTCACGACTTTGTTTACTTTTAAAGCTTTTAAATATTTTAAGCCTTGACCATAACTCTCTTATAATTTGATGGGTGTATTAGTATTTTTATGAGCATAGGATAGAAGAGTATTGAAATGTTTTCATTTTGAATAGGTTCCTTCATGCTTGATGGTTGAGGCTTTCTTTTTTATTCAATTTTTGGATGCAAAAGATTGAACATGTCAAGTGGTTGGATGATAGGAGATTTTGGTTGTTGCATGGATGGATAGAAAGATGCATTGTTCTCAAGGTTACACAAAGAATTTGGTATGAACCCTTGAATTTTATCTTAATCCTTGCCTAAGATATCTATTTCACAAGGACACTCATTAGGAGGTGAGGAATCATGAATGTGTTCAATTGTATTAGGATCATCACCAAACACAACTTGAAACATCAACCAAAGACTTTAAGGACATCCATATTTGACCAAAACACATATCCATGATGCAATTTTTCTTTGAATATATGAAATGAAAATTTCAGATATGAAATATGATAATTGACTGATTTAAGATGAAAAGACCTTAAAATGAGTACCTTTTAAATGCCAATTTTAATTTCAAATAATAGACTATTTTTCACCAATTGAACTATATGTAAACAATTACAAAAATATGAAATTTCTTAGACTGAAACATAAATCTATAGGTTGGAACAAACTGATAGAAAAAAAGACAAAATATTGTGAAAAAATTTCAAAAAAAAAAATAGTAGCAAGATAGGTTTTCCTAGAAGGGTGAATGGATCCTAGGATAAGGGTCTAAAAATTTTAAATATGAGTTTTTAACTTGAAATTTAAGTTCATTGTTCCTAACATCAAATAGATTCTTCAGTGATAATTTTTCTAGAATTATGATTAAAATGTAAATATAATTTTATGACAACGTATGAGAAAATGACAAAAAAATTTAATGCAATTTTGAATGAAATTTTAACCTAAATGACTAAAACACACTTTTATGTAATCTAATGTGCAAAATGTATGCAATATTTTTGGATTTTTATTTCTAAATGATGCAAACATGCAAAATCTAACCCTAAATGAAGAATGCAAACATAATGATGTAAAATCTAGATCTAGGGTGAATTATGACAATTTTTAGAAGGTATGTAATGTTAACAGGTCAGGTTCACCAAAATGAAATGGTGGGGAAGATTTTCCCTAAATAGGACTTTAAAGATCCACAATAGGAAACATTTCCTAAGGGAATTTCATTAAAAAATAAATCACAAGGTGTAATGATTGAATTTCAACCTCAATGGTGATTAAATCAAACCTGGATCTCAGTCCTTTAAGTCAATAGGGAAGATCTGAAACCTAATTAAATGATTTAAAATATCCAAAATAAATGCAAAATAAGACCTAGATGATAAAATGCAAGATTTTGAAGATACAAATACCAAATTGACAATTTGTAGGTAGATATGAGAAGGGTCTAGACACATGTACCTGGCTTAAAAATTTCATTCAAAGCACTATAAGAAGACAGGTTCTCCCAACGGAAAATGGGTCTTGGTTAGGGCTTCCAAAAATATATTTTGCAATCCTTTCAAGTAAGATTGGAGATGTTGTTTTTCCTAGGTTTCATTATTGAAAAGCCGGAAATAAATTTTACAACCTAGTTTTCGTGACTTGACAACAATGAATGCAACAAATATTTCAATGTCAAATTTCTCTTCAAGATCTTCAACCCTTCTTGAACTTGCAATCTGCATGCATGCAAAGAGGAAGAATTTGTTTTATGTAATTGGGGGTTTTCCTTGATCAGACCCCAAGTTTGGCAATTAAACCTTGATAGAATAATTGAAAAATGGAAGGAATGATGAATGAAACAATAATTTCTATGAATCACCAAACCTTTTATGGTTTTCTTTAGAGGATTGAAGTCAAAAAAATCACTCGAAGGGTTGATCTTGCTTGATTGATTGATTGGATGCTTGAAAATAATTGGATGCTTTAGGATCAACAATGCATAGAAGCCTTCACAAGATGACATGAATGCACATGAACTTTTACATGATGATTAAGATCTTGATTTTTTGTAACAAATGGATGATAAGTCTACTCTTGAATACTTTTGAAAATGATATTTTCTCATGAATTGATCCCATAAATTATTCTCATGCTAGTTCATAAGTGTTAGATTTCAAATGATCAAATGAATATATCTATACGTGTTTATCTAATTTACCAAAAAATAGATTCCAAAAGATGACAATTGAATATAAATTCGAATCATTAAAATATCACCAAAAACATATTTAAAATTGGGTCATGGCACTTAAGGGCTCGACCCATTCGCCCATTGGTGAATGGTTCATGTCCCATAAGTCCATGGCACTCATTATCCAATGTGATTTAATAATTAATTTCATCAATTAAATATAGGCTCCCATTTCAAAAAATGAGATAAATAAGGCTTTGAAATACATAATTTAGGTAATTAGAAGCTTAATTAAGTCTAATTAATTAAGGGATGCAAACAAAGTGTGAAATTGTAAATGGTATAAAATTTCCTACACTACATGTATAATTATTAAGAATTTATATTGTGGATGAGGTCCCCCGTTTGTGACCTCACTGGTTCATAGCTATAGGTCAAAAGTGTTTACCCTCTTAATAAAAATAAAATAGGAATCAAATATTGTGAAGAGTTAGTGTTTAATTATCAATCATAATTTTATTATTTCTTATTTATGTAGGTCTTTCAAGAATTTTTCCTACACTCAATTCAATTGGTAATGATGGTGTACCTTCACCTACATTTTGTTTCATTTGACAAATCCTTTTCATGCACTCTCTTTGTTTTTTTTTCCTTCAATTTTCTCGAGATACTTGTTTCTTCATATTGTACTTGTTAATTCTTTCTTTCTACACAAATTTATCATTGTCTTAAAATTGAGATTGTTAATTGATTCTCTCAAAATAAACATAATGATTATAAGTATACTAGATTAAAAAAAAAATGGTTCTTGGTCATAAAAACTTACAAATTAACAAATATATGTTAAGAGTAAATAAAATGAACAATTAAAACTTATAAGAAAAAAAATGTAAGGATTAAATATTATTGATTTATAATTTAAATAAATTATTTTTAAGATATAAAATTAAAACTATCATAGAATGCCATAAAGGATGCATAGAAATCATGTGAAAACTATATTGTGGGATTAAATCATGGAAAACATGAAATTTCTCCTATTTATGATCCTTTTTTCCTTTCTACATAAAACACACATTACATAGTGTGAGTGCATTAAGTAACACACTCACACTACTTATTAAAAAATCTATTCCCTTTATTTTATGCATGGTTCCAAGATTGGATGATGAAATTATCCATATTTTCTCTAAGAGATGTGTTTTACTTGTTCAATATCGTTTTAAAATTTCATATCACTAGATTTACTGATTTGAAAATAATATTTGATAAAATTAGTATCAATATGTTATTTTTTCTTATCTTTTTAATCGTATAGTTATTTTTATTTTCACGAAAATTGGAATGTCGTCGAGCTCCAAGTCTTTTGACTGGCCAAAGCAACGATAACATTTTCAGAGATGGTAGTCATTTTCACCAAGCCTAAGGATCCCATTAGGAACATCAGTCTACTTGTTAGGCCCATTTTTAATAGGCCCAAGGGCCCTATTAGAATCAATTTTTGGCTCATGATCATGCCCATTATCGATAGTCTCAAGGGCCCAACTGGGAACACCATTTTTTTCATTATAGAATTGGTACATCATCCATAGTTCCTCATCAATACCATTCATTTTATAAAAAAATCTAAGCCATGAGAAACAAGATGTCTTTGACATCTCTGAACCTGTCTCTCCTGCTCAAAATACAACCAATCGATCTCTTTGGTCTGAAGTGCAAGAGGAAGAAGGGTGTGCAAAGAAGAAAAAAGTCAGTGCAACAAAGGAAAAAGAAAGGAAACCAGAAATGGACACATAAGGAATTTCCCTCAATTCAAAGTAATGAAGTGTTTAACATCACCTTCTCTAAGGACTCGCTTAAACATAAAGTTCAAGACCTTTAGGGGAAGGCTTTGATATGTAATTTTTGGAAATTTTCTCCTCAAATAAACATTTTAAGAACTTTGATTCTTGATGAATGGGAGGGAGCTAATAATTTTTTTATCCAGAGAAAGGGTTAAGTTTTTCTATTATGATTTTTTATTCAAAATCCCAAAGAGATGTGATAGACAAAGATAAATCCTAAATTCTTGAAGGGTCAGGTTTGTTTATTCAGCCCTAGGTTCCAAACTCTAACCCTCAAACCTTAGTTGTGCATTTTGTGCCCTTTTGGATTCAACTAAAGTCATTGCCTCTAGAATATAGAGAGAGAAATAGTGGAAGCCTTGGCTAATCACATGGGAATTTTCCTCAAGCTTGATAATGTGTCTTTTAAAAATCCTATGAAACCAGTTAGGGTTTGTCTCCTTTTGGATGCTACCAAGGTTTTTCCAAAGTAAATCCACATCAAATCCAAATATGGGATTTGGATCTAGCATCTATTTATTGAAACACAAGGAAATGTGTGTTCAATATGCCACAATGTAGAGCATTTTGTGACCACTTTCTAGGAGTATGAATATTACAGGATGCAATCTTCATCCCCTGCCCTGAATAGGGTTTCTTCGCCCTTGAACAATTACATGTTTAGCACTTCTAAGGTGAAACTGAATGACAAGGAATTTAGCCTAGTAAGGGATAAAGATGTTATGAAAATGTCATTGTCTACGTTTAATTCCTAGCTTCGTGATGGGAAACAAGACTTAATTGTTTTAGGTAATTCAACATGCGCGACTATAACAAAACCTTCCAATGTCCCATTTCTTTTTTTAGTTACAATCTTAAGCTTTAAGAAAATAAGAAAATTATTCAAGTCTACTTGCATCTTCAAGAAATGGGGCATGCATGCATCTCCTCTTATTCTGGGACAAAATATTTTTTTTAAAGTTTTATTAAGTCATCGAGCTCCAGGACTTTTGACTGGCCAAAGCAAAGATAAAAAATTTCAGAGATGGCAGTCATTTTCACCAAACCTAAGGATCCCATTAGGAACATCGGTCTACTTTTCGGGCCCATTTTTAATAGGCCCAAGGGCCCCATTAGAATCATCATCTGGCTCATGATCATGCCCATTATCGATAGTCTCAAGGGCCCAATTGGGAACACCATTTTTTTCATTATAGAGTTGATACATCATCCATAGTTCCTCATCAATACCATTCATTATATAAAAAAAATCTAAGCCATGAGAAACAAGATGTCTTTTCCATCTCTGAACCTGTCTCTCCCACTCAAAATACAACAAATTGATCTCTTTGGTCTGAAGTGCAAGAGGAAGAAGGGTGTGCAAAGAAGAAAAAATTTAGCGCAACAAAGGAAAAAGAATGGAAACCAGAAATGGACACATAAGGAATTTCCCTCAATTCAAAGTAATGAAGTGTTTAACATCACCTTCTCTAAGGACTCGCTTGAACATAAAGTTCAAGACCTTCAAGGGAAAGCTCTGATATGTAAGTTTTGAAAATTTTCTCCTCAAATAAACATTTTAAGAAATTTGATTCTTGATAAATGGGAGGGAGCTAATAAAGGTTTTTATCTAAAGAAAGGGTTAGGGTTTTCTGTTGTGATTTTTGATTCAAAATCCCAAAGAGATGTGATAGACAAAGATAAATCCTAGATTCTTGAAGGGTCGGGTTTGTTCATTTAGCCATGGGTGCCAAACTCTAACCCTCAAACCTTAGTTGTGCATTTTGTGCCCTTTTGGATTCAACTAAAGTCATTGCCTCTAGAATATAGAGAGAGAAATAGTGGAAGCCTTCGCTAATCACATGGGCATTTTCCTCAAGCTTGATAATGTATCTTTTAAAAATCCTATGAAACTAGTTAGGGTTTGTCTCCTTTTGGATGCTACCAAGGTTTTCCCATAGGAAATCCACATCAAATCCAAATATGGGATTTGGATCCAACATCTATTTATTGAAACATAAGGAAATGTGTGTTCAATATGCCACAATGTAGAGCATTCTATGACCACTTTCTAGGAGTATGAATATCATAGGATACAATCCTCATCCCCTGCCCCAAATAGGGTTTCTTCGACCTTGAACAATGACATGGTTAGCACTCCTAGGGTGAAACTGAATGACAAGGAATTTAGCCTAGTAATGGATAAAGATGCTATGAAAATTTAATTGTCTATGTTTAAGTCCTAGATTTGCGATGGGAAACAAGACTTAATTTTTTTAGGTAATTCAACATGCTCAACTATAACAAAAACTTCCAATGTCCCATTTCTATTTTCAGTTACAATCTCAGACTCTGAGAAAATAAAAAAATTATTCAGGTCTACTTGCATCTTCGAGAAATGGGGCATGCATGCATCTCTTATTATGGGACAAAATATTTTTAACAAAATTCTATTAAGTCCTCAATGTAATATGCATGACCCTTTTGTCCCTATACAACAATTGAAAAGATTATCAAGGCCTTGATGTTTGATGAGGGGTCTTTCAAGTAGATTATGGACCTAGATATGGTCAAATATTTTCTCCCATAAGAGTCTCAAGAAGCTCTAGAAGATCACCAAGAACCTAAAATTTTGGATCTCCTAAGCTTCAAACAGTTGATAGAAGAAGGAAAGCTGTAAACACTAGAATATAGAATTCTAGTTGAAGAGGGCTCCAAGTTGATTGATGAAATCTCAGAGGAAATGGATGGGGAGATGGAAACTATGGAGTATCAACAAACTTGTAATCGGTTATCAAAAAGCCCTAGTGAAATAGGGGGTATCTTAGAAGAGGTGCAATTTTTTTTATATTCTCATACCTTATCAATCTCACAAACACCTTGTAGTCAAGTTGTAGTTAAAAGATCACCTGAGAAGAGGGGTAGAAAGTCTCGTATGACTAAATTAAAGGAAGAGATAATGTTTGGTTTGCAAGGAACTCTAGGCAATAATATTACAATACTAGTTAACAAACATCTGAGGAGAGCATACGACTCCCCTCAAACATAATGAAGTTTCTTTCTTGGAATGTTAGGGACATTAATGCCCCTGACAAAAGAGCTCAAATCAAGAAACAACTAGATGCTTGTGGAGCTAATATCATAATTATGTAGGAAACTAAAATGTCTTAAGCCCTCTACATTTACTCAATCCTTAAATGGGCCAAATGGAAATCAAGCCACACAGGTTGGCATAAGGGGCTTCTAGGGGACTTGTCACTCTTTGGAATGCTAAAACTGTGTCTGTTGAATCAAAGGTAAATGAGAAAAATTGATAGCTTATGAAGGTCTCAAACTTTGATTTAAATTTTTGGCAAACCAATATTTATGGCCCAACATCTACAACCAATAATGAATAGTTATGGGAAGTCCTCACACATGTTATGGATAATATTGGAGAGGAAAAGGAAGTACTAGCTATAGATTTCAATGCAATTACTTCATTGCAAGAGAAGAAAGGGGGGATTTTTCCACCAAATAAAGTAATGGAGGACTTTAGATCCTTTATACTTGAAGATAATGCTTTAATGGATATAATACTTGGTAAAGGGAAGTACACATGGATAAATCACAAGAAGTACTTTTTTGCAAATTGATGAGAGCTTGGTTAGATTCCTGGCCACACCAAATTGGTTCGGGGGGGAATTTAATCTTGTTTTAGAGATTTTACCTCTTACAAGCTCTGATCATTTTTCCATATCTCTAAATATAACTAGTAGTATAACCTCCATGAAGTGTATGTTGCAAGAGTTTATCCCTTGACCTCCTTGTGATGTTTAGTGCAACACTTTGGATCATGACATGGCTTAACCACCTCACATGGATCTTGGATCTTGTATAAATCTAATGGTTGTATTGGGCATTGACAAGTCAATCTTTTGGTGCAACAAAGTTGCATGTACAACAATTGGTATTAGAGTTGAGGTAATAGGTTCGAACCCCTCACTTGCACTTGGGGGAATTGATGGAAGATTGTTTCCCTTGGTCTCCTTGTGTTGTGTAGTGTAACACTTGGGTTCATGACATGGCTTAACCACCTCCTATGGATCTTAGATCTTGTATAAATCTAGTGGTTGTATCGGGCATTAACAGGTCGATCTTTTGGTGCAACGAAAATCACCTATGCAATTGTGTAAACCATCATTCAAATTTGAGAATATGTGGTTCAAACACCCCCAATTTATGCAACTTCTTCAAAGATGGAGGACAAGTTCTCCATTCATCAAGGGTTCAATTTTTTTTTAGCAAGGGTGGACAAGTGCTCCATTCATCAAGATCTTTTGAACAACAAAAGAAGTTGCAATCACAGTGGGTAGGATTAATTGAAAGGGAGGAAATATATTGGAGACAAAAGTCTCGATAATTATGGTTAAAAGAAGGGGATCACAACACAAATTTTTTTCATATATAAATTTAGATTAAGTGGGCCAAAAATTATATTTTTCTATTACAGATAACACAACAGGATCTTTGTTGGTTAAGGAAACATAAATAAAAAAATGCAAGGGTGAAATTATTTTCTGATCTCTTATCTTCCCTTGTTAGTAAGTCATCTACAACAGATAGCTCATATGTAGACTTGAACTACTAGATATTATCCTAAAGCTTATCCAAGATCGAGATAACAAACGCCTATTGAAACCTTTTACTTTAGAGGAGGTAAAATTAGTAGTTTTCTCATTGTCACTAGATAAGGCCCCGGGGCTAGATGGATTTTATAGCACTATTTCTTCAAAAAGGGTTGGGATTTTATTGGGTTTGATCTCCTAATGGAAATGGCGGAATCAAGGTGAACAGGTTCAATGCTAAATATTTTTAATGTACCCATATAGCAATCATCCCAAAGGTAAAGGATCCCAAAATGTTTGTTGATTTCATACCAATTTCACTATGCAACACAATATATAAGATTTTCACCAAAGCCATGTATATTCGACTTAAACCATTCATAGCTAGAATCATATCTCAAGATCAAGGAGGTTTTTTTCCAAAATAGGGAGATACCTAAGGGAGCCTTGGTAGCCCATGGAATTTTATACTTAATTAAAACAAGAAATCTTCCATCTTTCATCATCAAATTAGATATGATGAAAGCATACGACAAGGTGGACTTGGCTTTTTTAATGCAAGTTTTACAAAAGTTTGGTTTTAGTACAAAATGGTGTAAGTGGATCCTCTCTTGTTTGTCTGGTGCTAAATTCTTAGTTATTATAAATGACTCTCCAGTGAGTTTCTTTTCCTCCACACAAGGGGTTTGGTAAGGAGATATGTTGTCACCATTCTTATTCATCTAAATGGAAGAAGCATTTAGTAGGTTGATTCAAAAGGTGTACATCCAAGGTCTTTGGAAAGGTATTACAATTTTGAATACTAATATCCCAGCTACTCATTCATTATTTGCAAATGATACCCTCTTAATTGGTACTTATTCAATCAAGGAAGTAAAACAAGTCAAGCAAATGGTTGATAAATATTCATTTGCATCTAGTCAAAAAGTAAATCCCTCCAAATCCAAGATTTATGTTTTCAACACAAAAAATCTATTGCAAGGAAACTAGTGAATATCCTAGGTTTTCAATTATCTGAACTTCCCAACACATACTTTGGGATTCCTTTTTGCATGAGTGTGAATAGAATACCATTTTGGGATAAGGTTATTGAAAGATTAAAAACAAAAATCCTCTCCTGGAAAGCTAGATGGTTGTCTCTCTTGAGTAGAATTCTGATGGTCGAATCTATTCTAGTAGTTATTCCAAATTATTATTTGGTTGTTAAAAATGCACCAAAATCGGTTATCCAACAAATTTAAAAGCTCATTAGAGGATTTTTGTGGAAGGGAAAGATATATGAGAAAAAAAGATACCTCTAATTTCTTTTGATAATATATGTTTGGATAAAATTTTAGGTAGGGTAGGTGTGCATAACCTCTCTACAAGAAACATAACTTTGAGAGCAAAGCTAGTATGATGGATGTACATAAACCTACTTCAAAATGGGCAAGGTTACTGCAGGCCAAATCTTTAGACAATGATAGTCCATCAAGAATTATAACTATCTCTAATCCTTGAATGGATCAACTATGTGGAATTTCATTATAATGTATGTAGGGAAATTATTTTCCCTTACATCTCATGGGAGGTAAATAATGGTGAGGATGCTCAATTCTAGAAAGATTTGTGGAATGATCATCCTCCTTTAAGCAACATTCGAGACTTGCAAGGTCGGTAGTAGAAATTGTCTTTAAAAAGTATGGAACTAAGCTGAAGGACTATATCCAAAATACAAATGGTGATATAGGGTATATCATTTGGAAAGGCTGCTCCAAGATGCTTATCTCAGAAAATAAAAAACTACTACTACAAAAAATCCTGAAGGAGAGAATTTCTTTTTAGTCAGATCTGCAGGACAAAATCATTTGGGCCCCTGCTAAAGATGGCAATTACTCGGTTAAACAAGGCTATAAATCAATAATGAGTAATGGTAGGTGTAATCAGTCCCAACGTGCCTATTATTTTTGCTAGAATTCAATGGTGCTACTAAAGGTTGGTAGCTTTGCCTGGTTAGCCCTAAGAAATAAGATCCTAACTAGTGAAAAATTAGTGAAGTTGGGACTAGTAGATCCATTTAAATGAAGTTTGTGTGATGAGGCTTTTGAAGATGTTGACCGCTTGTTTGTTCAATGTACTTTTGCATAAGAATGTTGGTCCTTTGTCAAAAATAAGTTGGGATGCTCCTTCCCATCCCCCAAGTCTCTATGGGACCTTTTTTCCAACTGGCTAGTTCTTTACAAATCAACATTGTTTGGTTGTCTTTGGAGGATAACCCCAACCATAGTAATTTGGAATCTTTGGTGGGAGAGGAACAGGCATATTTTCAAGAAACTAAATTTGTTAGCCCAATAAGTACAGTAGAAAATTGAGACGTTTGTTTCTACGGGAACCAACTCATATATTCACAGTCATAAAAATGTATCCTCTATCTTTTCTAATTGAGATGTGGAAATCTTGAATCAATCGGAGTTAATCACTTTTCCATTCAAAGGTAGCATACAATTTCTGCCCTCATATAAGATAAATGGGAATTCTATAAGATGGCAACCTCCAACACTAGGTCTCTATAAGCTGAATTTTGACGATGCTTCGAGGGGTAACCTAGGTATTTCTGGGGTAGGTGTTTACATAAGGGATAGCAAGGGTTTATTAATAGTAGCAAAATCAATCCATCTTTTACCAAGCACCAATAATTGAGTAGAATCACAGACACTTCTTTATGGCTTGAAACTAGCAATATATTTTTATTTGGAAAAGATTCACATTGAAGGTGACTCCCTTGTGGTAATAAATGCATACAAAGAGAAAGTTATTCATAACTAAAAGTTAATTACATCTTGCAAAAAGTGTGGCATCTTCTTAAAAGCTTCCAAGAGGTTCATATCTCTCACACATATTGTGAAGGAAATCATGTAGCTGATCTCTTGACAAATTTGTGTTGTGATAACCATGAAAGTGAAGTTCTGCAAGGTCAAAATATTCCTAATGCACACCCTAAGTTTGCAGATATATTGGCTTTGGAAAGTTTAAACCTAAGAATCTCTTGAATATCAAATGGGGCGATGTATTACTAATGTCATCCAAAGCACGTCATTTCAATGCTATCTATTGAAGGTGATATGAGAATGTATGGGTGTAGTGTTTTCACAGACTCTGGCAAACTAAACAACTTATCAAATGTCCTATCAGGTTTCAACGGAAGATGGGTCGTAAAATAATGTTACACACGACCTCTGCTAAATCAAATTTCTTCATTCTAAAGGTGGTTTTATCTCACGCTAATTTGGCTGGATGCAGGTTTATTCTAACTTTCTGTGCAAGGGTACCATTCCTATTAAAATCATGATTACGCAGAGTTAAAGTGCATTTATACCATATCACTGGCTCGTGTAAACTCGCCCCCTCAAAGATGAAATGACAGTGTGTTGATCTTCTCAATGTACCCCGACCATCATCCTTCAGCCAAGTGTGTGATTGGCATTTTTTAAGATTTCGTCGGGCTTCATTCAAAACATCTGAAGCTTTTCACCATCGGAGAAATTGTCTTCATAGTTGTTGCCAGAGTTTCTATATGTCTCAAAGCTCCTCTTCTAGCAATGGGGAGGTTAATTTGGGTTTCCGCAGTTGCAGAGCGTGTTGTAGGATGGCAAAGGAGTACTTTCCTTGCAACCTTAGGGTGTTCTCAAAGTAAACGATTGGGAGCTACCATTCATAGAAGGGATTGGAGATGAACAATTAAATCCGGTATTCAAAGGCCACTGTCTCCAATTCAGGAAGAGTGTTAAAAGAGTAATTGGGGATGAAATATTGCATCCACAGGCAAGAAGGTTAATATTCCCCTCCTAGCTCTTATCATTTTTCTTCTCAAACCTTTTAGACCTTCTGCAGTGCTTTCACTCTGTTCAGTTAATTGCAAGTAAAGTTGTCAATGAAGTTTATTTGCATAACAATGCTCCTCCGAAAGCAACACAAAACTAGCTGTGGCATGGACAAGGCTACATAGGGGGCCTGTTTCCCTGACATCTTCTTTTGCATAGGTCTGCATATATCTCAATCTATGTTGCAATTAAGAAGACCCTTGAAATGCACATCTTGAGGCACCTGAATGCAACCCTAGATTGGTACGCGGGAGAAATAGAGGTTGAAATGTCTGAAAGGATTAAGGTGAGAGTTAATGCCATCTTGGTATTATTAACTCATGACCATAATCCCCTAGCTCCAGCACCTGCAGTGCATTCGGATCATTCAAATGGTACTCCTCATTCTCGACATGTTGCTCTTTTGAATTTGAATGTTACCCCTCCAGTGCAATCAAATGCATTTGGGCTTCAGGAACATCGGGACGAGAACGAAGCGCAGATTACCCGTATGGAAGAATAGTGACGTCATATTTAGTGGCATAAATTTTGGTAGCTAAATGTATGGCTGCTTCTTGGTTTTGGTTTGTAATTGAATTCTAAACATGGATTATCTGTAAGGTATTAGTATAGGTGGTATATACAGCTGTGATATGCACAGTTTTGGTTGGGGGAGGGTTTTAAAGTGCCGAGTTTTGGTAAACTCGCCTACTATGCTCTGTTTTTTTTTTTTATCTTTTATTATATTAATATATAGGTTTATATATATATATATATTTTAAAAATATTAACATTTTATTTTTATAGTCTGTCCGGTAGCAGAGTTGGTTTGGGCCGTGGGTTCGCTCTCCATAGATCTTGGGTTCAATCCCCTGCTCTCATGGTTGATTGATGGATCTGTATGTGGGCTATGGCGTCCAGCTGCAGGGGGCTAGTTTCGCCTCAGCTCGCCCAGGTATCCAAGGTATGGGCCGCTGGGCTGAGTTGTGGGGACACCTTTGCGGCATTAAAAAAAAAACATTTTATTTTTATCTTCTTTTACCAGTGTCTTTATATTCCTCTAGTACAATATTATTAATTTTGTTTTTTATAAATTTTAATATACTTTCTAAATTTTCAAAATATAAGATTGTTCTATATTGCATTCTGTACATATTAAAAAAAAAAAAAAAATTAATTATTTTTTTGTAATTCATGTGATGCACATACTTAATGATACAATTTTCAAGTACAAACACTTTGAAAATTATAATATATATTCAATAAAAATATTTTTAAAATGCATAGTTCTTGTAGCACTCCTCTATTATATTTATACAAAATGGTTTTAAAAAATACTTAATACAACTAAAAAAATGAGGGCATATGCAAAACACTATGTTATATTTTAGTATTAAAACACTTTTATGTATTATCAACATTTGACCTGCTTAATCTTAATATTTAAAAAAAAATACAGTAGTTTAGAAACTTGATTCATATTACTATAATTCTCATTTTGAGTGTACACATCTTGAATTACTTGTTAAGTTCTAGTTTAGCTGATTTTAGAAAAATCCTATCTATTTTTTACCCCCTTTTTTCCTATTTCCATGTAGTTACTCATTAATTATGTATATGTAGATATCATTTTGAATACACTCACTACTAATTTGACATGTGGAATGGATCTAATAACAGTTGATGTCTAGAGGCATCTAAATTTGAATCTATTAAGGAGATGTATAGGGACATAATTGATCAGATTTTTTAATCAATATGTGAATAATTTCTCTTAAGTCAAACTTTATGGACAATACTAACTGTGATTAGAACTATTGAAAAAGACATTGATAGACATGCAGATGGTCTATATGATGATGCAAATTTTAATTTTATATTACTCTTTAGATTTTAATTATGCTCTAATTATTCTTTTGGATGATCCTTACTTTGTCCTCTTTTGTGTTTGAGTGCACAATAAGTGTTTCTAAATGTTATGACGTAGCAACATATCATGTCAAATGTGTGTCACGTTTGTTCAAAATAGTTATTGAATGGATAAAAAGAATGATAAAAATTCTGAATTTGAATTTGAAACTTTGAAATTTTAGGATCATTCAAGATTGACCTAGGTCAATTGTGTATGTCATAATAATGATATATAAAAATAAATACTAATTTCAAAACAAAAAGCACATATATGAAAATCAATATAAATAAGATGAAAGGAAAACATATAGAAACAAGGTCAAAAGCCAAACCTAATTAAGAAAAAACATACCAATTGTCAATACGCTATTATATTAAAATACTCCTATTCAAACAAGCACAAAATTAAATAAAATTTAGCTAGGGTCGAGTCAATAGCCTTGCAAACTATGGTTGTAATGGTAAGGAGGCTCGCAATTTTCGAGGAAGAGATTAAATTTTTATGCGTCTCCTGTAATGTCATATTTGTTTCATAAGCTTTAGTTGAAATGTATAAGTTTTATATAAAATGGTTTGATTTTATTTCTATTATTTTATATATATCATGGTAGTGCGCTTGAGAGAAATAGCAAGGCCAGATTCTTTTAAATTAAAAAACTAACATTCCAGAATAAATGCATGTTCATCTTTTGAAGATACATGGATTTCGGGCAGAAGTTTCTCAGGAATGTTTGACTTCCACCATTGGAATTTGTTTCTTTTGGGTCTGTTCATATTGGGAGTCTTGGCTCAATCCGATTTGGCTTGCTTAGAAGTAAGCAGCAGATATCAGAGAGTCAAACATTCAGAAGGTGGTAGCAGGTAAAAGAGTGACATTTTCCCAACTTAGCCTCTCTTTTCAAAGAACAGTAATCATATTGCGAAGAATAAGGAATTATGAGATGGGACATGATGCGTTGAATGAAAATTTGTGCTATAAAACCCATTCGATCCTTCCCCAATCTCAAATCATATCACCCATTGCCCTACTCAAAGTAATTGTATGCGAGACGAATATGAAGATGGAACAGAGTAGTATCATCTTTAGTCCTGCAGCTTTCATGGCGTTTATCCTTATACTTCAGCTGAGCTTAAGTAGCATTATAAATACAGCACAAGCCCAGGATACCAAAGTGGGGTTTTATTTCTCCACTTGTCCCAATGTCGAGTCGATTGTTAAATCCACTGTGGAGTCGCATGCTTCGTCGGATCAGACGGTTGCACCGGCCCTGCTCAGACTTTTCTTCCACGACTGTTTTATTCAAGCACGATACATTTCTTCTCCCTTAACATTTTTCTTTTTACTGAAACATTTGAAACATACTAGAATGCCATTTTTGTTTCCAGTTGATAAATAATCTGAATATTGCAGGGGTGTGATGGGTCGATCCTGATAACCGGCCCGTCCGCGGAGAAAAATGCGCTCACCAACCTCGGCCTGCGAGGATTCGACGTAATTGAAGATGCGAAAACCAAAGTGGAAGCTGCGTGCCCCGGCGTTGTTTCTTGCGCCGACATTCTCGCTCTGGCTACTCGGGATGCAGTCGTTCTGGTATACATTTTTCACATTATAAGTTTTTTATCGGTTTAGGTGGTTCATATGAAATCATATTATTTTTTTCAGGATTCATCTATTAGTGTGACTTCGGATGAGCCATTTACACAAGTCAAAACTTACAGTTTGTTGTTTAAGTGAAAATCTTTTGCTTACAAATTGTCTGTAACAAAAATGGTGTATAGAACAAATGAAAGCCTGTTTGATAAAAGTTGGAATTGTTGTGCAGAGCAAAGGAAGCAGCTGGAGTGTTCCAACAGGAAGGAGAGATGGACTGGTTTCCTCTTCTTCTGATGCAGCTAACATGCCAACACCCTCTGACTCGGTCGACATTCTTAAGAAGAAGTTCAGCGATAAAGGCCTCACCACCCAAGAGTTTGTAACTCTAGTTGGTAAGCATGTCTAATTGACTAAAATAAGTAGGTGTATGTCGTTTGTTATAATATTGTTGTTAAGAGTCAAGGATTGAGGGGTATCCATTCGATCGAAGTAGTGGAAGGTATGATCTTGACCTCATCCCGTATATCGTACCTCTAGAAACTTTGAACCTTCCAACTACAACCTTTTTGTTCACTCGCTTCTTCCAAAAGTTAATATCAAACTTTGGGACATGCATTGTAATTTAATGAGTGCTTTTTCATTGCAAATGTTTTACACCTCATGATTGAAAAATCAATAGATTAAAATATTGAAAAGTTACAACTTTGGATTATTTGTCATATAAATGACTCAAATTAGACAAATATTTACCCTCCTTATTATTTGAACAGGAGGGCATAGTATAGGACAGGTTGATTGCCAGTTTTTCAGCTATCGACTATACAACTTCACCACAACAGGGGACGCAGATCCCACAATTAGTTCAACTTCTTTGAGTGAGCTCCAGTCAACATGTCCATTTGGTGGCGATGCCTCAAAAAGAGTTGCTCTAGACAAAGGAAGCCAAACTGCTTTTGACACATCTTTCTTCAAAAATGTGAGAGATGGAAATGGAGTGCTTGAATCTGATCAGAGAATGTGGGCTGATAATTCAACTTCAACTTATATTAGCCAGTATGCCCAGAATTCCTTTGGATTTGGCATAGCTTTTGCTCATGCTATGATAAAGATGGGCAACATTGGAGTAAAGACTGGATCAAATGGGGAGATTCGTAATGTTTGTTCAACTTTCAACTAAATTGGCACACTCAACGCCACCCCTAATACAAAATAATCATTACAATAAGAATAAGAATAATAATGCATTGCATTACCAGAAGATAAGTTAATCTTCTTCTTTCATAATATCAAACTTGCTAATGTTTACAACCTTTGAATATTTATAATGATAGTACATATACTTTTGTTTGATGTCAAATACATTTTATTTTTGAAAGTGATGTCTCCAAACAAAACTAGGGCTGCACAAAGATAGTTAAATTTCATAGGATTTTAATTTTTGTCTTAATTAATCATGTCTTTGTTTGAAGTAGTTATATATTGTATAAGTTTATATGATTGAATTAATTCATGATGTTTTGATTAGTCAAATTTGATTACGAATCATTATATCAAATACAAGGCATTTCATATAGTGAGTAAATTGATATATTTTAATCTTTTTGTAATTTCAATAAATCAAGTACGATAAAAATTAATACTATTTTATCTATTTTTATATAAAAAACAAGGATTTTACAATAGTCAATTAGGCTGCCACCTATGAAGGTATGTGCAAGAATGAATATAAATATTGGAAAAACTATAATTATCAAAACACAAATTAATAGTGGTACCTATCATATTTAATATTGATCCTCCTATCATCTTTTTGCATCACAACCTAATCTGAAATTCATAAAAAGAATAAATTACTAACTAATTTCAAACTACTTTTTCATTTATCATAATTACTTTACATATTTCAAAATTTTAATAAATCAATTACATATTTCAACCTTTTCATAATTTCAATAAATCAAATACAATAATAACTAATAAAATTTTATCTATTATTTTCTTCCCTATAAATAAATAAATATTTAATAATAATCAACTAAATTGCCACTCATGAAAGAACATGCAAATACAAATTAACAACAATATTATAGTTAATACCAATACCCTTTTCATATTTTCTATATCACAATTCATCCAAAAGGTCATCAAAATCTTAAATTAACAACTAATTTCAAAATATGTTTTTTTCTATTTATGAGTTGAGCCCATGTGACTTTCTAAGGTGTGCCTTCTTAACACCCACCTCTTCTTGTGAATATGTGTATTTTTATCTTTAATTAATAGAATCCAACACTTATTCATCAAAATAAATAAGATTCAATAGGTTTGATCATTGAATATCAAAATAGCATTAAAAGGATTCTTACAATATCCTAATACTAAGTACATAGGCCTTTTAATTTCATTTGTACTTGACCTATCAGAGGTTTTAAGGTTTTATTATTGGATTAATTTTTAATTCCATCACAAGATATTTTCACATCCTATTCCATTCATCATTAAGTATTATTGATCTTAAGCATTATGTCCTTTCCTCCCTATAAAATAATAGGCAAGATTTTTAGTTGAAGAGGGTGATAGAACTTCAAAATTTTGACATTTTTAAGTTGGTTCCCTGACATTTTTAATGATCTTTCACCTTTGTATTGATGTTTCAACCTAGGATTTTAAGGTCTAAAGGCCCTTGTTTCAAACTTTTCAAATTTTATTGGGCCTTAAACCCTTGCGTTATGTTTCTTTGTTGACCCCTTCACTAGGTTTTCGGTTGTTTTAGTAACAACCTATGTCATTTGGCCTGTTGTCATTACTAGACCCTTTGCCTAAACCCGTTAGTCATTGGGTTTTTATCAAATTTTAACATTTTATGGTCAGCCTAAATATTTTCATTTTTAAAGACTTATGTCTTAAGTCTTTAATTTTATCAAGGGGTTGTTGCATGTTGCTTATCTCATGGACCCTTCCTTATGAACAAACGGTATGTGCACATGCATAAGTCTAAGCCATCATATTTAATCTTGGCCCTTGTGAGCACATCGTGCAATATTTAAAAATTGTATTTTGGCTAGGTCGTGTGGTGTGCGTGATTGCGCCACATGTCCCCCAGCTTGAGTGGGACCCAATCCCACTATTGGCATGGTCTTAGTTGGCGGTTGATCGATGGCTCCAAACGTTCCTTCTGATCAAATCTAAGCCATAGAGCACCTATCGCGCAGGTTATTAAATAATGTCGCCTAATGCTGTGTGTGGTGTGTGTGATTGTGCCACATAGATTACGTTGGCAGCATTTGAAAACTGGATGGGACCCACGGGTGATGGACGTGTTTTCTGACTGGAATGACACCATTGGTCATTGGACTGGCCATGTGACATCATGGAATTTTCAAGTGTCTTTGACTCGATCTGATTCATCCAAAGTATCATCTCGGTGATTGATTGATGACTCATATTCAAAGTACATAATTGGCCATGTGATGGCCTTTTGGATGCTGCAAATAGCGAGCATTAATGGATTATGCTCTTAAGAGGATATCAAACTGATCTCCATGCATGTGAAGAACCACTTCCTGGCACTTATGATGAATGGTACATTGATTTCCATGTACCTGGGAATTAATGGTAATGAAACAAACGCCAGTGAATAATCACTCGCTCGATCATGCTCTTTTGGAGCATTGATGATCAACATCATCAATTGTCTCATAAATATGGATGAAGGCTCATCATTTCCATCACAATAATTGGGAGTCTTAATTTTCTATGGTTAACGATTTCTCTTGTGAGGTTTTTGTTTATCAATGCAAGATGAACCGGTCGAGCACATCTCCATCAACTAAGGTCATCTAGAGTTAATGTTTGAAATTTTGGTGACAACGTTCCATCACATGAATAGAGTACACTTCAAGGCTCTCTCATCCTGAACATGGAATGCAAGAAGCCCATCCCAGGAGTTACTAGGTGCAACTCTCAGTTGAAAATCCTAGGTGCAATTACAAAAGAGGCGGTGTGTGGCCAGGAGGAAGGATCTACAAAGTTTGAGCAAAAATCAAAGACCAGAGTACTTGGTATGGTCAAGCTTCTCTAGGTAGGCATAATTCACCCATTGATATTTTTGATAGCTCTGGTGATAGCGTCACAGAGATCGACTCTGAGTATGGAAAATTCTTAGTGGCACTGACTGAGATGGCTAGTGTGAATGAAGAGGTCCTCACAGTTTCTCCAATTTCCACGGTGGCACCGTGTGATGTTACTAATTTTGCTGTTGAGAAGTGTGCTAGTGATGAGGAAGGAGTGGTGGTTTCACTTCCTACTATGGCAAAGACACGAAGCGGGTGTAAGTACTGTGGCCCTGGTGTTGGTTCGGTCTGATTATGATGGTGATGGTTTTATTTTTGGTCATGTTGTGTGTTGGGTCTCTTTTTTTTTTAACATGGATATGGACGTTGGACCTTAATGGAATTTTTTAAAAGGTGGGGAACATTGGCTGGTTGTTACAAGTTTTGACTCCCCTGTGTGGTACATGATTGCATCTAATCGTCTAGGATTTTGAAATGTGAATGAAATTTTGTTTTGAAATGAAATTATGTTGAAATTTGATTGTAATGAGCCTGATGCTTGTTGCTCTCTTGTGTTATAAAAGAGATTTCAAGGCTCATTATAGGGGTCAAATTTTGGAATCCAGTAAGGTCTAGGTAGGGTATATTGAATGAACAGATTACAAAATTCTTGATAAATTTGCCACAAATTGTCTTGAGTAGGGCTTATGTATAAAATACTCTTAAATCATTTTATACAATTACTGATATCAAATTTTTTTTTAAAAAATAATGTATATGCTCTCCTGCATGTTGTGATAGATTATGAATGAATGTTTCAAGTGTAGTTTTATTTATCTTCAATGGTTCATTTGAATTTATGATTCTATTTCTTGCCTCAACTCAATGAGTTAATCAAATGCTTGAGAAATAATCGAAGGTCTATGATAATGTACTAATGATTTGATAAGAAGTGATACTTTAAGTACTGTGAAGTTTTATGATGTAATGCATTGTGAAAATCGTTCACTTATATCAGGATTGAATATTGTGTATGACTAAATATTCCATACATGACTCCTGCCCAATTTGATGAGGCATTGGCTTATTCATTTGGAATTATTATACTTTAATAAAATTAACAAATACCCATCTACGGATTCAAGATTGGAACACTACTTAATTCAAATTGTACCCATACTGAGATGTGAGTCTCATAAATACCAATGTTCCTAGCAACTTAGAGGTCATTTATTTGAAGGCTAGCCAAGCCTTTGGTGAATAATGTCTAATTGTACTCAGTAGGGACAAATCTCTGTGTGGAAGTGTTCTTGAGGTTTTGAATATCATATGAACACAATAAGGGACACCCTCCTTGGTCTCACAGAGCCTAAAGAGTAGGAGTAAAGACCTTAGAATCTTTACTCGGTATGTTGACCTTCTAGCCTAGGAATTTCTTGAGTATAAGGCATGACATGTCCCTTTAGAGAAGTCTAGGGTCTAGCAGGAAAAAACACCAACAGAGGGAATTAATTGACAAAAAAAAATTAAGATTACAAATATATTATGTTTAATTAATTTTTCACATTATATATGTTTATTCAAATAAAAATATAATAGTGGTTTTAATTTATGATTGTCTTATTTTTTCTTGGAATCACATTTTTACTGAATAATGTATGGAGGGATCAATCTAAGATTATGGGAGATTGATTTTCCCTAAGCTTAAATTAAACTGTTGACTGAAATTAAACTCTCAATGGAGTTTTTTTTTTCTTATCAAATTACTAACAAAAAAACCATTTCACCTCATCTTTTGGGACTCAAATTAAGTAATAAAAATATCATTTTGTAGTATGTAACCACTAATGTTTGTTTTCCAAATAGTATAAAATGTATTATGTTTTTAATATATTTTTTCGTAATTTTATAATCAACATTTGTTCAATACAAGAAATAATAATTTTTACTTAAGACACTAGATAAAATAATAAACCATATAAATAAATATTTAAAAAGCCACTGAAATCTACATGGATGTCCTTGTTTCAATGAAATTTAGTAATTTAAATATGCTAAAATAATGTATTATGGTAAATATAGATCTCAAATTTATTTAAATATTGATTTAAAAAATCTAAAAAAATCAATAAATAATTACCAAAACTATTAGTGTACACCAGATATTCAAGTTAATGATCCACTTCTAAGAAATTGTAGAAATATTTATAAAATGACACTTAGTAAAAAAATAAGAAAAAGTATTCAAAAAAATGATAAAATTAACTCTTTAAAAAAAGCGTCAAGCTACATAGAAATTTTTTTTTTAAAATAGTTTACATCGTTCTTAAATTCTTGATTATTTATTTGGTACAACTAACACAATATATTAAATTCTTAAAAATGTTTATTTTGGATGCCCAATAATATTGGAAAGTGGGACATGCTATTGTACTTCCACTAACATATGAATATTGGTGTCATCAATTTGTTATGAATATTGGTGTCATCAATTTGTTCTAATATAATTACATGATGAATAGTAATAATTTCCCATAGACGGTCAAAATATATTCAATAGATAGCCATCATTATTATTATACAAATAAATCTACCATTCTATGATAGATATTAGAGGCAATAAAAGTTTAATATCAATAAACCTACATTTTCTCAAGATATAGATTAATACCAAATAAAGTACATAAATGTGGAGACCAACTTAAAATTGTATAAACTAATCTTTTATACTAGATACTATATTAATATTATTAATGCCATACTAATTCCAATTAAGGAAGTAGTGTGAAGGATAAATATAATTTACGTGTGTAAATTGTTGCAAAAGAGGAAACGTAAATGTAAACCCACAAAATTAAATAACATTGCAACACAAGTTATTTTTGAAGAAATAACAAGAAAGATTAAACAAAATAACAAATTAGACATAGATTTATGTGGTAAAACCTTGACAATATTTCAAGGAAACATCCACAGGATAAAGTATTGGTATTATTATTGCTCAAAGAAATTGATTACAATCTTTATGTATAGTTGTTTCTATTCAATTACAATTCATTAATTTGTCTTCAAGGAAACAAGATACATATAATATCTTCAAGATAACAACCATTATCTAATCTTAAGATAAAATAGCTTTGCTTTATTGCTTTAATTATTTTTTTCTTATTTTTGTTCCATATATATCTCCTCATCCAAATCTCCATGTAAAAATGTTGTTTTAATAACACATCCTATGTCTGATTTTATGAGAGGAGATTCATCAAATATTACATCTTTGTTAATGATAATTTTATGGGTAGTAGGATCCCACAATTTGTATCCCTAAATTCCATCACCATAACCAACAAAGATATATTTCTTGGACATGGGGTGTAATTTAGAATGCTAATATTTTGAAATAGAGCTATGCATCACAATAAAAAAAAAAGTAGATTTGAATAATCACAAGAATGTCATGTACATACCTCTTCAGGAATCTTATAATCTATTGCAACTGATGGTGACCAATTTACCGAATAGCACATTGTAGAGACTACTTCTTCCCATAACTCTTGCTGCAACTTGGCATTACTGAGCATGCTCCTTTATCTTTCTATAAAAGTCATATTCATGCATTCAACAACACCATTTTTTTGAGTGTAAACTATGGTTTTATGCCTTCCAATCCCAACTTCCTTACAATAATTTTCAAATTCCAAATATGTGAATTCACCTCCATTATCTATTCTTAAACACTTGATTGATCTGTCAATTCTCTTTTCAACTAAAATTCTAAACTGCTTAAATATACTAAACACATCATCTTTAATTTTTAGAATATAAAACCACACCTTTCTAGAGTAGTCATCTATAAATATCACAAAATATGATGATCCTCCAAAAGGATCTGTAGGGGATGGCCCCCAAACATTTAAATGAATATAATATAGAATACTCTTCATTGTATATGACTACCTATTTTAAACTTCTATCTAGACTGCTTCCCATACAGAGTGCTTGAAAAAAAAAAATTTAAAGATTTTAGATTTGGAAGTAACATACAACTTAATATTACCTTGAACCCTTTCTCACTCGTATGACCCAATTGTTGATTCCAAGAATGAGTCTGATTTATTTTCTTTCTTTGATACCACCATTGCTTAATTTATTACAATACTCCCTTCTAGCTCAAGAAAAAAAAATTAGCATTTGTATCATTCATGACCACAAAAATTCCCTTGGACACTTTTAGTTATCTACCTTGACATGTAAATTTACAGCCTCTAGAATCTAAAAATCCCAAGGAAATTAAATTATTTTTGAGTTATGGTATATGTCTTACCTCTTTAAATTTCCTCACAATACCATCAAACATTTTAATCTTAATGCTCCCAATTCCAGTAGTCTTACAAGTAACATTATTTCCCATAAGAACAACACCACCATCAATAGCTTGGTAAGAAGAAAACCAGTTCCTATTTGGACACATGTGATTAGAAGTAGAAAAATAATAAGCATTCCTCATGATATTATAAGGTATTACAAATAGATAATATTTCATCAACTATACCTGAACTCATCTCAATCGGATTTGCTTATTTTTTGGATTCATCATTGTCTTCTTTCCTCTTTTATTAATTGTTCTTGAGATGCTCTGATTTATTACTGAAGTGTGGTAAAATGCATACCCTTGCATTTTCAAAAAAAATTGGGCCCTCCTTGCTTTATTTATGTCTTAATTGGTCCTATTTTGCATCCAAAAGCCTAATAAATTATATATTTTATGGCTAATCTTGACAAACATCAAAGGATAAAGGATAATTTAATGATTCTGGATGTGTCCTTGATTTATGGACCAAGACTAATAAGACACCTAGGATTTCTTTGTCCCCCAAAGGTCTTGGGACCCTGATTTCAAAAGAACCTTAGAGACCCCCCTTTTTGGAGTTTGTGCCTTGACTTTCAAGCCTCAAGACTAAGATGCCACCTAGGGCGTCTTAGTCCCCGTCAAGTTATTTTTGGGATTTAATTTCCAATCTTGTCGAGATTTGGTCTCCTTTAATTAATGAATTCATATGTCAGCTTAGTGTGGTGTAATTTCGGGATATTAAGTATGAATACGTATAAATACAAGGTTCTTTCATTCATTTTCTCCCAGCAAGTTGAATAAGTATTCCTAATAGCATAATTGAGTTCACAAGAGCATTCAAGAAAAAATCATCAAGCATTTGGAGCCATCATCAAGATTCAAGCATCATGTCAAATATATTCTTGCATCATGTGTGTTTTTGAGGTAACATTTATGATTTAGGATTTTTATTCAAGCAAGCAATTCAAGTCAAGATCTATCAAGCATTCATTTGATTCAAGATCTACATTAAAGCTAGCCACTTCATACAAGTTTGCAGATTTCATAACAAGGGTTTGGTGAGTTGCAACATAGAGCTTTTTTCATTCATCATTTCCCTCCATTATTTCATTTCGTTTCAAGGTTTAATTACCAACAAGGGGTTTGACCAAGGCAAACCCCCATTTACTAACAATCAACATATTTTTTCCTCTCTTGTTTGTTTATGTTTGTAGGTTTAGGTTGAAGATCATTTAAAGTGTAAAGTTGTAAAGTTTTAAATTTGCATTGAAAAGTTGTCATCTTCACAAAATTTCACCTACAGGCCAGATCTGGAGGTTTTAGGAGGTTTGAGATCTGAGAAGAAGGAAATGCATACATTGAACCTCAAGATCACATTTTGAATTTGCATAAATTTAGATCATGACTAAGGGTGTCTTAGTCCTCGAATATGTATTTTGTATATATTCTTTGAGATTTGGTTTTGACATCTGAATATTTCGCATTTGCCTCGAAAAACAACAACATGACTAAGACAATAGTTAGGGTGTCTTTGTCCTCCCTAGCATATTTTAACAATTTTTTTTCATTTCCAGAATCCTTATCACCTTTCCAGACTTTCCAAGTACATACATCCCAACTTAGTGTTACTTAATTTTGTCATTTGCACTCAGTATTTGGCTTGTATTACTAGGTTTTGTGAGTTGAGTATCAAGTTTCCTTTTTCAAGATTTTTCTTGGTGGTGAACCCTTCAAAGCCGAAGGAATCTTCCTAGGTCTCCCTTGTTGAAAATTGACTCACCTTTGTGTTGATATTCAATCCGATTTGGGTTACTAGGTTTCCTTGAATGAACCATTCCCCTATAAAGGAAAAATTAAGGATTAGGGATTCCTTTCTTGTATTGTGAGTCCCTTCTCCTCCAAATCCATTTTTCCACGATTCATTTTAGCGAACTTGATGTTCTGGACATTCATTTTTCTAATTTTGAGTTCACTAAGGTCCTAGATCTAGGTTGAATTCATCCTTGCATTGCATCTTGCATTAGTGAAAGTGCATCTAGTGTTTCTCATTTTTGCATTAGTGAAAGTGCATATAGGTTACATTTTTTATTTCTTGCATCATTTTTTCTCATTGAAATTTTGAAAAAGTGCATTTTCAATCATCTTAATTTCATTTAGGAACATTGTTATTGCATTCAAAATTGAAAAATTGCATTTAATTGCTTGTCATTAGTCACTTTTTCTTGCATTCATTTCCACAGTTTTCTATTTCTAAACATCAGGTCCCTAAGTAGGCAACCTGGGAACACTATTATCAACCCAAATTTTGTTGTTTTTCTAAATACAAAAACCTTTACTGGGACTAAAATGCCCTTACTAGCATCTTAGTCCCTCTATGGGTTTTTGGTTCAGAACCATGTCTATATTGTTTGCTTTTTGTTCCATTTTTTGGAGCCAAAATTTTATTAGTAGGAAAAAGATGTCGTTGCTGGAATCTTAGTCCCTATGGACTCTGAGGTTGCAGTTTTTAGGGTTTGAGTCTACTTTTTTGTGCTTATGTTTGTTGCTTTCAGTTTTTTGTTACAGTTTGTAGAATTACTGTTATTTCAATTTATTTCATTTCAATTATAATTGTAAGCATAGGATATTGCATTCATTGCACTTTCTTTGGTTTATAACTTGCATGAGTTGTACTACTTGGTGTCTTATTGCTAATACTATGATGAGATGAAGTGCGAGACTCATGCCATCTCATGATAAAACACTCATTATGGATCTTGGGTTATCTAGCTCTCTTACTTCTAGTGTCTGTACTAGTTAACTAGGTATGGACCATACCTTTGATAGCTCTTTTTCTATGCCTACCTTACCTAGAAGTGATATGCCAAGTGTTAAAAAATGGTTGATCATATCCCTCAAGAAAATATAATGAAAATGCATGAAGACCTATCTCATTTACAAGATAGCATGAGTAATGAAAAAAATTCCAACACTATTATACCTGCCATAGATAATATTCACCGCATGATGGAAAGTGATGAAGGACTAGAATTTGTGCATAATATAGCTCAAGTATTTAGAAAAAAATATTCCTTCCACCAAAAATAGTGCTCAAGCTTCAAACAATGTGCACAGACAAGGAGGAATTCAAATTCCTCCCCCTTCAACCATAACCTCCATTCCCACCTATATCAATACTCAAGTGACTTCAACGATGCAACCAAATAGTAATGTCCTTCCTACCTCGAACATTTCCACTAGTGCTCCTTATACCCATGTGGAATCTAACCTTATATCTCCTCCCATAATCTATCCATTCAATTGTCTTTCCAACTCACATATACACCACCACCATATTCACCTCCATCCTAAACCAAAAAAAATGACCCTATCATTAACCACCTTTTACAAAGCCTTTCATCCATTCAACGTAAAATTTCCACCATAAATCAAAATAAAAATGGTTTGCCTTCATACTATGTCAAAAGAAACCCACTATCTTTGGAGATATTGAGAACTCAAGTGCCACAAGGTATAGAGATCCCTAGATTTGAGAAATATGGAGGAAAGGGTGGTCCTACTAATCATGCTAATGTCTTTACTGCTTTGTGTAGTGACTTTATCCTTGTGGCCAAACTTTTTCCTAAGCTTTTTCCTCAATCCTTGAAAGATGTTGTCTTGGACTGGTTTGCTACATTACCAAATAACAATTCATTCATTTAATGAACTTTTTGAAGCCTTTATTAACCATCTCCAAGTGCATATGGTTCCTGAAATGACATTAATTGATTTAATGAGATGGAAACAAAATGAGGGCGAAATATTCATTGACTTCATTTCACATTACCAATCACTTTATCCCCAAATTAGTGTGAAGATTCTCGATCCTCACCTTCAAAATATGTTCATAGAAAATTTACAAAGTAAGATACAAGAAAATATTACCATGATGAAATTCCCTTTCTTCATGCACTTATGCATTGCCTTTTGAGATTATTAGAATTTTGTAGGTAGTCATGAAAAAAAAAACCACCTCTACCCATCCTGAAAAGTCCAAATCTTCAAACCAAAGCACCTATTAGACTTTCAAAAGATAAAATAAAATTTTCCTTCAACTAGATTCTACTCCCCAACCTACCCAGCAGATTGATACCCAAGTAGCTACTATAAAGAAGAGTAATACTTTTATCTTTGGAGATCTATAAAGATAATTTACTCCCTTACCCAACACACTTCAAAATATCATGACTCAACTAATAAACAATAACATGCTTACCTTACCTCCCATTTGACCTCTTGACCCTAACAAGCCATTACCTCTAAGCTTTAGACATAGTGCCTATTGCGCTTATCACCAACAAAAATGACATGACACAGAAAATTACAAGCACCTTAAACATCTTGTGCAAGACCTTGTTGATTCTAATAATATTCAAATTGGAGGTGCAAATGAAGAAGGTAATAAATCAGTAGCTCCTCCTAACCAAACCTTACAAATATTTACCAACCCCATGCTTAACCACAATATTTCATTTGTTAAGGCTATTGAAACTAATCCCGATGTGATAAGTGTTGACACAAATGATGATAACAAGAACAAGAATGAACAAAATCCTATGGATAGTAATGAAAAAAGTCCTATTAGTACAATGATAGAAGTGATTGAAATCGAGCATCGTAAACAATAAAATAGAATTCCCATTGACATTAATTTCTTTTAAAAAGAGACAATCAAACATGGACTTGATGGTCCTCTTTAGATAGCCAGAAGAATCAATGACAATCCCACTCCTAGGATTCTAATTGATCCCATATGTGGAAAGAATGTGATCACAGAGGAACTATTATATGTCAATGAACTTACTCAAGATAGATATTACATAAACCAAAAGAATGGATTAAAATGTATGATGGTTTTTCTCATGCTATGATGGGCTCGATCACACTCCCTTTACAAGTAGGACCAAAGAAATTAAATTCTTCATTCTCTATCATCTCTAATTCAGATCAATTTCATGTGAAGTTAGGCTAAAAATGGCTTTGCTCCATGAATGTGGTCCCATCCATTGTCCATAAGTGCTTTAAGTTTCCATTCAGAAATGAAATATTCACTATGAACCATTGTTGCTTTAGACCTCCGTCTTCGCATGGAAATTTTTCCTTAGACTATTTTTTGGCCTAAGCCCATGGAACCTATAAGATCCCGTGAGGACTTCCTTTTTCTATCCTACCAAAATTTTAGAGAAAAATGCATAGACAAGTTATCCCTTGAAATTTTTCCTCCACCTATGATTGAACCTTTGTCCCTTGAAGAAAACAATATTGAGCTTAAAGCCCTTTTGACTAACCAAGACCAATCCATAAAAAATCCCTTGGATATTTCCTATAAAAGGCCAAGAGAAAACCTCACAAGTCCTAATCCACCTCCTAAGAAAATTTATAAATCCAAAGATAAATTGGTTGAACAACCTCTCATGGTTTCTTTTTTCCTTCCCTCACAAGAAGAAAAGGAACCTATGGTTGAAAATCCTGCTCCTACACAAACACAACTTGAAAACCATAATAAAAGAAACATAAATTATAGAGAGAGTAGGTGTATACATCATGCTATTTCTCAAAAGATGAATGGAGAGAAAAACATAGAAAATCAAAATCAGAACTTGACAGAAGCAATAAATGATGATTCCCCTCCATTATCAAAACCACCAACACCTTCTATGGATATTATCATTCATCCTCCTACTGTGATTAACTTGGATGACGACGAAGAAACCTCTAAAATTGATGAGCAAGTGCATAATGAGCTGACTTTGTTATTTTCCTCTTTGATGATCTTAGATGATAACAACTGTGATGATCCTCCTAAACTAAGTGATTTACCATGTATTTAACTTGGTGATTTTCCTAGTAATACACTTGATATTGTCCCTCTCGCTAGTGATTTTCATTCTGCATATACTAAACAATACTGGGATGCGGATGACCTATTGGATGGTTGACTCACATGTTCTTTACTAGTCTTTTTGCAAATTCCTTTTTGATTTCTTTTTGGTTGATCGAATGTGTGTAATGTGATCCCCCATATTTTTTAATGTTTTTTTCTCTATGTGCATTCCTCTATTTGTACCTACATTCTTCTATATGTTGTAAGCCTTTTCATTTTCATTGGTCTTTACCTTTCATTTTCATTTTTTTCTTGTGTTTTCCTTTTGGGGATGATGCAAGGCATCGAGACACCCTATGTCTCTTTCATATTGACCCAAAAGATTTTGAATCTTTCATTTACCTTTCATTTGCATTTTTGTCCTAGCTTTTCCTTTTGGGGATGATACAATGCATCAAGATGCCCTATGTCTCTTCCATGTTGATCCCAAAGGATTTTCTTTGTTTTTGCTCTCCTTGTGTCATTCTTCCAGTTCTATGTGTACTTGGGGGATGATGACAGTTTCTAGTTCTCTAATATCATTGCAGAAAAGACAAATATTGACCTTGAATCCATAGATCCCTTATGTGTTTATGGGGGGCAACCCTCTTTTCATTTTTCATGATTGACTACTTTAAAGAAATTGCTCATAACATGGTGTTTAGCAATTTTTGTAAAGTGGGGGCATACATTGGTATTTTTTTGGCATTTTTTTTCCATGTTCCTTGATGTGATTTTCTTATTTCATGTGATGTGTTTTTCTCTTTGTGGTGACATTGGGAGTAATGTCCTTCAAAAGCTTGATCTATCTTAGCATATTACATTCCTCTTAGTGGTGATACAATGCATTGCATTCCCTAAGTTGTGAATCTTTTATCCTTTGATTGCTCCTCTCTTAGAGACATTAGGAAGAATTTTCCCTAAGATTAAGATCTCACATGAACTAAGAAAAATCCCTTTGAACATCCCTCTTTCCTGTTGTGTGAATTTTTGTACCTTATTAAATTCATGGAGGTATGGATTTGATATGGTTCCTCAGGGCTCACTTAGTGAACAACTAGCTTCACTAGCCCTTGTGAGATTGCATTTTTTTTTCTTATCATAGTCATGGGAGTATGAATTTGATATGGATCTCTTGGTACTCACCTAGTGGACAACTAGCTTCACTAGCCCTTGTGAGCATGCATTTTGTTTGCATAGTGAACAACGTGTTCCACTTGTAAAGCTTTTTTGGAAAAATATCCTAGACCTAGTCCACAACACATTGCACAACCAGTCAAAGCTTGATCCATGCATTTTTCTTTTTCCTTTTTCTTTTCCTATCTATGATGGTGTATGTTGGTGATCTAGATATGGCTTCATATATCATCCGCAAGTGTGTTCCTTTGTGCCTATGTTGGTCTATTATAGGATCTTGATCATGTGGGCTTGGACACACTCTTAATTATTGTCATCCTATCTTACTAGTATTTGTACATTTGAACCCCTCTTGATTTTGCGGTTGGCTACTTTAGTGTGAGTTTGAATCAAGTTCATCCTCTCACTAAAGTGGGGGCTAAATGTATTGTAGGAAAACCCCCATTTACTAATAATCAACAAGTTTTGTTCTTCTCTTGTGTATTTATATTTGCAAGTTTAGGTTGAATATCATTTAAAGTGCAAAGTTGTAAAGTTGCAAAATTTCATCGCAAATTTGTCATCTTCATGGAAAGTTGCCTACAAGCTAGATCTAGAGGTTTCAGGACCTGAGATCCGAGAAGAAGGAAGTGTAGACATTGAACCTAAGGATCACATTTTGAAGTTGCAGAAATTTAGATCGGGACTAATTCAACAATAAGGGTGTCTTAGTCCTCCAAGTGGTATTTTGCAGAGATCCTTTGAGATTATGTTTCGATATCTAAATATTTCACATCTTCCTCGAAAAACAACAACAGGACTAAAATAATAGTAAGGGCATATTTTTCCTCCCTATCATATTACATTTTTGCATTTCTATAATCCTTATCACCTTTCAAGGCTTCCTAGGTACATACATCCTAACTTGTTACTTAATTTTGTCATTTGCACTCATTATTTGGCTTGCATAACTAGGTTTTTTGAGTTGAATATTAAGCTTCCTTTTCCAAGATTTTTCTTTGTGGTGAACCCTTTGAAGCCTAAGTAATATTCCTAGGTCTCCCTTATTTATAATTGACTCACCTTTGTGTTGATAATCCATCCAATTTGGGATCCTAGGTTTCCTTGAATGAACCATTCCCCTATAAAGGAAAATTTAAGGATTAGGGATTCCTTGTATAGTGAGTCCCTTCTCCTCCAAATCATTTTTCCCATGGTTCAATTATAGTACCAACATCTTCTCTTACCCTTTTTTTCTTTTGACTTAGATCTAGATGTACCTCTCGAGTCTTCTCCTTTTTTTGTGGATTGACCTCTAGCCACCATTGCTTCTTGTGTAGAGGTTTCTATGTTAGATTTCCCCTCACTTATTTAAAAAATAAAGCTACCACAATAGAATTAAATTCAAGGGAATAAATTGTGCTAAAGCTAATTAAAGTAACTAAGCGATTCCAAGATTCGAGCAATGAACATCATAATATAATTGTCTTATATTCATCTTTGAATTTTACCCATATTGGCTAATTGACATATAAGATTATTGAATATATTTAAATGATAAAAAAAAATTATACTTGCTTTCATTCATAAACTATACAATTTCCTCTTCAAGTAGATCTGATTTGTCAAGGATTTTTTCATATAAAGACTCTCCATTCTACTTCATAAGCCTCTTGTTGTTTCCTCCCTAAAATAATATTGAAAAGAACATCATCTACTAAACAGAATAGAGTTGTTCTAAGAGATATTGTATCTAGCTCCTCCCAATCCTCATTAGTCAAATTTATTGATTTGTTTGACTTTCCTATCAATGTCTTTTATAATCCTTGTTGCACTAATAAATCATGCATTTTGAGCTTTCATAGCACAAAATTATGCTTTCCATTAAATTTCTTCTCCTCAAACCTAACATTTGAAACCTTTTGATGCTGCAAAATAAACACCAAATCCTAATACATAGTCTACAAGATATCTACTTTGATACCACTTGTTACAAAAGAAGGGCAGGTGCAAAAAGATGGGGGACCAAATTGTGGCCAATTTTTTTAAAAAAATTGATAGGCTATAATGTGAGCACGTTATAATGTGAGAAAATTATAATGCACTCGTGTTATGGATTGGTGTGACTGATTCTAAGGCTCATCCACATCGAGCCTATTATGCGCTCGCATTATAATGCGAGTGTGTTATAGGTTATTAAAAGAAAAGAAAAAAAGAAAATCAAATTCATTTTTACTCTCACTATTTTTTTAGCAGCTCGCAGCCAAAAACCCTTCTTGCATGCTCACATTTTAGAGGGAGAATTTTCTACATTTTCATCATTGATTTGTTGCAAGTTCATCACCAAGATGTCACCACGTTGATAGGGAAGTCAAATAAGTAAGCATTGTTTGATTTTGTTGTGATTTTTTGTGAATTTGTTAGTTTTGGGTTGTTTTTTATATTCATTTATTTAATTTTTAGGAAATGATAATGATCTTGAAAACCCTCCTAAAAATCCTCAATAACCAAAGTAACAAAAACATGAACAAAATCCTCAACAACCATACAAATAATCTCCTCCACCAATCCCTCAACATCCTCTTGACACTCAACAAAATTTAATGGGGGTAATTGAAAACAATAAAAAAATATTGAGGAGTTAATCATGAAGTTGAAAAATCCTTTAGGTTCAACCATGGAATGAAGAACACTTAAAAAATCACTTAAAGAAATGTTAAAACATGTAGATTCAATCAACAAACAATTAAGTGGTTGGCAAGATAGGAGGTAGGTGGCTAGGAATTTTTACGTAGATAAGTTATCATAGAAATATGTAAAAGATGAAAAAAATACCAAATATGATTTGTGCTCATTATTCACTGACCCATGCACAAATCAAAATATTGACCTCAATGCAAAGAGGTTTCCTATCCATTGGTGCCACCACCAAGGGATTAGGAATTTTTTTTGGGATAGGCGGTACATGATTTTTTATTACCCACCATGCAACAATTGTGAAGTCCCACAGTACTTCCTAAGAAATCTTTGTTGTGAGTTCATCCTGAACAAAATTCTAAATTATTTTGATATGAGGAACTTCCAAGGGAGAGTTCGAGGTCAGCTCAAGATAGACTTGGTGCATGGAAAGATCCCAGGCGGTAATTGAGATGGCCTCTCACTAGGATATCTCATGAACACATCATTATCCCTTCCATCATGAAGGATAGTGCCAAGGTAGACACTTTATAGGTTATCATCTCTTTGACATAGATTGTCATCTAGCATGCCAATCCTATAGTACAGTGCCATCTAGGGGATTCTTCGAGTGGTAGGCTTCCACCCCATTTATGTCACGTTTGTCATGTGACTTGTACATATGACCCCACTGACACTTAGGAGGCTACTACACAAGATACATATGTAGCTATAGAGATGGTGAGGAAAAATGACATTTTGAATGAGGCTTATGGCATCAATACTCAAGTAAATGTTAGCATGTTTATTGAATTTAATTTGTTAAATTTAATTTTTGAAATATGAGATTAACTAATATATTTTTATGATTTTAATAAAATTTCAGGGTCACAGTGTTGATACTAGATACATTGGCCCTACACCTGCTTATTACTCCACTACATCTACTATTGAGGTATGTAACTAGTAAAAAATTATAAATTTATTACATGTTAATAGCATTGTTATATGAATTGTATTCTAATATCTAATTTTGGATGTTGAATAGGCTAATAATGGAGGTTTCATGGGAACACCTCACAATGCTAGTGGAGTTAGAAAAACCTTCAGTAGGTAATAGAATAAAGAGTTTAACTAGAATGAATTATACTTAATAGATTTGTTTAGTTTATATTCATATTATTGATTGCATTGCATTTCACATCTTTCAAACTCAAAGCATTACTTCACATTCCATAACTAATAACTAGATGTTGATAGATGACAAAATTTCAACTATAATATAGTTGTTTAGAAATTCAACATAAGCAGTGATGCAATTACTTCACATAGCATAAGTAATAACTAGGAGCAGCGTCCAATTGCATTTTCTTGTCATGGCATTCCATGAGACCACTTTTTATTGAGGCATATTTTCAAAAATTTCACTACCTTGTCTACCACCTTTTCTATGCTACCACATTTTCCATGCATTTCTATCAAAGTATTTTATCAAACGATTCACTTCCTTGCTACTATGGCTAAAAGCCTAAAAAAATGTGCTCTCCAAAAAACTGTGGGTTCTTGGAAAAAAATCTATCAAAGAATAATAGTAATAAATAGCATATACAAGGTAGTGAGTAGTTTGAAAAAATGCCTCAAATAAATGTGGTCTCATGGTGATGGAATGACATTCCATCACCATGAGACCACTTTTCTTAGAGGCATTTTTTCAAATAGCTCACAACCTTTTCTATGCTACCACATTTTCCATACATGTCTACCAAATAATTTTATCAAATAGTTCATTTCCTTGCTGCTATGGCTAAAATCCTAAAAAAGGTGATTTCCAACAAATTATGGATGCTTGGAAAAAATCTATCAAAGCATAATAGTAAGCAATAGCATAGACAAGGCAATGAGTAGTTTGAAAAAATTCCTTAAATAAATGTGGTTTCATGGTGATACCACATTTCCTTAAGACATTTTTTCAAATAGCTCACCGCCTTTTCTATGCTACCATATTTTCCATACACGTCTACCAAAGCATTTAATCAATCTACTCACTTCCTTGTTGCTATGGCTAAAATCCTAAATTAGTTGCTTTCTAACAAAATATGGCTGCTTGGAAAAAATATATCAAATTATAATAGCAAGCAATAACATAGACAAGGCAGTGAGTAGTTTGAAAACATTCCTCAAAGAAATGTGGTCTCATGGTGATGAAATTCCATTCCATCACCATGAGACCACATTTTTTTGAGGTATTTTTTCAAAAACTCGCCGCCTTTTCTATGCTACCACATTTTCCATACATGTCTACCAAATCATTTTATGAAACTACTTGAACTTCCTTGTTGCTATGGCTAAAAGCCTAAAAAAGGTGCTTTCCAATTAACTATGGATACTGGGAAAAAATATATCAAAGAATAATAGTAAGCAATAGCATAGACAAGGCAGTGAGTATTTTGAAAAAATCCTCAAAGAAATACAGTCTCATGGTGATGGAATGCCATTGCATCACCATGAGACCACATTTCTTTGATGCATTTTTTCAAATAGCTCACTACCTTTTCTATGCTACCACATTTTCCATACATTTTGACAAAATCATTTTATCAAACTACTCACTTCCTTTTCGTTATGGATAAAATCCTAAAATAGGTGCTTCCCATCAAACTATGGATGCTTGGAAAAAATCTATCAAATCATAATAATAAGCAATATCATCATCATCCTCAATTTATCAATCCATGGAACCTTCCACCTTTTATGCCACTTTTTCATATCCCCACCCATCCCTCTTCATGTCATGATCTCCCTCCATCTCATAACCAAGACCATACTATACCATCCACCCCATCCCATCATAATACCATAGAGAAGGCAATGAACTGTTTAAAAAAATTCCTCAAAATAATGTGGTCGCATATTGATTCATTGTTTAATTTCTCTTTGGATGGTTTCTATAGGGCTTTATCACACCATAGCATGGGCATGTAAATTTTTTCCTCAAGGAGAGTGATCATCTAGAGGAAGTAATTGATTATTTTGTTAAATATATCATTTTTTATACTATAATTTCTATATATTAATGTATTTACTTGTTATTGTAATAGATAAGGCTTGATCAAGAACGAAACCTTAGGAGAAGGAGTAGGAGCACTCCTCAACCTCAAAGTAAATGAGTGACAGACTTATCACAATTTGGTTGACCAATAAAGGGCATGAAATTATTTCCAAAGCATGGAGATCAATGATTTTTTATTCTAGAGCCCTTTATTGTATGTGTATATGACATTCTCGTAAGTATATATGACTATTTTGTATCTATTTTATACATATATTGACATATATTGATGTATTCCTACATGGCTATTTGGTTAATACAATTTTTTGTATCGATGGTTTCCATATTTACATTATAAATTCATAGTTCAATAGATATGAGTTACGTGTATTCAAGTGTATACTTTAGAAAAAGTATGTGTATACTTTGTGACTTACATGTATTCCAATGTATACTTTACGACTTTCATTTTCATATGTATACCTTGTATTCATGCATATACTTTGTATTAATTTGTGTATACTATGTATTTGTGTGTATACTTCAAGGCTTATGTGTATTTGACTACTTGTGCTTCCCTTATTCACATGTATGTTTGACTTATATTCTCGTGTACATACTTATTAATTGGTTAGCCCTATCATTGATCATTGTTTTCCTACATGGTTTGTCTTGAATATTTTTTGATTGATGTCAAACAAGTTTATTAGATGATGCTAAACAACTTCAATATTTCTAGGAATACTAGTAGAGTTACAAATTATAAAATTGCAGAAATTAAAAAGAAAAGATTAATTGTAAATAAATGCATTGATTATTAACTTGATAATTTATTATGAATGAGTATTATATATATCAAGAGATGAGCCTTCTAGATTGGAAAATTCCAGCTATAAAATCAGCATGAAACTAAATGCAATATTGCACAAGTAAACAATCATTATCATAAAAAAAATGATAACTAGCAAACTTATCTAAATGAATATTTTAGGCAAAATATTCTACACCAACATTTTCATAATCAATGGCTTGTTTCCATGTTCGCTCCCCAATTTTCAACCAAACATATTCAAGAAACTGTTGATGGTGTTTTCATGCACTTCACAACACAGGTAATGTGTAGGTGCATTACCTCTCTTGAAAGACAATCTTCCACAATCAAATTGCAGAACACTATCCCAAGGTCTCTCGGATGTCAGGTCTTGATAGTGCCTAGAATATTTCAGTTGTTTATGTGATTTGTTGGAATCACAAGGTGGACTTACGTAGTCAAAGTTGTAGGAGAATTGAGTCGATAAATGGAGTTCTAGAGGTTTGGAATTACTATGCTTTGCTGCAGGCTCAGGCAACAGTCTTAGACTCCATTATTTCATTAGATTTGGCTTTACAATGTGCAACGAACCTTAACACAAGTTGTTTCTAGAAAAAAAGGAAAAAAAGAAAAGGGTGAGGGAGAAAGATGTTTCCTAGACCTGCAACTACTGATGAACAGTGATCATGGAGGTTCTTGCTGTGGATAGTTTCCTTAAACAGGATTTCACTTAATCAGAATTCTCACAATATCATGAAATTTGTGCTATCTTCTAGGGACTGTAGATGTTCATCATTCATTCATTATGAAAACATGAATAAAGATAAAGTTTAATGAGCAACAATGAAATCAAAGTCCAGACTAACTTTGCACAATCATCTACCTTCAGCAAATGACCAAAAGTATGGACAAGGAAAGCATACACACAGCAACTATCTCCAAAACTAGAAATAACATACTAAATTTACCAAGTCTAATCTGAAGATGCTAGAACAGCAAAGTAACTTAAAGAAAAACTATAACTAAAAGGGAGAGGAATCATGAAACATATTGAGAAACCCATAAATACACCAGGAAATGACTGTATTTGCTATTATAATTTCTGCAGCATGCCTTTACAACAACTCAACTCTCTTAAAATGAGAGGAGAGCCCTATTTATAGTTTTCAAAAAACAAAATGAGTGGCAAAGATTTGATTCTATTATGTGGCCAAGATTCATTTTACATTAGGGTTTCACCTACCCCCAAATATATATTACATTTACAAATACTTTCTTTTTTCTTCCCTATCTCGTCATCTAGTGACAACACTGTAGCAAATTTGTCTTTTAGCCATTCGCCCTTTGCTGTAGCTATTCCTCAAGGAATTCTTCGTCGATGATTAGATTGCCTTCTCGCTTTCTCAACACGGCATACTCCATGAAACTTAGGACCAAGGACTGAAGCTTATCCACCTCCAAGATGTCGGATTTCAAGATTTGGTAACTCCATTCCTGAGAATTGCTACCAAGCTTCTTCCAGTCTGCCTCATACTTAGCATCATTCTCTTTGAAAGCTTCTGATCATGGGAAGGCTCAGGCCGCAAAACACAGGAACTCAGTGGTGATTTTGGCTGACATCCCATCTTCCATAATCTTCAAGAAGTGGGGCTTGATGTTCTCGGGGTTGATCTCGACCGCGGGCACCTCATACCCCGTCATCATTTTGAGATACTAAGTACACTCCTCTCTAGACTCCCTTGCCCATTCAATTTCTGGTGCTTTCCATTCCAAAATCTGCTCCAGCCTTCTCTTTCGATGATTATAGTCTCGCTTCCAGGTATCCACCAGCCAGTGATTGTCGTCTTTGAAGGCCAAGTCCTTCTCCCAGATATCACTCGGCAATGCGAGAATGGCCTCAATCTTTGGGTAGGCCACATCGTACTTCCTTGGCAACTTCTCATAGACCTACCTTGTGTCCTCAAGAGTTTTCTGAACTTCTAGGAACCTATTTGCTACCTGGGCGGCCAAGTTGATGCCCATGTTCCCTATGTCCAAAACCTATCGGAACCAATTTTTCGTAGTTTTGTCCAAGTTCCGTCTATTTTCAAGCTTGTCAATCTGTTCTCTGGATAGCAACTATGGCAGGGCCGATGATGTTGTAGGCTGCTCATCTGGAGATGACCACTGTTGAATATAAGTCATTAGATCAGCCACCTGCTCCTTTAGTTCTTCTTTGGAGACCTTATCCTGTTGGATAAGGTGCACCACTGTGGCGACCAACTCTTGGAGATGTTCAACCTTGTGTTCCCTTGTGGCCACTCTGAGGTTGATGGTGGAGACATTGTAAGTTATACCTTGTTCCCCAACCATCGGTGTTGCTATCTGCACTGCCCTTGATCCCAAGGCATCCATGGTTATCTTTGATCTAAACCTTGGCTTCTTCTCTTTTTTGGTGCTTACTCATGCTCTGGCCATGATGGCTTCCAGCCTTGCCTTGGGATCCTTCAAGGTGGAAGTCTTTTGCTTGAGTTGTCTTTGCAACCAATCAAGCATTTGGGGTTCTTGCCTTGGCGGTTCACTTTGAGTCCTGTTGTCCTCCTTTTCGATTTCAATAGTTCTGACAACAAGAGCCTTCTCCTTTATTCCTGCATCTTCCTTTCCTTCATCAGAATATTGTTTGAATGTTTCATGCCTAGCGGGGGACTCGGTGAATGACTACCCTTTAGGTGTATCCTTCTTTTTAGTATCCTCCTCCTTGTTTAAAGTATCTTGATGCTCCCCGGGGCTCTCTGCTTGTTTGTTCTCATGGAGGAAAGTTTCCTTATCATGCTCTGGAGTCTGGCCATGCTCCTCGATTGGAGACCTATTACCTTTCATCTCTGGAGCGGCAATCTCCTCTTCCTTGCAAGTCGGTCCTCAGCCTCCTTGTCCTCAATTTCCTTGAGCTGCTTGCCCCACTCTGCATTGAGCTTGGGGTCATTCGATTCTCGGATCAATTCAGCGTCAACGTCCTCACTGCCCTCACTGCCCTCACTGGAAGACTCATAGACCACCTCATCAATCTTCTGATGCTCGAACAAGGGATGTTCATGATATTCAAACTCTTCATACTCTGGCGCCTTATTAGCCTCCAATTGTTGTCGTTCACGCTCATCTGATATCTACATGGTCACTTTCATCTTTGGTGATTCAGTAGAAAGGGATGCCATTGGAGCGCAGGCCATGGCCTGAGCTATCGCAGCTTGGACTATTGGATTAGTGAGCATCCCCGAAAGCTTAGATGACACATTTTGCATATACTTCACAAAAGACTCTGGAAGGCTTGGGGCTGGCGTTGTGGTAGCGAAAACGGAAGGAAGGGAAGGATACATGGAGGAAGAGATCATTGGTGAGGTGGGGGTGGATGATGAATCTACGGGAATAACCTGCAACACTGGAGGAGTGGGAGCAAGGTGGATGGAGATATCCATCACAGGCGGGGAGGAAGCAGAAGCGGGAATTGAGGCAAGCGGGGTGGTAGCGGTGATTGTAATGGGTGGAGATCCAAACAAGCTAGATGCTTTCCTTCTGATCCTAAGGGGAGAACCCTTGGACATCACCATTGTCTATGTGCCCCCTATTATTTTTCTTTTCTTCTTAGAGGGCTTCAGCTCAGAAGAATTATGGGCATAGACTTTTGGTTTGGGTAGTTGTTCACTAGCCACCTTTCTTTTCTTGGTCTTCAGAGATGGTGGGGTCTTAGATGTCTCCCTAGTCGCAGTGGTGACTTCCCCACCTTTGGAGCCACTTGGTTCACTTATATGCTCACTTGCAAGCTCGGTGAACATCAGGAAGACCCCTTGTTGTTTTAATTGAGCCACCTTCTCATCGATCCATGCTCTCGTTTAGACTTCAATGGGCTTGGTGAGCACACTAATATTGTTAAGCTCCGGTGCATTCCAATTGATAGCAGGTAGCGGTAGGTTGGAAACTGCATCGTAACCCAGATCCACCACTATGTCCTCATCCTCCTCTAGCTGATCAGGGACTGGGCATAAGTTCACTCTTCACACATGGATGATGGTCATGTGCATATCATGCCACAAACGTACCTCAAGATCATCCTTGCAGTTGGGCCAAAAGTCCTTGATGTTGTGGAGGTGGGCGTATTCATGCCCCAGTGCCTTTCTGATATGGCCATAAGGATCCATTCACGGCCTCGCTGTGTATTGTTCAAAATTATACTCTGCCAGTTCCTTTCCTGAATATCCTACGCACTGGGAGGTGTGGACATTATACATCCCCTGACCAAGGTATAGGCGGGGCCCGCTAGATGTTTTTCGCTCAAGACACTGTGAATGTGTCGCAGCTGCTGAGTCAGCTCCAAGAGAATGATCTGGTCATTTGGGTATCGGGGCAGCTTGTTTGGTTTATCCGAGAATCCTTTGGCACAAATGTACATGAACCTTGGGAACTAAAAGTACCAGAAGGCATACTACCTAAGGAGGACCCTAGCATTGTGGGATGTCCTCCTATGAAAATCCCCTCCCACTGACCGGATGACATGAGCAATGAATGCGTCATTCACCCTGCAGTAGTTTCTTTTGAAATTATGAAACTACAACTGAGGGTACTTGTCATAAGGCTTGAGCTCTGGCCCCGATGGATCACTGGGCATCATTGTCAACCCCTGATAATGTCGCCAATTGGCGAGGGAATATACCAAGTAGGAAGTCATGAAGAATTTGTTGGTTTTCTTCACAGTGGTAAACTGCACGTGGAAGCAGTTGCTGATGATCTCACCCCAATAGAAGGTGGTGCCCTTACCTCTGAGAATATGTTCTATGAAATAGAACATCCACTCTTGAAAGAAAACCACGTTGGGAAGGCCCATGACTCGGCTGAGCAGAGTTACAAGGTCATGGTAGTCTTCGAAGAAATCGCTGCGGTAGAGCTCCTGAGGAAGCTTCCCAGCACTACCCCATTTTTCCTTCAACTAGCACTAGTTGATAAGCTTTTTACAACCCAATGGGTCCTATTCCCACACCTCTTTACAGTCTTCCATGGTGGGGACCTCCATGCTCTCGAAGGCAGGAATGTGGAAGGTCTCTGTTATACCTGACAGAGACATATCTGCAAGGATATTCCCCTCATGATCCGCAATGGTTCTGGTATTAGATTGGTATGCCTCTACACACGCCATCACCAGCTCTAGGGCTACTAGGGCTGGTGGGAAACCTACAGCCTTAGCAATCCACTGCTCTTTATTAATTTTGCATTTGTTGTTTTTGGGTTCATCCTGACCCTCTACGTGAATTCATCAACATCGACTTGTCCGATGTTGGTATTTGAGACATCCCTCCAAAGAGTAGTGATCTTGGACTGAATAGGGACCCCTTGGAATTTGTATTTCATCAGGTCTTGGTCTTCTTTGCCCCTTGGTGGCTTGGATATTCCTTTTCCTTTCTTGGAAGCACCGGAAGTCTCTGGACCGGATTCCATAAATCCTACACAAAAGACGAGAATTAGTAATGATGAACTTGACAAAATGGCCACTGAAAAATTCCTGCATGTCAAGATTAGTCCAACAATCATAATTCATATTTAATAATCACAGAAGCTAGATACTTCACCATTTAGAGGGTGTCGCAAACAGTCTGGAGTTCCTGGGTTGGAAATCCCTTGGTAGAATGTCGTTTGAAAGGAAAAAATGAGAATGGAATTCCCATATGCATTTACCGAGGTTGGATTTGAAGATTTGAGGTTGGATATGGAGGAAAACCGAATTTTAGCAAGTGGGTCAAAATCCATTTTGGATTTGGAAGTTATTTGATGCCCCATTCTGGAGTTCGGGCATCATCTGTAGGGAAGCCGTCTGAAATGGCGTAGAGGAGACGAAATTCTGGGCGACGAAATCCAGGTCTCAGATTGTCATCGCCAGGAAGTGGCTACGGGTCACCCGTGTAGAATGGCAAAACGAAAGCGAAAACCTGGGGAAGGAGACCCGAGAGGAAGTTTCCGTAAGCAGCCAAAGAGTTCAGGACAATCGGGCAGCGAACGGAGCACCAGGACCCGGAGGTCTGGAAGACACTCCGAGCTCGCCGTTAGGATGGCGTAGGTGGAGAGGAATCCCGAGAGGGGAATTCTGGCATTCAGTATCCAGATGGAGCTCAGGAAAATATAACCAAGGTTTTGGGTTTCGGCGGACTGCGGACTGGGGTCTGAGATCCGGGAAGATGCTCGGACGGGGCCGTTTGAAACGGCGTAGGAGAAACGGAATCTTGAGAGGGGAATTTCGAAATCTGAAGTCCGAAGAGGAAGAAAATATCGAAGGTTTCGATCGGGAGATGAAACTATTTACAGTCAGGAAATGATGTCCGAAAGGCCGCTCGGAGAAGGCTGTTTGAAACGACGAAACGGGGACGGAGTTCCGGTAAGGGAATCCTGAAGACCGAATCCCGAGGGAAGGTTTGAAGAGGATTGCGAAGTTTGAATTTTAGACGGACTTCGAGGGTCCGGGGTCCGAGGGTCGGGAGGACGCTCAGGCAGGGCCGTTTGAAATGGCAGAGACACAACAGAATCCCGGGAAGGGAATTCTGGTGGTGGAAATCCGAAGAAAAGAAAAAACCAAATTCAAAATTTGGAGAGGGGTACGGACGGCTGCAGGAAGACCCGGGCCCGAAAGACGCCAGCGTTGTTTCAAAGAACAGCTGTGGCAAGGTGGAGTTTCGGATCGAATTTTAGGGGATTTAAAGATTGATTTTCATAATTTTAAAATATGGGTTTTGACCAGAAAGCACGTATTTACCTTGTTTTAAACTCATTTTACAATTTTCATGCACAAAAATGTGAAAAATCATGAAATAGAAAGGGAGGGCACGCGAACGGCGAACCTTCCTCGAAATCCCAAAGAAAGAACAGTCGGCTGTGCGAAAAAAGGTCAAAAAGTGAGCTCAGAATGCTGGGCGGAAAACACCTAGTCGCCGGAAGTTCTCCAAACTTATCTATCACTCATGCAATTGATAATGACGGGCGAATAATTCATTTTTATAGCAAAACTATCATTAATGCTCGAGACTTAATATGTGGCATTGGGAAACGTGCTACCCCCTACAATTGGGGCACAAAAAAAGTGGACACAAAACGAGGCGAAATGAAAGGGACCAAAAAAGTAAAGAGGGAAAGAGGGTCCCTGTTCCGAATGGGGCGTGTGTGCAAAAGACACAACATAAACCCCTTTGATATATTTCTATGTCCATTGAATCAATAGATATAAATATGACCAAAGCATTCCCAATACTTTGAAAGCAATAATCCACCAAAAATTGCAACGGGAGATAAGGAAAATTAATCCACATAGGAATAATTGAATAAAGAATAGCTCACCCTTTACAGCTTGGTTAAACCATTTCCAAACATAGAAGATCTTAAATATAAATAAGAAATATGATCTATATATTATAGGATTAGTACCCACTTTGATGACTACAAAATTGTCAACCATGAGCTTATCATGCTTTTTCAATTTTGGTAAGAAGGCTTATTTAAGATCCTTGAGCAATGTATTTCCTAAGGGAAAGGAGGAAGATTAAAAAAAAAAAATTCCCTTGCTAGAATTGAGGATGATCATACGTTCTTGGTGTGGAAATCTCAGACTTCTCAACTGTCGTGTGAATGTTTCTCTTTTTGATTGTTTTGCATGCCACCATAAGGGATCGAGTCTGTTGAACATAGCTTAGAGTGATTCAACGTGTTTGGATGTGAAAGAGGACCATGCATAGCATAAAAATACATATCCAAACACATTGGAATAGTTTGTTTGGTCACATGAGTTTCTGGAAGTAAAGTTGCACCACTTTATAACTTTACACTGCTTGCATTTGACACTTTTTCCATCAATTGAAAAGTCGTCACCATGGGAAAAACACTCTGAGATAACAAATAATGAGAGAGCTTATTATAGAGGGGCCCAACACAATCTTGTAGGATCAAACAAAGAGTTTGTAAGCATCACGTTTTTTTATTAATATCTCATCAAAGATTGCAGCCATTTTTCACTGTGGACCCTTAAGGGATCGAGTTGGTTGAACGCAACTTGGAGTGATTCAACATGTTTTGGTGTGAAAGAGGACCATTCCTAGCATAAAAAATACCCATCCGAACATTTTGGAACAATTTTTTTAGTCACACGAGTTGTAGAACGAAATTTGCACCACTTTGCAACTTTACACTACTCGCATTTGACACTTTCTCCATCAAGTGAAAACTAGACACCATGGGAAAATTACTTTGAGATAACAAAAATTGAGAGAGTTTATTGTATATGGGCCTAGCATGATCCTGTCAGCTTAGACAAAGAGTTTTTAAGAATCACGGTTTCTGAGTAACAAGTTGTCAAAGATTGTTGCCCTTTTGTAATTTGAACCCTTAAGGGATCGAGCCGATTGAACATAGATCAGAGTGATTTAGCGTGTTTGGGTGTGAAAGAGGACCATTCCTAGAATAAATGTAACCATCTGAATACGTTGGAATATTTCATTTGGTCACACAAGTTATAGAATGAAAGTTGCACCAGTTTGCAACTTTACACTACTTGTATTTGACACTTTTTCCATCAAGTGAAAAGTGGACACCATGGAAAAATGACTCTAAGATAACAAAAACTAAGAGATTTTATTGTAGAGGGGCCCAATGCAATCCTATTGGCTCAAACAAAGAGTTCATAAGTGTCACAATTTTTGAGTAACAGGTTGTCAAAGATTTTTGCCTTTTTACAATTTGGACCCTTAAGGGATTGAGTCGATTGAGCGTAGCTCAGAGTGATTCAACATGTTTGGGTGCAAAAGAGGACCATTCCTAGCATAAATATACCCATCCAAACACGTTGAAACATTTTTTTTGGTCACGCAAGTTACAGAATGAAAGTTGCACCAATTTGCAACTTTACACTACTTGCATTTGACACTTTTTCCATCAAGTGAAAACTAGACACCATGGGCAAACAACTCTGAGATAACAAAAACCAAGAGAGGTTATTTTAGAGGGGACCAATTCAATATCATAGGATTAGATGAAGAGTTTTTAAGTGTCATAGTTTTTGAGTAACAGGGTCATCAAAGATCGCTTCCCTTTTACAATTTGGACCCTTAAGGGATCGAGCTAGTTGAACGTAGCTCAAAGTGATTCGGCATGTTTGGGTGCAAAATAGGACCATTCCTAACATAAACATACCCATCCAAACATGTTGGAACAATCATTTTGGTCATGTAGATTGAAAGTTGCACCACTTTGCAACTTTACACTGCTTGTAACTGTCACTTTTTCCATCAAGTGAAAATTGGACACTATGGGAAAATAACTCTGAGATAACAAAAACCAAGAGAGGTTATTATAGAGGTACCCTACATTATTTTGATTCCTTATATGGAATTATTGTAACTGACATAGCCTCTAGGTAATAGGTCATCAAATATTGCTACCCTTTTTCAATTTGGACTGTTAAGGGATTATGCTGCATGAATTACAAATGTTTGAGGGCAGCAATAAATTTAAAAATTTAATTAGATATCATTACAAATGTTTATGTGAATTGATGGTATTCTATATTTATATTGATATATAATCATTAGGTTGATTTGTTTTAATAAATTATTTTTTTAATAATAAGTTAGTTAACTGGTGCTAGTTATAATAGGGAGAGAAAAAAATAAGAAAAAGAATGATTGGTAACCATAAATGGTTATTACACTCACTCTATTAATAATATGATGTTTACAATAAAATGAGAATTATTTGGTAGTCCTAATTTTTATGTTTGTGCTACAATTGTCTAATACGCTTCATACACCATTTTGAAACCCAAGTGCTTGTACTTGTAGGAACAATGCTTTCTCAAAACTATCAAGTGGTAATACAAAATCATGAGAAAAAAATAAAACTATATGAGTTCCAACACCCCACTTAAATCAAATATTGAATCAATGTGTCCCATTTTCTTGCACACAATCTCAGCTTATAAGATTCTCTCATAATAACTAGAACTATGATTCAATGATGCCTTAGGTACTCTATTCTCATAGATGTTTTACAATATTACTCATACATTCAAGATTCTCTTATAATGTCTACATCATAGGTGCTCATGATGAGGTTAACTTCAAATGAATAACTTGAAATTCCCTCACTAAGCTTCACATACACTTTTCTAATGGCGTACAATCAGAATTGAGATTTGTCAAGATCATCAAAATAAGGATGTTGCATTGCTTTTTTGGATGAGATTCTCTTGGATGGCTCATAAAAAAAATTTTAATGCAAGGAGACACCAATCAATTTTTAGTAGTTTACTTACAAATAGGTAAAGTAAATGAAGAAAAAGAAAGAGCATCCAAAATGGAAATGAAATGAAAATAGATGGAAGGCACTTAGAGACAACAAATCCACACCATTTGGTTCCAAGTTGGGAACATCGAGGCTTAAATCTTGATGCTTCCATTGAGGATAGGAATGCTAGTCTCTAAAATTAGTCACTCATGTCCATACATATTCATTGTGAGTTGCAAGATACCTATTTCACACAACAACGTCTCATGAATAGAATAACTTGAAATTTGAGATTCTCTTATAATTTCTACATCATAGGTGCTCATGATGAGGTTAAATTCAAATGAATAACTTGAAATTCCCTTGCTAAGCTTCACACACACTTTTATAATGGCTTAAAACCAAAATTGAGATTTATCAAGATCATCAAAATAAGGATGTTGCATTTCTTATTTGGCTGAGATTCTCTTGGATGGCTCATAAATCAACATTTTCTACAAGGAGACACCAATCTATTTCTATTAGTTTTCTTACAAATAGGAAAAGTAAAAGAAGAAAAAGAAAGAACATCCAAAATGGAAATGAAATGAAAACAGATGGAAGGAACTTACAAATCCACACCATTTGGTTCCAAGTCAGGAATAGCAAGGCTTAAATCTTGATGCTTCCATTGAGGATAGGCATGCCAGTCTCTCAACTTAGTCACTCTTGACCATACATCTTCATTGGGAATTCCAAGATACCTATTGAACACAACAACCTCTCATGAATAGAACATGCATAGAACGTAAACAAACTACATTATTTTCCAACCTTTTAGAAACTTGTAACCTATTATAAAAACAACACAATTTAATCTTCCACGTAGTTTAGTAATGGATAGAGAATATCCTACATCACTTTTTTTGCATATTTTGGAGAAAAAATAAAATACCATTAAACTTTGTATCCTTTTCCATAGTTATATACATAAAGTGTGCTACATTTTCAAGTCTGATAACTTCATCAATCAGCTACAGACATGATATAAAAATTAGATGATAGCACTGGAAACATAGTGTAACATAGAATTAAAATCTGGGTTAAGATATCTGCAAACTAGAATAAACAATGTTAATCTTAATCTAACCAATATTAATCTAAATCAAACAACAAAGAATGAGGAAATAAACATAATAAACTAAAAAAATAAATGGAAATATCTCAGCGAATATGCGTTCACTCCTTCGAATTATCTTGATTGCTCTTCTCCATTTTTCCTTTTCAATATTTTTGCCCTCAGATTTCTATGTTTGAATGCAAGCATAACTTCATCGAGTGTGTAAGCAAAATATCCAAGATAAGTTTCTTCTCAAAAGTGTATGATTTTGGGAGTAATGATTATGACTGGCCATTTTATAGATTTTGGGTTTTCGAACGATTGGCTCAGATTGAAAGAGAGATCGATGGATGAGATTGATGAATGCCATGCAATGTGAGTTCTGTCTCAGATAGAACATAAGTTAAAACACGAGTTCAAGATCCTAATCTTCAGTTAAGAATCTTTGAAAATAGAAGAAATAGACTTTGTATGTCAAAGACAAAGTTAGAAGTTGGAGAATAATGCATTCAAAAGCAAACATGAGTTAATTAATTAAATAAAGATATTTAATTAATAAAACAGATCATGCATATGAGTTGGAACTAGTTAACTAACTAGTTGTGACAGAGAGTCCTCTCGCAGAGATAATCAAATGTTGAATCCAGAGATAACTGGAGAACTAAAAATAGATCTTGAGTTTAGAAGGTGAGTGAACAATTAGATAATTGATTGACAGAATAATGTGACATAAATAAATAAATATGAATTAAATGTTAATTTAATTCAACATTCGAAAATAAAAGATTTAATTAAATAAATAAAGATCATTTATTTAATTGACTTTTGAAAAGGTGGAATTGAATAATTAAATAATAAATATTTAATTATAGATAAAGGGGGTTAAATGAATAATTAAATAAAGATATTTAATTATAGTTGAAATATAATAAAAGGGGGGTAATTAAATAGGAAATTATTTAATTAAGAAGGAACAATTAATTAGTTAGCGACATAATTAAATAATTAATGACTAGTCGTGACAGAGAGTCCTCTCGCAGAGATAACCAGGTGTTGAATCCGGAGATAACTGGAGAACTAAAAATAGATCTTGAGTTTAGAAGGTGAGTGAACAATTAGATAACTGATTGACAGAAGAATGTGACATAAATAAATAAATATGAATTAAATGTTAATTTAATTCAACATTCAAAAATAAAAGATTTAATTAAATAAATAAAGATCATTTATTTAATTGACTTTTGAAAAGGTGGAATTGAATAATTAAATAATAAATATTTAATTATAGATAAAGGGGGTTAAATGAATAATTAAATAAAGATATTTAATTATAGTTGAAATATGATAAAAGGGGGGGTAATTAAATAATAAATTATTTAATTAAGAAGGAAGAATTAATTAGTTAGTGACATAATTAAATAATTATGATTTATTTAATTAATCAAGTCGAATAAAGGTTATTTATGAATTAATGAATTAATGAAAAAGGGGTATTTAATTAATAGAGGAAATATGTGTTAGAAAGGGTAATTAAATAATTAACATTATTTAATCATTACCATGGATAATAGAAAATTATGTCGAAAGTGGTGTTCGCAAGCCTAGACCAATTTTTGGTGTCTACACATAGCATTGGCATCATACACATTAATGTGCATACTTACAAATTAATCCAATGAACCATCTGAGTCTGCTCTACTCTTTATTGTGTCAAGTATTGCCTCATGGTTAGACTCATGCACCTTCCATAGGTCTTTTTCAAAGGTCTACCCACATATTTGGTAAGAAAAACATTGGATACCATGAAAAGGTTCAAGAATGAAGAATCTTCCAATGTGTGTCAAATTCCTAAAACAACCAAAAATTAACACTCTTATGTGGTTACCTTCTAAGTAATGTTCTAGTAACAAAAACTGAGCCTATAGGTTATTCAATGTTTTCTCCATTTATAACTAGGGCCTCCAATTTCTTTTTGGCCTCAACACAATGACACAAGTAATAATGCGTTCCCTCTTTGTTGTCTTCATTTGCAATAGCTGCATAAGCATGCCCTACATTGATATGTGTAGCAAATTAGATGAAATTAGTCAACATTACAAATACACTACAAAGTAAGATAAAAATAGGAATTTCAAAAATTATGCAAGTAGATATATTACCTGGTTGAACTAGATCGGATATGTTGTCAAAGTGAACCGATGATTCTATCTGTGTTAGTTCTAATGTCGTTGGAGGGAAATACATGTGAAGTGGGCTAAGATAACTTAACGACCATTTCTCAATCCACTCCTTTGACTCGCAATCATCCTAGGATTGCATTGTACGTGAAGAACAAAAGCATGCCATCTTCCACCTATGGATACTCCATGAACCTACATTTGAGCTAAGGAAAGAGTGTAACTCACTCGATCCTATTAGTGTACAATAATCCTCATATGGTGCAATGTTAGTATCATCCATCAACCAAAAAAATATATGAACTGAAGACATACTTTCATTACCTAGACCCATCAAAGTATAACACAACTTGATGATTGATTTTCCATCTATCAACTTTGCATTGTCTTTATACTTTAACTCTTATCATGCTAATGCTCTTTTGACACATTCTCCTACACCATCATGCTTCCCCTTTCCATGCTCGGCCTCACAAAATTTCCACATATGTTGAACACCTGTAATGACATGCATCCTACTCAACTAGTAGAACATGTATGAGTTCTTGAACTGTGCTACATAGTTATCTGACCATATTAGGGTGAAGCCACAATAGTGGTTTGCAATTTGATGGAGGAAGGAAAAAAAGGAAAAAATTACACCATGCCAAAAAAAATAGTTTTAGGGTTTTGAACGAACTTGTAGGTTCGAGTGAACCCATTAAATATTGGGCCCACATTTCCCGCCCAAAAAAAACAAAACAAATGCAAAAGGAAAGGGGGTTCACTTGAACTTGGGTTTGAACGAACCCTGGTTCAAGTGAACCCTAGTTTGAGAAAACCCCTATGGGTTCATTCGAACCCTATTTTTCCCTCATTCTCCCCTAAAGGCATTTTAAAAATCTTTTGAAGCTTGGGTTGAGGATGAAAATGGAGGAGACTTCACAAACCCAACTTGAATTAGGAAATCCTTGGAACAAGCTATCCAACAACTATAATTTGAATATGTTTTGGTTTTATTATGTATTTGTTTTTTTAGTTTTATTAAAAATAGGTTTTTCACTGAAAATCAAGCTATTTTTTTGTACATGTGGAAAAATAGTAGATTTTCGAAACAAATTTTTGAAAAATATGAGTGCACTAGATATTGAAGTCCTTGATCCAACAAAAAAAAATTGAATTTTGATATTATAAAAAAATCGTTATGCGATATTCGGTCGCACTATGTCTAAATTGTAATTGGTTTGACTTCAAAACTTTATTTAAGAAAAAATATTCAATAAAAAACTAACCAATTGGATGTTGGATGTTGTGGTTGTGTTGTTGATATGTGGTTTTCATTGATGTCAACACTATTAGAATTGGTGATGCTTAAGACTGTATATGTCAAGGAGATTGATAAAATTGTAATAAATATGTTTGCAAGCATCTAGTGAAGCTAAGAAGGTCAGAATGGTGTAAATTTTAGTACAATGATGTTTAGGTGTTGCACGCTAATGGTTTTATTGTTGAACCTATCTAGTATGTTGTCCGGAAGTCTCAATGGTACGTATCAAGATCTGTGCAAGTTAAGTGTTTTGGTGTCCCTACAGTCATTGTGGTATTGTAGCAATTGTTCTTGGAAGAGGAAGTTGGAATTCTAGAAATTCAAATTTTTGTGTATGTTCTTGTGATGTTCGTGGATGATTCTAGATCATGTTTTATCTTTGTTGCATGTATGCGCTATTTTATGTGATCGCAATTGGATATTTTTCTAATGTATGTTCAGGTTTTCATGTTCTTGGCTGCCATGATGGTGGTAGCATGTTGTGGATCCTTCTGATTAATTTCTTGTTGTTTGGTGTGTTTGAGGATATTTTTTTGGGTCCTCTCTATGTTGTGACTGACTTTTTTTGGTGTGCATTAATATTTATTCATGTATTAAGGCTGAAAATTGTAATTCATCTATTATGTGTGGCCGACAGAGTTGTTGATGTAAATCTGTGTAGTGGATATATAAGTGAGGTTGTTTTCGGTATGAAATGAAGAGTGGGTGTGTGCTCGGTGTAGAAGTGCAAAATACATGTGCAAATACAGATAAAATCATTTAGAAGCAAAGCAGAGTGTGAAAGAAGATTGATCAAAGTGTATGAATATTTTATGTGCCTAACGAGAACTGTCATCAAGCTTTTGTAGAATCTATTTTCTTAGTTCATCCCACTCATATGGTTTTAATCTGATTGTCTTATGTAAGGTTGTGAGCCTTCCTTTGAGCAGTGAGCTCTAGGCAGTGTGCCTGAATGCAAGTGCATTCTCTATTCATTTTTCATTATACTTTTAATAGGGTATAATTATGGATTAACCTCCACTGTGGTTTTCTCCCTTAACAGGGTTTCCACGCAAAAATATTGGTGTTGTGTTTTTATGATGTGTTTCTTAATCCTTGCTTTCAATTTTAATCATTAGATCTAGAATTAAAGGTCAATAGGTTTGATTAGAGTTGTAAATTTTGTGACAACTGGTTCACCCCCCCTCTCAGTTGTATCGTCTTATTTTACCAACAATTGGTATCAGAGCTAGTTCCTCTACAGGTGAAGCTTAATAGCTTGAGGTGATGCGAGATGGCATCTTACAAGAAGGATAGTCCTAGATTCAATGGTACAAACTACACTATGTGGAAAGTCAGAATGGAATGTCATTTGAAGTGAATTGGTGAACCCTTCTGGAAGATTACAAAGAGTGCATATACTATTCCTCAGAATGGTCCCTATACTGTTGATGAGATCAAAGAAGCTGAAATAAATACCAGGGCTATTGAAGCATCGGTGAGTGGCTTGATAGATTCAGAAATGTCAAATGTGATGGGTCTGAAGACTGCACATGAGATTTGAACAAAGCTAGAGTTATTGTATGAAGGAGATCCACTAGTGAAAAGTGATAAGCTACAAAGTCTAAAAGGAAAATGGGAGGACATGAAGATGAGTGAAGATGAGAACATCCACTCTTTCTCTCAAAAAGTAAATGAACTGGTGATGAGCATTAGATGTACTAGTGGTGTCTTGGATGAAGAAGAAATTGTTGCTAAGATAATTAGATTTGTGCCTCCTTCCTACAAAACGAAAGCTCGTGCTATTGATGAACTCAGGTCAGTGACTAAAATAACAAGAGACATACTGAGTCAAGTGAATTTGGTGAATCTACTCCTAAAGTAGAGTCTGCATTCAAATCCACTGTATTTGAGAAAAAGAAATATGATATAGGATAAAGTTCCAAGAAGACATTCGAGTATGAATATGAGATGAAAAAAATTGAAGATGAAGAAAGAGAGCTAGAAGAGCTAGAAAAATTAATTGTAAGAAGAGAATCTAGAGGTCATGGTAAGTACAAAGGAAAGCTACCTATCAAATGTTTTTCCTATAGTAAAATAGGTCATTTTGCATCAAGGTGTCCTGAAAGAACTTCCAAATACAAGCCTGAAGACACTATATTTCATAAGAAATGATATTATGCTGAAGAAGGTGTTATTGATGATGAATCTTATAAAGAAACTAGAAATGAAGATGGATAGGTATTCATTGCTATCAAGGAAAATAGCCAAGTGTTCATTGAATTTGCTAGTAATGTGAATATATAGAAAGCTCTTGCAGCCAAAGTTGAAGAAAATGATGAATGGATGATTGAAATCAGATTCTCACATCATATGATTGGTGACAAAAACAAGTTTGTAAGCTTGGAGAATTACAATGGTGGCATTGTAATATTTGGAGACAACACTTCTAGTGTGATTCGTGGTAGAGGCACTATTTCTTTTGGTGGTAAACATAATAATGATGATGTTCTATATCTATAAGGATTAAATCATAATTTTTTGAGTGTTGGATAGATGGTAGACAAGGGATACAATCTTCAGTTCAAATATTGTAAGTGTAGGATACTGGAAAATTTAGGAAAGGTAATTTCTTCAGGTACAAAGACAAAAGGTAATATCTTCCACTTGAGTACTATTGGTGAAAGTTGTTTGATTGCTCAAATTGATGTAAGTTGGTTATGGCATAGGCAGTTGTTTCATGTGAAATTTGATAACATTGTAAAGATAAGTTCTTCTCAAGCGGTTAGACATCTTCCTAAGATAGTGAAGCCTACTAACACTAAATGCAAGGAATGTCATATGGGAAAGAAAACTAGAAATTCTTTGTGGAGAAAATAGTACAACTCTAATGGAGTATTGGAATTGGAACATATTGATCTATGCGGTCCCTCTAGAATTAGAAGTCTACAAGGTGAAAGGTAATTTATGCTGCTTATTGATGATTATTCTAGAATGATATGGGTTGCCTTCTTAAGATAAAAACATGAAGCATTAGAAAAGTTCAAAAGCTTCAAAGCTATGGAAGAGAATGAGACAGGTTTGAAGGTCAAATGTTTGAGGTCAGACAAAGGTGGAGAATTCACTTTCAAGGAATTCAATACTTTATGTGAAGATCATGGAATTGAAAGACAACTATCTTCTCCCTAGACCCCTCAAAAAAATGGAGTTGTTGAAAGAAAGAACATAACAGTTCTAGATACTACTAGAACCATGATGTTGGAAGAAAATGTTCCTCATTTCTACTAGAGAGAAGCAGTAAGCACTGTTGTATAAACTATCAATTGGGTAAATATCAACAGTAATTTTGGTAAGACTCCTTTTGAGCTATGGTTTGGTTATAAGCCTATTGTGAAGTATTTCAAAAAAATTGGAAGCAAATGCTACATCAAGGGAGATGATGATATAGGAAAGTTTGATGCTAGAAGTGATGAAGGAATCTTTCTAGGTTACTCTACTAAGAGAAAAGCTTACTGGTGTTTTAATAAAAGGTTGAAGAAAATGGTTGAAAGTGCTAATGTCAAATTTCATGAAGATACTAATAGATCATCCAGATGTAGTGGATATGATTCAGATGATAATTCTAATAATGGACAAAATGTTCAGACATAGAGTCAACTGCAAATTGTTCTGGTGAACCAAGGGAATCAAGAAGCAAAAACTAATGGAAATGTTGAAGGAAGAGCAGAACAAGCAGAAGTCAAAGAAAGTACTAAAACTCCAAGGTATGTAAGGTGAAATCATTCTGATAGTTAGATCATAGGAGACAAAAGTAAAGGTGTGCAAACTAGAAGGATAATCTTAGAAGAATATTTTATGATTTCTAAAGCTAAGGCTAGCAATATCAATGAAGCATGCAAGGATGAATATTGGATGGAAGCCATGAAAGAAGAACTAATGCAGATACAAAAAAATAAGACATGGGAACTTGTTCCTAGACCTAAAGACAAAAATGTTATTGGTACCAAATGGGTGTTTCAGAATAAACTAAATGAGCAAGGTGAAGTAGTCAGAAAAAAAGAAAGGTTGGTTTGCAAAGGGTATTCACAAATGGAAGGTATTGATTTTGATGAAATGTTTTCCCCTTTTGCTAGAATAGAAGTTGTGAGATTATTTATTTTTTATGCTACTTTCAAGAATTACAAATTTTATCAGATGGATGTAAAGTCACCATTTCTAAATGGTGAACTAGAAGAAGAAGTTTATGTTGAACAACTAGATGCATTTCAATTGGCTGATGAAAAGGACATGGTGTGTTTATTGAAGAAAGCCCTATATGGACTTGAGCAAGCCCCTAGAGCTTGGTATGCTAGATTGGACAAGTACTTGTTGAAGCTTAGATTCAGTAAGGGTACTCTAGATAGCAATCTGTATTTCAAGTTGGATCAAGATAAAGAGCCGATAATTGAAGTTTTTGTTGATGATATTATTTTTGAAGCTGATGATGGCTTGTGTATGAAGTTTGTTGATGAAATGAAAAGTTAGTTTGAAATTTCAATGATAGGAGAACTGAAATTCTTTTTAGGATTGCAGATCACTCAGTTAGAATATGGAATCTTTATATCTCAGTCCAAATATGTAAAGGAGTTACTAAAAAAGTTTGGGATGGAAGACTCAAAACTAGTTGGTACACCTATGGTAATTGGATGTAAACTAACACATAAGGATGAATCTCCTAAGTAAAATCAAACAATATATAGGTCAATGATTGGTGTATTATTGTATTTAACTTAGACAAGGCCAGATATAATGAATGTTGTATGCATGGTTCCTATATTTCAAGCAGATCCAAAGGAATCACATGTAACTGATGTAAAAATAATTTCCAGATACCTGAAAGGAACAACTGATTTTGGATTATGGTATCCAAAGGATGATGATCTTATTCTAAATGCTTATACTAATGCGGATTGGGCAAGTGATATCAATGAAAGAAAAAGTACCAGTGGCGGTGTGTTCTTCCTAAGGAAGAAGCTGGTGTCTTGGCTAAGAAAAAAGTAGAACTCAATTTCCTTATCTACTGCTAAAGCAAAATACATTGTTGCTGCTAATAACTGAACTCAACTAATGTGGATGAAGAAGATGCTAAGTGATGTCAAGATTGAGTATGAAGAGCCTATTCTCATATTCTGTGAAAATTCAAGCACCATAAACATTTCCAAGAATCCAGTGATGCATTCAAAGACAAATCATATCTCCATCAAGTATCACTTCTTGAAAGATAAAGTGAGTGACAAAGAAGTTAGATTGGAATATGTATCTACCAAAGAGAAAGTTGCAAATATTTTTACTAAGCCATTGCCTAAGGATAATTTTGAGTACCTCAGAGGCAAGTTAGGGATGATTTCTCCTCCTGATCAGAGCTGATGATGCAGGTGTTTGCTGTTAGTCTATGAATTCACTGCTATATCTTATTCTGGATTGATGTCGTGGTGGTTGCTACTCAGAGGGAGTAGTCAAATGTTTTCAAATATGTAGTTTAGATCTTGTGAACCTTTTACATTGATGTCAAAGGGGGAGAGAAGTGTAATGTGAAAAATTTTAATGGGAGAAAAGTGTAAATTGAAGAACCTTTGTGGAACAAAGGGGGAGAAGTGTAATTTAGAGCCAAGGGAGAAGATGGAAGAGATAGTTGGATTGATGGTATTCTTCTTCACATCATGTGTTGCCATTAATGCCAAAGGGGGAGATTGTTGGATTTTTGTGGTTCTGTTGCTGATATGTGGTTGGCATTGATGTCAACACTATTAGCATTGGTGATGATTAAGGCTATATATGTCGAGGAGATTGATAAAATTATAATAAATATGTTTGCAGGTAGCCAATCAAGCTAAGAAGGTCAAAATGGTGTAAATTTTAGTATGATGATGTTCAGGTGTTACATGCTAATGGGTTTATTGTTGAACCTATCTGGTATGTTGTCTAAAAGTCTCAGTGGTACACATCAAGATATATGCAAGTTAAGTGTTATGATATCCCTAAATTCATTCTAGTACTGTAGCAGTTATTCTTGGAAGAGGAAGTTGGAATCCTAGAAATTCCAGTTGTTGTGTATGTTCATGTGATGTTTGTGGATGATTCTAGATCATGTTCTATCTTTGTTGCATGTCTGTGCTATTTGGTGTGATCATAATTAGATATTTTTTTGATGTATGTTCGGGTTTTCATGTTCTTGGCCGACATGATGTTGGTAGCGTGTTGCAGATCCTTAAGGATTAATTTCTTGTTGTTTGGTGTGTTCGAGGATTTTTTTTTGGGTCTTGATTGTCTTATGTAAGGTAGTGAGCCTTCCTTTGAGCAGTGAGCTCTAGGCAGTGTGCTTGAATGCAAGTGCATTCTCTATTCATTTTTCATTATAATTTTAACATGGCATAATTGTGGATTAACCTCCATCATGGTTTTCTCCCTTAACAGGGTTTCCATGCAAAAATATTAGTGTTTTGTGTTTCTTATGTGTTGCTTAATTCTTTCTTTCACTGTTAATCATCAGATCTGGATTTAAAGGTTAATAAGTTTGATTAAATTTGTAAACTTCGTGACAATTGATTCAACCCCCCCACTCTCAGTTGTATCTTCTTGTTTTTCCAGTAGTGGAAGCACTAGATATCAGAGTTACAAATCTAATTTCGAAATAATTAGAATTTTATCCTTCATGGAAATAAATTTATGCATTATATGGTGTGCATCACTTTTTTAAAATGTTGTTTTTTGAGAAAAACCCAATTTTCGTGAGAGATGGAAAAAGAAGTAAAATTTGATTCCAAAAATTTTGAAAAAAATATTTTTAGAATCTACAGAAAAAATGTGATGAGACTCTAGTTTACATCATCTTCAAATTCCTCACATTTTAGCCACTATAGGTGCCCGAATGTGAAGATTTAGTTTTAAAAAATAATTTTAGTGTCCAGTTTGGCCAAAAATTGTTAACCACTATTGTGGGATCACCCAATATATGTTGACCATATGTTATGCCCCTCTGAGCCAAATCACTATAGAACACCTAGAAGAAACCTTGCATGAAATTTGGAGAATGTGTGCAATCATCACTAATATAAAAGTGATACTCCCTCAATACCCTCCTTTGGTCCTTTGTACTATCAACTACATGAATGAATTCTATTTACACAAATATCCAAACCTATGTGGAGTTGTAATATTGTGATTGTACCTCATGTTGTGGATGTAGAGATTAGTTCTCTACAAACTCGACCACTAAAAATATGCTACCAACTAGAAAGGTGTCCTTGCATAACTTAAATTGTGTGTCCAACCATCGAGCTCTATGGGTATGCCTTGCATACCCATACACTATATTGTCATGAAGTAGTCACATAAACTAATACACTAGAATCTTTTGAATAAACAAATCACACCTTTTTGCTTGATTACCGTCTTTTATAATATATGCCACTATTTATACTTCCCAAAATCTACTAGTTGCTTTCCCACCTCATGTGTTCTTTCCATATGTTAACATATTGGCATACATATGAATCCACCACAATGCTGAAATGAACCATCCAAGCATAGTTTTATGTAGAATATTTGGCCATCCTCTATTTCACATAAAATTTTGGATAAGAACTCTCTTGAAGATGTTTGTGGGGCACGTATGCCACAATCCTACAAAACATCGTTAGTATGCAAATCTAAACATATAAAATGATAAACATCATAATGGTTAAAGAATTAAATATGTAGTCTACAACAAAAAGTAGTGTGTGTGTGTGATTTATCTTGACATAAAAAGGTTTAAGCATTTCAAAATATCGTTGAAAATTTTGAATTTGGGGATAATCCTTTTGAAATTTACCAAAAAAATAGGTTTGATTCATATCCAAAAGCTACTTTGGATGTGGCTCATAGTTATGACTATTGATTCTCATTCTTACCACATCCCTTTTATTCAAAGATGGCCTTGTGTTATTCTTCCAATAGTCTTCAATTAGTGCTCTCAATGCTTCAACAACTGGTTTATCTTTTTGTGGGAGTCTCCCTAAGAATTCCCATAATTCATCTGAATCGATTCCCTAAATTCTTTGCCACCTTTGAATGGCTCTTGATAAAAAATTTCTATTAATTCTCAATTGTTTACTTGTATTTTTAATGAGACAAGATCTCCTTGTTTGACTACTTACCAAAGTTGATGTAATAATATGTCGGGTGACATTACTATCCTTTGAGCATGAGGCCTTACCCACACTCTCCTAAGAATCCATTAGATTCTTCACAATAGTGTTTTCACTTGAAGCATTCGATGTTCTCAACACAATAATCTTCATGATGTTTCTATACTTTATAACCCGCATCATTTCAATAAATAGTTGACATCTTGCGGTCTCATTTAGCCTTTCAAAGAACAATTTCCAAATCTTATCAGCATATCTTCTACAAGTTCATTCTAGAATCTTACATTCAATGTGCTGCAAAATATTATCATTAATATTAATCAAATACTTTGACTTTCTACATAAAATTCTAGGTAGTCTTCTCGTAGGTAGATACATCTCAACATTAGAAATTTCATCAATATTTAAGTGAGGTGGGCTAGATCACATACCTTTGATCAAGGGTGGAATAGACAACATACCTTGAGGTTGACATAGGGATTATGGCATACCTTCTTCGTAAAATCCGAGTGAAGATGTACTCTCAACTTGAGATGTGGTGGATGGTGTCCCTTCATATTCACTTGCGGTAGATGGTGTTCTTCCCTATTCACTTATGGTAGATGGTGTCCCTCCATATTCACTTGTGGTAGATGGTGTCCCTCCATATTCACTTGTGGTAGAGGGTGTGTATCCAACTATGGTATTTGAATCTATCTTAGCACAATGCTTTCACATTTGTTCCCTTTGTGTTGCCAATGCCATTTCTCTTTTTTATGGTTGAGGTGTTGACCTCTTTGATATTGATTTTGGCATTGATGTCAAGGGTTATTTGTGACATTTATAGTATTAGAATGTACTAAGGTATTATACATATGAAAGACATGGCTAGTTTCATTTGGCACTTATTCAGGTGATATATTTTTGGCATGCATTTGTGGTATATATTGGAGGTTTGGTGCTATTTTTTTAATCACAAAGGCAGTGGTACAATCTTCGAGAAAAAAAAAAAATCAATTGTATAATGATTTTTTAAAAGGTTTTAAAAAAATTTGGCGCTGCCAGTGTTGAACCCGGGTGCCGTCGAGCTGCCACCCAATGGCCACCAGCTAGCCACTTAGGCACCACCAGGTCGAGCAGAGCCACTCGGCCGCTGCCAGTGGACTATGCAGCCCCCGCGGCCGTAGCTCGCCTAGCCCTAGGTCGCATGGGTGACCAACACCCTACTGACAGCCCCTGAGGGCTTACCTTACTAGCACCAGGGTCATATGCAGAACTAGGGGTCGTGCACCCAGCACCTAGCCACAAACCCCTTGGTCATCCATGTGACCAGGGGCTAAAGGCCTTAGCTCCTGAGGGCTGTGTAAAAAACATTTTAAACCTTTTTGACCAACCTTCACTAAATTGGGCATAAAATAGGCATTTTTTCTCGATTTTTCAAACAAAAATAGGGGTCGAAAAGCTGGTTCCGAGCCCATTCTAATGGTGTAGGAATTTTTCCATAATTTTTTAGTTTGCATGCATTTTTTCATAGTCAAAGATAGATGTTGTTTTTTCACTTCGGGGGGCATAGCTTTCTCATTTTTGCTCCATTTTTTGAAAACGAATAGGCATCAAAAACTTGTGAACATGCTCTATTCAGATCTACTGTCATTTTTTTCAAAATATTTACCAAGTACACAAGTTTTAGTTTGAAACCTGTTATGCTTTTTCCTACTTTTTTGCTGAAAAATATCTACTAGGGTTTGGTTTTTTGCATTGTGTCGGGAGTTTTTTTCTTGCTTTTTGTCATTTACTTCAGAAAACCAAAAACTCGTCAAATTGAACATCCATTAAAACCTCTCCAAACATGGTCAAAAATACTTCTACTGTTGAACTTCTCACACCTCATAACTATCATACCTAGAAGGCATTCATGACATGTCTTCTTAGATCAAAGGGGTTGCAGTCTTGTTTAGATACAGTTTAGCCAATTTTGACAAGGCCATTTGAGGTTATGCAACATAGAAATAAGATGGATGAGGCTATGGGTTTGATTTCCTCACATGTTTCAGAAAGATTTTTGTTTCATCTTGATGCATGTAACGGTCCTCTTGAAATGTGGACCAAGTTCAATGATTTATTTGGTACCATCAATCAGTTTCATGCACTACAGATTGAGGTAGAGTTGAATTCACTTGTACTTGATTCTTTTCCCTCCATTGAGGGCTTTCTAATGAAATTCAAACAACAGAGATCTCTTCTACAAGGTTGTGGTAAGGTTAAGACTGATACGGAGTGTATTTACTTGATTTTGTCAAAGCTTCATGGGAACTTTCAGATATTCTCATCTACCTTTCATTCCACTATGGATGCCTTGGGTGCACGTTTTACCATGCCTTCTTTTGAGGTGTTTTGTAGTCATTTGACATGAGAGCGGGCTAAGATATCATAGTTGGATGCTCTCACAGGATCACCGCACCAAGCATTGGTAGCATAGTCATCTCAGGGGAAGGAGAAGCAGAAGCAGAAACAAAAACCAAAGACCACAGATCATTGGAAGGATTCTAGTTCATAGAACACTTTTGATACACCTTCTCCTGAGGGGGAATCATCAAAGAAAGATAGACCTAAGTTTTCTTATTGCACTAAGCTAGGACATGATGAGTCCAAGTGTTATGAGAAGAAGACAGATGGATATGCAAAATAGGTTTCATATTTGATAGCTCTTCTTGAGAAGAACCATATTCATCACTCTTCTTAATCCACATCAAGCGAGTCTTCTTCTTCACCATCATTCTAGATAGATGGATAGGCCCCACATAAGGGTCATGCATTATGTGAAACCACCAGTTCACATTCATCTATATGGCTATTGGATTCAGGTGCTTCACACCATATGGCATCTTCTCAGGACATGTTCTCATCTTTTGAGGTTGTGTCCTCACCACACATATTGATGGGTAATAACACTTATATGAGTGTATGTGGGAAAGGTTATATCGAAATTGATGATGGTGCATTCAATGATGTACTATGTGTTCCATATTTGTCCACTAACCTTCTCTCCATCTATCAGATTGCTCACAATGGGATAGAGAAGACAATTGAGTTCACACTTGATTCAGTGCACATCAAAAACATTCAGACTAGCAACATTGTTGCAATAGGGACAGTTGATCATTCTTCTCGATTGTATGCATTCACAAACTTTGGTCCACCATCTCCCTCTCTTTCTACAAGAGAGCATGTAGTATCTGGGGAGAAGTTTGGTCACTTGAACTTATGTTTTCTTCCATTTGTTCATGAGAATAGTGTTGAGACTTCTACACCTCTTCCTCCTATTGAGATGAAATCTATTTAGTAGGATTCCTCTTTAGTTGTGACTAAAATTGTTGCTCCACTCATCGAGCCATTAGGTGTAGTTGTTGAGGCCATATCAGGGGATATTCCTTTCCTCACATATGACAAATTCATCACACCTGTTACCCCTTCTTCACTGGAGATTCCATTTCAAGATCATCTTGAGTTGTTTGATTCACCATTTTTTTATGCAGACATTCATGTTGCAGTTCATTTCTTTAGTGAGCATCATCCAAGACTTCCATTTTCACCTCACATCCAGGTATTTCCTCTTCCTCGACCGTTGGATCTATTTCTTCCTTTGAGGAGACACATTGGTTTGATCATTGGCATAGGGGTTCTTTCATTTTTAGAGGGATTTGGAGTCTCCACTCTCTCTCATGGGGGGGTACCTGATTGTATATCTACATATGTTCTTGAGAGAGTCTCTTGAGACATTCCATTTGTACTTTCTTTTTGCATCTCTTTTTGGAGTAGAGTTTTTCCCATGAGGTTTTCTCTATTTCTCTACTTTATAGAGATTTGGTTGTATTCGGGTACCTGATCAAGCCTTATTGTCGAGACCCTTATTTGCTTTCTTGCATTGTAGTTACTTTTGCTTTCATGCACTTGTTTGTAGCTGCACTCTTGCTCATCTTAAGGGGCGGTGTTAGAGTAAAGGTTTTAACTTAATTATGTTAATTAAGTTACCTTTATTCCTCTCTTAAGATTTCACTTTAGTTTGCATAATGTGACATTTAATAATTATATTAATTATTAAATTTCTACCTATTAGGGTTTCTTTTAGGTTTTGCATGATCTCCTCTCTTAAGGATTGATCCATTGTATATTTCTCTCTCTGATTAATACATATTTTCAGCTTTTAGAGAACCCTTGCTTTTTTGTCTCGAATGTCTTCTTCTGTGACAAGTTATTTGCATGCAGGTGATCTTTGGAGTTTGTGAAGTTGGATCTCACAACTTCTACAATGACATAGTGACTCAAACATGCAATTATGAGAACAGTTGAAAAGGTTTATTTCATGGTTTTGCTTGATGAAAAGTGGCAACATTACATCTATTATATAAATAGTGACTTTTCATTATTTTTGGTTTGGTGCTTTATGGAGATACATCATGTTTAGTTTGTAAAAAAAAAATTGTAAAGTTGTTTTGTAAATAGTATGCAAAACAATGAGACATGTAACTAAAATATTTTGTATTTTAAAGATTCCATGCCAATGAATCTTTAAAATATAGAATGTGTTAGTTTGGAAAGTGGAAATGTTATGTAGTTAAATAGAACAACCCTCTATAATTTATTTTCTTCATAATTGAAAATTGTGTTGTAAGCTCCTGTCAGTGAGACAAAGATTGACCTTTTCTAGTGAGTCATTTTGTAGCCAGTGAGGCATAAATTGTAGCTAGTGAGGATTTTCCAATGAGGCATTTTGTAGCTAGTGAGGCATTCTTTAGCTAGTGAGGCTTTTCCAATGAGGCATTTTATCGAATGGTTTTTCATCCCCATGAGGGTTTCCCACTCATGAAAAATATTGTGTTATGACTCTTTTGTGGATGTCTTTTTGATCTTTTTGTCTTCTATGTTTACATTGTAGAATTTGATTTTATATGGTATTTTGAGAATTTGAATTTGGTTATCACATTATGATCATAATCTTGAAACTGAGCATTCATTGTTTTCAAGGAGATTAAGTGGTTTTGAAACATTAGTAAATTGAAACTGCTTATTAAGAAACGGATTCACCCCCCCTCAAAGTGTCTTTCATACTCCAACAAGTGGTATCAGAGCCAAAACCTTACACAAGCTTTAACCAACTTAAGGGTTCCTGGTAGTGCAGTACTCCTTATGGAAAAAATCAAGAGAAATAGAGAAAAATAAATACCCATGATTTTGAACAAGAGTTTAATGAAAATGAATGTGAAGTTGATTTTGAAGGTGAACTTATTCATGCCCTTAATGATATTGAGAAACTCAAAAAGAAAAATTGGGGTCTAAAGTTGCAACTGGAAAATTCTAGAAAAGTTGAATAAAAAAATTGTGTGAAGTTGCAAACCAGAGTAGAAGTTTGTAAAAAGTTAGAGGCTGAAGTGTTGTCTCTAAGAACACAACTAGAGGAAACTCTCTGTTAAAAGAAAACAATGTAAAAGATGAGTTGATTGTCAATCTGAAATTAGGGATTGAAGAAAACAAGAGGATAGATGATATGACAAGATCTGATTTGAAAGTTAAAACTATTGAATGCCACAAGCTTGAAGGAGAAATAGTCTCTTTAAGGAAATATCTTGAGAATGTTAGGAAACAGTTAGAAAAGAATTATAATTTTGATGAGATAACCAACAAATTGAATGAGATGTTAAGAAAGCAGAAACGTCACAAGGATGTTACTAGTTTGGGATATGAAGAAGGATAGAGTTTTGGAGTCAAAAAACCACCAAGAACGAAGATAAATTTAAATTCTCATATTTATATCCCTAAGACTAAAGAAAAGAAGAAAACAAAAATTAAGACCTGTTGATAGTAGATAGTTCAAGGAATTCAAAATAGGAAGAAGAAGTAGAGAAAAAGGATTCACAAGATCTCCATCTACTTGGCCAGTTCAATCAGTAAGGTACAATTATTTATTTCCTGGTTTCTAATATTCATGTAATAGTTATGGGCATAAAGCCAGTTATTATAGAAGGTCTCAAAGAAGTCAATATGCATTCTCTAAGAATATGAATGTAATATGTTATAGATGTCATAACCATAGTCATATTGCAAATTATTGTAGAACTAGGAGGTTTGTGAAATAGGAGAGAAGAAATGATTTTTTACATAAGAAAACTCAAAGTCACAAGAATTTTATGACAAAAAGAAATTAGATAAGAAGGTCTAGAAAAGGAAAGATCTTGAGAAAGTTTAGAGAAGGAAACTTGAACAAAAAAATAAAGTACCTTTGCCAATGCTTTATGCACAAAAGGCATCTTCAATTGTATAAAAATTAGCATAAAGATGGAGGGAGATGATCATTGCATTATCAATAAAACCCCATAGATAGAAAGATTGTATGTTGATAGTTATTGATAAGTTCATAATGGTATTTTCAGGGCTTTAGTACCAATATGTGAAATATTATTTATCCCTTTGTCAAGATATTAGTTGTTGATTGTGCTCTACTTTCTATCAAGTGCTCTTACTTAGTGGATTAATTTGCATGGTGGTGATGCTCTTTAATGAGCATATTAATCTTCAATAGTATGACATGGAAGAAGGAATACCAAGTGTCAAAGCGATAAGCATACAACATGGAGTAGTTGTCCTTTATCCAATGCTAGATCTCTGAATATAATGGATATATTTATTCTACACTTTCATTGTTGATCAATAGTATGGGGATTTTCATGCATATCTTCATGGTTCACATATATGCTCATTTTTTATGCTATGGCAGTCACTATGATTCATTCTATAGTGCTCTATTTTCAGCCTTATTTGCTAAGATCTTATAGTGTTTTCTTTCCTTGTGAAAATAGTTTGAAGTCTTTTGGTAGATGTTTGTTGGTTCTTTTGATGAGACAATCATTTCCCTGATAATAATTCAAAATGGATTTGTACTTACAACACATTTTCTTGTAGAGAATGGTTCTTTTTTAACACATTTGTTAACTTGATACTTGATACTACTTGATGCATTTTCATTTCATTTCCAAATGGTTATTCTTGGTGATTAGACATGACAATGTGTGATGAATCATGTTGGTACAGTTTTATTCTTAGTGGGGGTTAAGTTAATCTCTTTGAGTGCATGGTTTTAGGGGGAGTTTTCATGTATATTCTACACCCCTAGGTTGTATTTTCAGCATGGTGGCATCTTGGTTCAGTTTTGTGTCCATGTGCAAGAAGATTGGTGTTCTTGGGTAGGTACTTGGTGGTCTTTCGATGTTTACCCACCCCTTTGACCTTTGGCATTGTTGTCAAAAGGGGGAGAAATTTTGAGATACAAAGAGATACAGGTTCAAATTTCCATTTCATTATGGTTGTATAGGTTCAGATTTATAGTGCAAATCAGTTTTTACTCCACACTATGTATTGTTTTATTGCTAATTTCATTTGGTAACCATGTGATGATGACATGAAGTGCATTGGTGATCATACAGGTTGCATTATGTGGTAGGTTTGACATCAATTCCAAAGGGGGAGGTTTTTGACCCCTTTTACATTGATTTTTGCATTGATGTCAAGGGTTATTTATGGAATCTACAGTATTGGCATCTAATCAGGTATTCTGCATATGAAAGACGTGGTTAGTTTGGTTTGGAACTTATTCAAGTGATACTCATATTCAGGTGATATATTTTTGGCATGCATTTTTGGTATATATTGGAGGTTTGGTGTTATTTTCTTAATCACAAAGGCAGTGGTACTTGGCATACATATGGGTTTATGATTCTACATTTTAAACTCTTACAGTTGGATTATACAATTCAATGATTTTGGTATATGTCATTTGTGTTGATCTATTCAAGCATATTGGAATTGGTCTATATATTTACTTTGGAATCATTAAGCACATGTGTATCATTACATAGATACAAGATATTAGGGTGGTGCTTATTATACAAATCATAGTATATATCATTTGATGATTATTTTATCATTTACAAGGTTTACATTTAAATGATAATTAGACCTACAAGGCGTCATAATTTTGATTATACTCAAGGGTCATTATTAACACATAGTCATCGAGCATTGTAATTTTTTGAATGGTCATGCAAATAGTGGACCGAGATTGACATAAGGATAATATATTTTGACTAGAAAAGGTTAATGATTAGTTTATGAAGTTCAACGAGACAAAGTTTGTGCCCTAAATTTTTACTCATTTTACAAAATACAAAGCATGGTATTCACAGTTGCTTAGGGTAGCTTTTGGAAGCTTAGAGAAATAATGGTGGTGATGGTTTTGTGGCTGCAATGAACAATAAATGGTTTCCAAGTTCAAATGCAAGTTCATTGACTTCTTTTTAGACAATGGTTAAATTTGTACATGTGGTAATGTGGTTTTATAAACCCTAGTCTGTGGTTTTTTGTATAGGCATTAACATTTAGTTTGAAAAATGTGTTGAGGATGTTATTATTTCTAAGTGGTTGGGGTTATAGAAAATGGTTGTTGAAATAAATTTTTTGCTGCTATCTATTATTTCGACCTTGGTGTTTCACAAGAATTTGGTTAGTGGTTGCCTATGTTGGATGTCTTTTGCATATATTTGTACTTTTTATTTTGAGAATGGTTAAATAACAACAATGTAATTGTGGGTTGAGTTTGTGTGATTTGGATTTGAGTAACCCTAGTATTTGCATTGCATAGGTTCTCGTTTTTGTGCTAAAATTTCATATAGGGCATGTCATTGGTTGCTCATGAGGTTATTATTTCTATTTTCCCTCAGCTAGGGCACGGGGTTTGTAATTTGTCTTTTCAACACTATTGTTGATGGTTAAAATGACACAAACAACATTAAAACAAAATATTTCTACTCTATTTCTCCAAAAAAAGAACGACAACATGTAGTGGCCTAACTCCCAAGGTCCTGGTAGTTGGTTCTCAACTGTCTGGTGTCACTCAATTAGTTCATGCAACTGTAATATTCAAGGGGCCTGTGCTAGTAAAAGATTCAAGCGATGACTCATTTTATCAAACTATTTTGGTTAATCAATGGGGTTTCAAACAAAAGAAAAAGATGGAACATAGGGGGTAACCAGTAAATTTGAATCAAATTTATCTAACACCTGGACATATACCTTCAACAATGAATGTTTCCTAACAAATCATAAAACCAAAGAATGACACAATCTACAGCATAAACTATACCATTGCATGCATCTAAGGTGCTTAATTCAATACCAGTTTTCACTTATCACAACTATCTTCAAGATTTCAAAACATACATCCATTCATTGCCAAGATCATAGATCAACAAATTTTAATAACTTCAATTCAATGAAAATCCAACAAGATAATCTTTAAATCTGGTTTCTTCTAATGACTTTCATCACATAAGAAACTATCATGCTTCAGCACAATCACTGGCATTCAAATAGATTATAACTTATCAGCCTTATCAAACAAAACAACTCAATGCTAACTCCATATTGTGTAAACTTGTAATTCTATTAACTGTAAAAAGATCAAGTACAAAGTATCTCTATAAATCACTACAAAATTCTATCTCCTAATCTTAGGTAAGCCAATCCTATTCTCAATTAGCCGACCTTTACAATATGATAGCCATCGGGTATTTATAGATTCGAACTCCACTTCTATTTTAGGTTATCCACCCTTTTAGGAACAAAAATTCTCTTGGAAACTCAGATCAATTTGATCTTGAGTTCTTACAGTTAGACATTCAGCTTAACTAAAACTAGAAGATAGAAGAGAAGAAGAAGCTATGCGCTCAAAAGTTGTCAGTGTTGCATGTAACATGCAAAGAAGAGACAAATTACGCATGTAGGGATTCATGCATACGAAGCTGGATCTGCAATGAACTCATCGTAGCTGGTGAAGACTTGTTGTAAGGTATCTATTTCCAGCCCATCAATCCAGCTATCTTCAAATTTGATCTGATCCAATTCTGCTGCAGAAAACTCCCTTCATACTTCTTATTTTTATCAACTCTCTCCCAGCAACTTTTGTTTCTTCCTTTACATCCACTAGTCGATCTATTACCAACTCTTCTCCATCATCCTCTTTGTGCATGATTCCTTTGAACCTTTCATCCCACTTCTCTTTAATTTGACTCAAAGGCATGCCTTCTTTAGTCAACACATTTACATCTACAATAATGGCAATGACTACTTCTAGCTCTTACAATTGCTCAATCAAATTATTAATAGCCTCTTGAATTTCATTCTTATGCTTACATAAAAATTCAGTTCTAAATCAGAGTATACGAGAGGTTTACTCCACAAAATCCTTGTTGTCCTCCTCAAGTATTAATTGCTCCAAAAGAGTAGTTAAAGGCAATGCACTCACTCTTTCCAATTTCTAACTGTACTCTTTGTACTCTTCTTCTTGCCGTTTCGATGCCTCAATGTATTGATGCATCTCTTTTATCAACCCTTATGTGTCCTTGTAGGCTTCAAAACCTTTAACTAAAACTTCACCTACCTCTCAGTTCAATTTGTCTACCCACTGGTCTACCATCTCCGCCTTGCCTCTAACTTGCACAAAATCATATACCTCCTTTTTTCTTAACAAAATAGGAGTCTCAATGGCTGCTACCTATTGTGATCTTGGAGAGGAGACACTCTTCAAGAATGAATGTAGTTGATCTAATTGAGTTTTAAGCACATCCTTCTTTTGCTTATCCTTGATCATTCTTGACTTGGTCATTGAAGCCACCACATCAATTAAGTTCATTTACTGATTCCTAGTGGGTCTTCCCAAGTTGACAGTACTCAACTGATAATCTATTAGCTGCATGTCCCCTACCTCCTTTTCTGTCATTGGCATGGCACATTCAGCAACAATTTCTACTTTGTCTGTGAGTCGCGTAGAATGTAAGATCTTAGCCTTCTTCTTAGGCCTCTCCTGCTCAATCCCCTTCATCATATCCTCCCAATTGAGAGGTTGTGGAGGTGTTACTACCCACTTCTACAAGTCCAGTTTTAACCAAGTAGGAGCAATTGGAGTAGTAGTCATCATAGAAGAGGAAGCAACAACTGTAGAAGGTGGTTGTATATTTACCTGAGGTTGAGAGTCACCCCTTGATTTCTCTTGTCGTTCTTGCAATATATGCATCTACACCAAATTCTCAGCTCTTTTCTATCTCTTTGTTCTTTCCTTTCTTCCTCTTCTTTCCTCTTACTCTCTTCTTCCAACCGATCTCTTTCTACCTTTTCTTTTTCCAACTTTTCCTTCTCTAGAGATTATTTTTCAAGTTTCTCTTTTTCCAAAGCCTCTAGTCTTTCTTTTTCTAATCTCTCCACCTCTAAGGCCTTAAGTTTTTCTATTTTTTCCCTTTCTTCTTCTGCTTTCTGCTTTTCAACCAGCTCCTCAGCATCCTTTTTCTTTCCTAAACTTTCTTCTTCTTCTTCCTTCTAGTGAGCTTCTTCTGCAAGTTTTAGTTTAGCAACCAAAATTTCTCTTTCCCTTCAGTTCCTTGCCTTCTCCTCCTCAAGGTCATGAATTTTTTGTATTAGCTCCAGCTTATCATTCTCTTTTTTGACCTTGATCTCTTGTTCTTGCTCCCTTCTTTTCCTCTCTACTTCATCAACTGTTGCCTTTTCCTTAACTTGTTTTGCCTTCAATTGTTGTTGGTGCAGTATAGCATCAACTTGTACCTTGGCCTCCATTTCCTTTTGTTTCTCCACAGTAGCCTTTGCATCAGAATCTCTTTTTGCATCTTCAAACAACTTCCATTGATCTTCATGTGTCAACATCTGCTCAATATCCTCTTCTAGAGGCATGGTCTCTTGCAAATCCTTTTCTGACAGAGTCTCATCGGAATCTATCTCAACTTCCAGAACTTCCTCCTCCACCTCTTTTCCCTTGGCAGCTTTAGCCATGCTATGAAGAGATCCTTCTTGAAATTCTTTACTCTTCTTCCTTGTTATTGGGACTTGTGTAGATGATTCACCTAATGTAGGTGTCGAAATAGCAAATCCTACTAGAACATCTCCCTCTTGTGTTTCTTCTTCATCATCTACCGCCTCAAGTTCTATTTCTTCAATGTCTAGAGGAAGGAATTCTAATGGCTCTTTGGGAGGTGTCTTTCTCTTGATTCTCTTGTATCCTTTACCCTTTTTAAGGACTGGTCCTTGAGGATATTGAGTTCTCAATATCAACCATTGCACACTCCTATCCAATATTGTCCTTCCTATCTTCTTGATATCAATGGTTTCTTCAGCATCCCAGTCAATTGGATCCAGGCTCTTGGTGCCAATATTCAAAGCTTCATAGGATGGATCCAATACAATTCCATCATCCACCAATGTGTAAGGAATGTTTTCCTTAATGCCTAGTTCTACCATGAGTGCGACAGGAAATCTTTCATAGTTCTTCTTTCTCAAATCATACTCATCTTGTCGATCACTCCAAATGTCTTCTAACAAATTGAAATATCTAGTGAACACCGAAGGCAATAAGGCATACATATTCTTCTTTGGATCAAAATACTTATGAGCCGTGTATAATCCCAATTTCAACTGTATCAATTCATTACAGACCACCTTTGCTCCTACCAAGTGTTGACAGCTATATTCACCCAACTTCATGGGGAACTTATGGCATCTGGTCTTATGTTTGATCCCAAACTGAGCATTAACTCCAATAGCTTGATATACAAAGTCCATTAGCACTATCCTATTAATGTAGCACCTTGTAAGCAAGTGTGGGAGGCCTTCAAAACCAAATAACCTAAAATATGTAAATCTGGGGTATTGAGTGTACCAACGTCCCCAATTAGCAATGAATGCCATGGCTTCTTGAATCAATCGGTATCCTGCATCTCCATTTAATTGGTTGATGAACACATATAAAAATGCATCATTGACTCTTCTAAAATGAGTCTCAGCAACTTGAAGAGACAACTGATCATAGTGCTCCCATACCTTCTTTTGTCCATCCAAGGCTCCCATTATGCCCACTCTATTCAAACCTAGGAAAACACCCAACTTGGCTGCTGCATACACCACATAAGAAGTCATAAAGAAACATTTGGTCTGCATAATCCTTGTTAGCTGATCATGTATGGCATCAGAGACAATCATTAGCCAGTCAAACTGCTGGGCTCCATTTAAGATAGTTTGGATGAAAGGAAACATCCACTCCTTGAATTGAAATGTATCTCTCTTCCCAAAAACTCTTGATAGCATCATGATTAAATCTGATACCTCTTTATAGAAATCTACCCTCTTTGGCTGATCTGCAAGCTTGCTCAGAGATTTCTTTTCCGTCTTCAACCATTTTTTATTCAAATGAGATTTATTGGAGCCCTTATGTTTGCTATACTTCTCTAAGGCCTCTACCTCAGTTAGCTGCACTAAGTTCTTAGGATCTGGAACACTAAATATATTTTGAAACATTGGAGGAGTAGGATCAATAATCACATTATTTTGTGAATCCATGCATGATCTCATAGAAGGATTATAGGCACTAGCTACTGTCAAGATCAACTCCAGGCATTGGATTGACAAAGGAAACAAAGTAATATGAGCCAAACTAGACTCAACAATCCTCTTCATTCTTGGTGTTGCATCCTCATTCAATTTTTCAGCATATGCCTCCTCAAAGTTGTATTGGCCCAAGTTGGTATCAGTGATGTCTACCTAGTTGAATTCCACCTTGCTCACCTTCACAACTGAACTCCTATGATTATACCTCAAGGTATAAGGCAATTGTTCTGGCTTTAACTTCTTTGGGTTTTTTGTTGCCTTTAAGGTTCCGTTAGGCTAGTTCCTTTGAGCAACTTTCCTTGATGTTCCTGACATCTTTCAACTTTCCTGCAAGCAAACCTCTAATTAGATATTTAAATATCATCATAAAACATGCTTAAATAAACCATACCTTTCATACATGCACCGGAGGTGGAACCAGGCAGAAACACGACCTAAAACAATCTCTTTTACAATACTGCCAGACCTGGAGCCAAAACCGATATAGATACTTCACTAACAATAAACGGGCTCGTAGTTGGAATCGGGAAGGTGATCAGAACCGGAATCAGAATCAAAAAGGGATTTGGTTTTCTTTAGATTTTCATATCTTCATTTTCTATTTCCATTCTGCCTCCACTTCCATCTAGGTTATTGTTATTTCGAAAGAAGACCTCTCATTATACGCGGAGCCGGAAACAGGATGAAAATAGAATCGATTACTTTTGTAAAATAGAATACTCAAGTTCACGATCGATTCCGATCCTGCCTCCGCCTAGATTGACCATGACATCATCAAAGATTTTATTGTTTTAACACATAACTTCGTGATTAAAACTAAGGTCACTTAAAATGAAAAGGGGCTTTAAAAACATTACATTCATATGACCATGGGGAACGACTACATTTAAGAGCATCATATTTTAACCTTTAACTATGATCACTGAAAGACACAAAACCCTAATCTAACAAACCCGATAAAAACTAGGGCACGGGTTTTAAACCTTGCCATTTACCAGAACAAAATACATGACAAAATCTTAAGTAAAAATGATAAATCTAATCTACCTCACTGTAGATCCTTAACTTTAAACAACACCCTTCAAAACCCTAATTTAATCTAATCTACTACAAATCAAAATAGCACGACGCGATCACGACTAAAATGTGAAAATGACCACACTCTAAAATAAAAAGAATCGAAAACGACAATACAAGAAACCCAAAATAAGCAAACAAATGAAATAAAATAAGAACCTACTCGTACAATCATACCAATAAATACAAATCCATTTAGAATGAAATGATTCAAAGCACGAGTAGATATAAAGAAAAAAGCAACAAACACGATAGTAAATAAATGAAGAATAATAACAATAAGAAACCCTACCTCAAATGCAAAAGAACCCGAGCTAACCTTTGAACTGATTCACACGCAATATCCTTCCTTCCTTTCGATCAATTTGCTCAAATGAACTCCATTGCTACTCTTTGGTGCTCCTATATCTCTTATTAATGATCATAATGATCAGTTTAACCCTTAATGAAGGTAAAAAAATGTTGATTCCTACCTACACGAGTAGCTACCATTAATGCATTAAAGCACAGTTAAGGCGGAGTCAAAATTGAAAGAGAACGAACACTTCTTTGTAGTGTAACTCCAATCAAAAATTCAACAATCCAAAACTGGCGGGGGCGGAACCAAAAATGGAAACTGATTCAAAAGTTTAAGAAATTTCTAAACTTCATTCCCATTCCAGCTCCGATTCGGCCAACTAAACACAAACAAAACCAAACACAAAAAGTAAAGCAAAAGACCGACATAATAAAACTAAACATAAGGACTTAGACTAAAAACAAAATAGAAATAGTGGAGGCGAGGGCGGAATCGATTATGATTGTGCAATTTTAGATAAAGACCAACTTAACACCCATTTCGGCTCTGGTTCCGCTAAAGACAAAACAAAAGCAAATAGAAAAAACTATCAAGATGAGAACCAAAACAATTTTCAAAAGAACTTTCAGAACTCGATTCCTTTCCGGTTCCGGTTCTGACAGGCTAAACAAAAAACAAACAAAGTGTTAGAAGCAAAATAACTCCAAAATTTGTTAGAAAAACAACAAAGGATAAAGAACAACAAGGGGGACCCATTTTGACCAAGGCAAAAGATGGGGTGGTTATGCAAGGCATAACAAATGGCGACTTAGCTGGGAAAATGGTTTACCCATTTTCAAGATACCTAAAGAAAATTTCAGTCACCAAAAAACTACTGGCTTATAAACACTTTAACTTGAATAAGATCAGATATACTTAGGATAAGTTTTGAGCTAGAATCTTAGATGTATGTGCCCATGAATTATCTTTGAATCTGAGTGTGTGCTTATATTGTGCATCATTCTTCATAAATACTTTCTCCATTCTTTGAACCACCATACCTAAAATTCAAGCTACATGAGTTGAGTCTTTTAACTATCGTGCAGTAAAATCCTGGGTATTGCTCCACTGCCAGACAAGCATCCATAGCCCCGATGAAGATGCCTCTAGTTCTCACAAAGCATTGCTCTACTACCAGTCAGGAGTCCATAGCCCTGATAGAGATACTTGATAACCCACTTGATATTGAGCTTTCCTTTTCTTTCTTTCTTTTCATTCTTTTATGCATCTCTCAATACTCAGATTCAATGAATCTAAAATGTGGGTTGAGAACTACAATGAATTTCATGATAGTCTTGGAATTGTATTTTTCACTTGAATCAAAGGTAGAGTCATTCTAAAATAGATAGGCACCTACTCATGTAGATGTTTTATCTAATTTGGTGACAGATTCTTGATGACAATTCATGAGATATTCACAATGTATCTTCTTATCTTTAAATTTACTTGCAAACCCAAACTAGAATGATCATAAGACATAAGTTTTCAGAATGATATCCTTTTCAATGATGATCATGAAAATACCTAAACCAACTTCTCTCCTAGTACCAATAGTATACATTGAATAACAACCCCAAGCCTTGAGATGGACAAAAGAAAAATCCCCAATGAAACAAAACACAACAAAATAAACAAAAACAAAACAAAGAAACAAAGAAAACCAAAAAAAACAAAGACTTAATTACAGATGATACAGTATAATACATTCTCCTCCAAAAATATCAGACCTTCTATGCACCAAAATTGTGCTTGAGAAACTGACCATTAACGGGTAATGGAACAGGCTCTCCTGTTAAGGTACTCAAACGAAAAGCATTTTCGCCCAATATCTCAGCTACTTGATAAGGAACTAACCAAAGTCTATCAAACTTCTAGTGATCTCTCTTCTTTTCTCTAGCCTTATCCCATAATAACACAAGGTTTGATATTCTAAAGGCTTTTATCTTAGCTCTTTTGTCAAACCAGTGTTTGACAACAGCTTGATGTTTAGAGAATCATTGCAAAGAAGCATCTCTTTCTTCTTCCATATTTAACAAATTAAGTAGTCTAACCTCAATCCTATCATCTTTGGAGTAAAATTCCTGCATAAACTTCAAAATAGGTATTTGTAAATGAATGGGGAAGATTGGATCTTGGCCATAGACTAATCTAAAAGTTGAATTCCCTAGGGCTGCTTTGATTCTAGTTTGATCTGCCCATAAGGCAAATCTCAACTGGGTGTGCCAGTCCCTAGGGTTACTTTCTAATAATTTTCTTATAACTTCCAATAAGCTCTTATTTGTGGACTTAGCCACTCCATTCCCCTGAGGGTAATAATTGGAAGAATATTTTAACACAATCTTATGCTCATATGCCCATGAAATAAACTTAGCAGAAGAAAAGCAGGGCCATTATCACATACCAGAGCAAATGGAACTCCAAACCTGGTTGTGATGTTCTCAGTTAGAAACTTGATGACCACCTCTGTGGTACTATTCTTGCAAGGTTGTGCCTCCATCCAACGCTTGTAGTAGTCAGTTGCAGTCAAGATAAATTTATTTCTTGCAGAAGAATTTGGATTAATCATACCTACAAAATCAAGTGCTCATTGAGCAAATGGCCTTACCTCATATACTGGTTGTAGGGGCATTGCAAGATTTCTTTCTCTAGGTGCAGAAATTTGGCATACATGACAAGTCCTACAATGTTGATGTGCATCTCTAAACACATAAGGCCAATAGTAGCCTAACCTTAAAATCTGATGAGCCAAAGCATCAGCAGATCCATGTCCTATTCCATGCCTGCCATGAAATTCATTTATGGCATGTTTAGCTTCTTGTTGATCCAAACAACGTAGATAAATTCCTTGGAAATTCTTCCTGTAGATTGATCCCCCTTTAAGCATATAATGGGTGCTTTTCATCCTCAATGCTCTCCTTTGAGTAGCATTCATTCCTTCTGGACACCTGTTATTGAGGAGGAAGAAGACTAAATCTATATACCAGGGATCTTTTGTGAATGATTGAATAGTGTATTGTTGACAAGTTATACTTTTGTCCACTTCAGCCATTGCTTTTTACAAACCTTGACCTCTTACCAGTTTCATTGGGTGAATCTCTTGGTCAAACTCTTGTAAGATTTCCATCCATTTCCCTCTTCTTTCCCCTAATTCACTTTGCATTAGGAGGGATTTCATAGCTAGATCTGGAACTATGGCCATAACCTGACTTCTGATTATGTAATGCCTAAACTTCTTTACTGCTCTAACCAATACAAAGGCTTGTTTTTCTAATGATGAATATCTTACTTCTGCATTTTTAAATGGAGAGCTCATAAAAGCAATTGGTCTCTCCTCATTCTCTTCTCTTCTCTGTGTTAAAACTGCTACACATGAATGTTCAGAAGCAAAAGAATAAATGTAGAAGGGTTTTAGATAATCTGGGCTTGTTAAAATAGGTGCCTCAAATATAGCTTGTTTAATCTACATGAAAGCAGATTTAGCCTCTTCACTCCATTCAATCTTTTCATCCTTCTTCATCATTTCATTGAGTGGTTTGACAATTTTTGCAAACCCTATTATAAATTTTCTAACAAAATTGATCCTTCCAAAGAAAGATCTCATTTCCTTCTTACTTCTTGGCCTTGTTAATTTCAAAATGCCCTCCACTCAGTCAGGATCTATGGAAATCCCCTCCTCCAATATGATGTGACCTAAAAGCTTCCCTTTGGAAACTCCAAATACACATTTCTTTGGGTTAAGGGAGACACCATAACTGATGCATTTCTTTAGCACCCTTTCCAAATCAGCAATATGGTCTTCTCTATTCTTCGAGAAGATGGTCAAATCATCAACATAGATGATTATACATTTCCCTATCAGATCTTTAAAAGCTACATCCATGGCCCTTTGAAAAGTAGCACCAGCATTGATTAGACCAAAAGGCATCCTTCTGTAAGAAAATGTGCCCCATTTTGTAGTGAAAGCAGTCTTCATCCTATCCTCATGACTTACAAGGACCTGATTGTATCCTGAATACCCATCCAAGAAAGACATCATCTGAGATCCATTGATCTTTTGCAATACTTCATCAAGGGAAGGTAATGGATAGTTGTCCTTCTTAGAGGCCTTGTTTAAATTCTTGAAGTCCACACATGACCTAATCTCACCATTCTTCCTTACAGGAACTAGATTAGCCACCCAAGTGGAGTGCCTAATTGGAAATATTATTCTTGCAACCAAAAGTTTCTGCACCTCCTTTTGAATTAGAGGCTCAATTAATGCATTGACTGGGTGTTGCTTTTGGCGAAACAACTTGGCTTTTGGCTTAAGAGGAATTGTATGTGTGATGATAGATGTATCAAAAGTTTTCAATTCATCATAGCTCCAAGCAATTGCTTCAATATTCTGCTTCAAGACCTTAATTATCTCATCCTTAATCTCCTGAGGACAAGTCTTCCCTATAAGAATGTTCTTTTATGGGCCTGAGTGAGCCAAATTCACAGATTCATACTTATCTCCCTCACTCTTTGTAGACATTCTTTGATAAGCTTGTGGATCTGAGTCAAATATTCTTTCTAATGCTATCATCCCTTTTGGGATGTTATTGCTCTTTAAATCCAGTATCCCTTCTGGATTGTCACTTTCTGGATTCCAATCTCCCTGATCTCTATCAGAATCATCAATTATTTTCCCCTCAAAAACATCAGAATTTTCCAAAAAGGCCAATATATGTTGGTCATCATTAAATACCTGAAAGTGTCTAACATTATCAGGAATTGCTGGGACTGAAATCAACTCCACAAAAAATATCTTCAAATTTGAATCTTGCATGGGCTCTAATGTACTAGTAGCAATAGCAAGAGCATCTGCTATTTGATTTGCTTCCTCTGGAATGAGAGTAATTCCAAAGGCATCAAAATCTTCTATTAAATTCCAAACCCTATTTCTATATGCAACCAATCTTTTGTTATGGCATGTGTATTGACTACGTACCTATTTCACAATTACCTCAAAATCTCTCATCACTATAAAAGCAGTTACCTTCTTGTTATGAGAAAACATGAGCCCTCTTGCAAGTGCCTCATATTCAGCCACATTGTTAGTGCAACCAAACTGCAATCTATAAGAAGCAAAGTAAAGTTTTCCTTTCGGATTGGTTAGTTCAATCTCTGCTCCACTTCCTGCTTTAGATTTAGAACCATCAAATTTAAGAGTCCATAACTGGTCTTTAGTTGGGATTTCTTTCTTTTTAGAAGCAACAGGAAATTTTGCACTTGTGACATGTGGCGACTCAGGCATTTGCCGATCATCAGCAATTATCTTGAGGCTAGGCTCAATTAATGATTCTCTTATGTTTCCAATTTGTTCAACAACTATCTCTTGAACAATCTCTTGAGTTAATTTACCCTCCAATTCATCTTTCATTAACACCTTGGGCATTGGTAAAGCATCTGAAGTAGGGGTATTGAAATGAAACTAAGATGCTTCCACTTCTTCTTGATCTTGAGAACCTAAAACTCGAGTCTTCTCTACTGGTAAGGAACCTTCCTCTTGGGAAAAACTAGCCCGTGTAAGAATAGTTGCATCCTTAACTTGGAAAGAAAAATCATTGGTGGGATTGTGGGCTTGTTCCTCTTGACACACTTGTTGAGGCTGATCTATATGACTTAGAATATCTATGCATGACTAACATGTCAACTCTGAATGGTTGTGATAGTGAATCCTGCACCAATTAGGGAGTAATAAACTACTCAAGTCAGTTTATGCCTCTAAAACTAGCCTATCTTATTGCAATTTCCTTATTAAAACCTGTTGGTTGATGCAGATCATCGGGTCACTATGATCTAAGGGTAATGTATCATCAGGATTAATTATATAGAAATTAAGAACTTACTCTTGTTTGTAAACACCTATCTTAGTTTCAAAGAATGCTACTTCATTTGAAGCATCATATTATGTGATCATGTGTTTGAGTCTAGGTTCACTTTCAATCCTTATCTGGGTTGCAACTCCTTTCTAGGGTAACCACATGTGCGAGAAATCCAAGGATAGATATCCCCCTATACTTTTTATTAGCTCTTGACTGAAGAGCATACCATATGTTTTTGGGATATCAGCAACTTGGATATCTATATAGGTCTGGATCCTTGGATCTGATCCAACCTGCACATGCATGTTCTTCAACTCACCTACCACATTGACTTCAGTTTTATCCAACTGAATCACCTCTTTATTGGTTGGGATAGGACTCAATCCTAACTTCTTACAAATCGAAAAAGGCATAACATTCTTTGATGCTCCAGAATCTAATAAACAATTATGTAGATTCTTTCCAAAGATTCTCAAACTTAACACGAAAGGTGGGGTACTGGTCTTACCCTTATACATAGCTACATTGGTCTCCTTTGCGGAAGTCACCTTACCTTTCCCTTTTAGGTGATCCACCTCTTCCAAAGCCTTTAATACCACCTCCCGTTGAGCTGGGCACCACTTCATGATATCAAAGAAAGACAATGATGTCTTCTGCCTTTGTAATTCTGCAACAAATTCAAACTCTGAATCATTCCTAACTTGATACTTAGGAAAAGAAGGTTGATTACCTTTATTCTGAGAATCAGAAGGTCCCTTTGGTGGAGGTGGATTGTTATCTGCATTCTAATTTTGTGGAACCATATTATTTGAGGGTGCAGATGTAGTGAATGGCCCCTTATTCTAATTTCTTAGAAAGTGACCACCCTTAGAGTGAAAAGCTTGAGCATCATAAACATCTTCTTCCAGCTCATTATCTCCTTGCATAGGAATTGATATTTTTATTCAATGGTTTCATAAGTCATGGCGGTGCTAACTGGCCCATTATTTTGATTGAAATTTCCTGTTGGAGGATGGGTATTAGCCTATACAATTTTCACAATTTTCTCCATTTCTGGGCAATTGACCTCAGAATGTGCTATTGTATCATGCAGCCTACACCAATTTGTCATAAAATTAAAATTAGCAACATTAGTAGTATGGGGTCTTTCCTCTCCTATTTGATAATTATGAGGAACTCCCCCATTGTTAGGTCCAGTATTCCACTGTCTATTATTGTTGTTGTTGTTGAACCTTTGATTATATCCTCTATTCTGATTTTGATAATTTTGATTTGAGGAGTTTTGAACTTGGAAGTTCCTATTGGTGTTCTGATTTTGGTTCTGATTAGAGTAATTACCCTGATTGTTATAACCTCCCTGATTGTTGTAATTCAGGTTTTGATTATTGGGAGGGTTTTTCCTAAGCTGTGCCATGTCATTTGACATCTGAGAGAGAGTCTTTTTTAGAGTCTCTACTTCACTTGTGAGTTGAACAGTTTGATCATTCTGCACATTTTGGACTATGGCTAGGGAATGGACATGGGTTGATCCTCCCCCTTTTTGTGGTTGATGTTGAGGTTGTTGTTGTTGTGGTTGATGTGAGGAATCTTGTACACCATTGCTAAAGAAGGGCACAGTGGGTGGGGCTTGCAACTCAAATATAGGTCCATATTGGGAATAAGACATCCCTGGGACAGTATTGTATAATGGTGGATTAGGCATCTGATAATTCATTGGAGGAAGAGTTGCTCCTAACCCTCCAAATTGCAAACTAATTTGTTGTTGTAATTTGATGGCCAAATGATAAATCTTGGACAGTGAGTCAATCTCATCAGGTTGATAAGTTATTTGTAAGAACAGGCCAATCAAAGGGTCAACAACTCTTAAATACGCCTGTATGGCCATACCCTCTGGCACTGAGTAAGGATCTTGTAGCCTATGATACATCCTTTAGAATTTAGTGGTAAACAAGGGAAATGGTTCATGATGTTCCTTCCTTATGGTGGCAAACTGGTCGTATAATATTGCAGGATCCACATAAACCTTGAATTTATTAATGAAAGTATTTTCTAAATCTGTCCAACCCAAAATAGATCCCTGGGGCAGATTTAGATACCAATTATAAGCCATATCTCCTAAACAGTAGGGAAACAGTCTACATACCACATCTTGATGAGCAACCTAAGCTTGTGTGTAAGCATCTTTGAATGCTTGTATATGTTCCTCAGCACTTCTTGATTCTCCATGCATGTATTTTGGACAGAACCTCTCTAGGTTCTTGGGTAAATCATGGAATCCCCAAGGAATAGTCCCTAACAGGGAGGTATTATTCACAAAGTATACCATTGGTGGGGTTGGTTCGACAAGTGGTGATATAAGCCAAATTGGTGGTGACACAGGCCTATTTGGAGGTGATGACGTAGGTGGAACTGGTGGTGGTGTAGGTGGATTTGGAAGAAATCAAGGTGGAGTAAGTGGTGGTGGCAGCGTAGGTAGCAAAACCCTACGAGCATGAGGTCTTGGTCTAACCAGGGCTTGCAATTCTTGTAATGGTTTAGGATCAACAAAAGATCTGAGAATCCTTCCATACTTGTCTGGTGAGAATGACTCTATGTGAGCCAGCTTGTCCTTTCAGGCCCTCCTAGCACCAACTTCTGTTGATGGTTAAAATGACACAAACAACATTAAAACATAATATTTCTATTTTATTTCTCCTAAAAAAGAAGGACAACATGTAGTGGCCTAACTCCCAAGGTCCTGGTAGTTGGTTCTCAACTGTCTGGTGTCACTCAATCAGTTCATGCAACTGTAATATTCAAGAGGCCTGTGTTGGTAAAAGATTCAAGTGATGACTCATTTTATCAAATGGTTTTGGTAAATCAATGGGGTTTCAAACAAAAGAAAAAGATGGAACAAAGGGGGTAACTAGTAAATTTGAATCAAATTTATCTAACACCTGGACATATACCTTCAAATATGAATGTTTCCTAACATATCATAAAATCAAAGAATGACACAATCTATAGCATAAAATATACCATTGCATGCATCTAAGGTGCTTAATTCAATACCAGTTTTCACTTATCACAACTATCTTCAAGATTTCAAAACATACATCCATTCATTCCCAAGATCATAGATCAATAGATTTTAACAACTTCAATTCAATGACAATCCAACAAGATAATCTTTAAATCTGGTTTCTTCTAATGACTTTCATCACATAAGAAACTATCGTGCTTTAGCACAATCACTGGCATTCAGATAGATTATAACTTATCAGCCTTATCAAACAAAACAACTCAATGCTAACTTCATATTGTGTAAACCTATAATTCTATTAACTGTAAAAAGATCAAGTACAAAGTATCTCTATAAATCACTACAAAATTCTATCTCATAATCTTAGGTAAGCCAATCCTATTCTCAATTAGCCGACCTTTACAATATGATACCCATCGGGTATTTATAGATTCGAAATCCACTTCTATTTTAGGTTATCCACCCTTTTAGGAACAAAAATTCTCTTGGAAACTCAGATCAATTTGATCTTGAGTTCTTACATTTAGACATTGAACTTAACTAAAAATAGAAGATAGAAGAGAAGAAGAAGCCATGCACTCAAAAGTTGTCAGTGTTGCATGCAACATACAAAGAAGAGACAAATTATGCATGCAGGGATTCATGCATGCGAAGCTGGATCTGCAATGAACTCATCGTAGCTGGTGAAGACTTGTTGTAAGGTATCTATTTCCAGCCCATCAATCTAGCTATCTTCAAATTTGATCTGATCCAATTCTGCTGCAGCAAACTCCCTCACACTTCTTATTTTTATCAACTCTCTCCCAGCAGCTTTTATTTCTTCCTTTACATCCACTAGTCGATCTATTAACAACTCTTCTCCATCATCCTCTTTGTGCATGAGTCCTTTGAACCTTTCATCCCACTTCTCTTTAATTTGACTCAAAGGTATGCCTTCTTTTGTCAACACATTTACATCTACAATAGTGGCAATGACTACTTCTAGCTCTTCCAATTGCTTAGTCAAATTATTAACAGCCTCTTGAATTTCATTCTTTTGCTTACACAAAAATTCAGTTCTAAACTGGAGTATAAGAGAGGTTTTCTCCACAAAATCCTTGTTGTCCTCCTCAATTATTGATTGCTCCACAAGAGTAGTTAAAGGCAATGCACTCACTCTTTCCAATTTTTGACTATACTCTTTGTACTCTTCTTCTTGCTTTTCTGATGCCTCAATGTATTGATGCATCTCTTTTATCAACCCTTCTGTGTCCTTGTAGGCTTCAAAACCTTTAACTAAAACTTCACCTACCTCTCGGTTCAATTTGTCTACCCACTAGTCTACCATCTCCGCCTTGCCTCTAACTTGTAGCAAATCATCTACCTCCTTTTTGCTTAACAAAATAGGAGTCTCAATGGCTACTACCTATTGTGATCTTGGAGAGGAGACACTCTTCAAGAATGAATGTAGTTGATCTAATTGAGATTTAAGCTCATCCTTCTTTTGCATATCCTTGATCATTCTTGACTTGGTCCTTGAAGCCACCACATCAATTAAGTTCATTTGTTGATTCCTAGTGGGTCTTCCCAAGTTGACAGTACTCAACTTATAATATGTTAGCTGCATGTCCCCTACCTCCTTTTCTATCATTGGCATGGCACATTAAGCAGCAATTTCTCCTTTATCTGTGAGTCGAGTAGAATGTAAGCTCTTAGCCTTCTTCTTAGGCCTCTCCTACTCAATCCCCTTCATCATATCCTCCCAATTGAGAGGTTGTGGAGGTGTTACTACCCTCTTCTGCAAGTCCAGTTTTAACCAAATAGGAGCACTTGGATCAGTAGTCATCATAGAAAAGGAAGCAACAACTGTAGAAGGTGGTTGTATATTTACCTGAGGTTGAGAGGCACCCCTTGATTTCTTTGTGGTTCTTGTAGTATATGCATCTGCACCAACTTCTCAGCCTCTTGTCTATCTCTTTTTTCTTTCCTTTCTTCCTCTTCTTTCCTCTTACTCTCTTCTTCCAACCGATCTCTTTCTACCTTTTCTTTTTCCAACTTTTCCTTCTCTAGAGCTTCTTTTTCAAGTTTCTCTTTTTCCAAAGCCTCTAGTCTTACTTTTTCTAGTCTCTCCTCCTCTAAGGCCTTAAGTTTTTCTATTTTTTCCCTTTCTTCTTCTGCTTGCTGCTTTTCAACCAGCTCCTCAACATCCTTTTTCTTTCTTAAACTTTCTTCTTCTTCTTCCTTCTAGCGAGCTTCTTCTGCAAGTTTTAGTTTAGCAACCAAAATTTATCTTTCCCTTCGGTTACTTGGCTTCTCCTCCTCAAGGTCATGAATTTATTGCATTAGCTCCAGCTTATCATTCTCTTCTTTGACCTTGAGATCTTGTTCTTGCTCCCTTCTTTTCCTATCTACTTCATCAACTGTTACCTTTTCCTTAACTTGTTTTGCCTTCAATTATTGTCGGTGCAGTATAGCATCAGCTTGTACCTTGGCCTCTATTTCCTTTTTTTTCTCCACTGAAGCCCTTGCATCAGAATCTCTTTTCGCATCTTCAAATAGATTCCATTGATCTTCATGTGTCAACATCTTCTCAATATCCTCTTCTAGAGGCATGGTCTCTTGGAAATCCTTTTCTGACAGAGTCTCATCGGAGTCTGTCTCAACTTCTAGAACTTCCTCCTCCACCTCTTTTCCCTTGGAAGCTTCAGCCATGTTATGAAGAGCTCCTTCTTGAATTTATTTACTCTTCTTCCTTGTTATTGGGACTTGTGCAGATGATTCACCTAATGTAGGTGTCAAAACAGCAAATCCTAGTGGAACATCTCCCTCTTTTGTTTCTTCTTCATCATCTACCGCCTCAAGTTCTATTTCTTCAATGTCTAGAGGAAGGAATTCTAATGGCTCTTTGGGAGGTGTCTTTCTCTTGATTCTCTTGTATCCTTTACCCTTTTTAAGGACTGGTCCTTGAGGAGCTTGAGTTCTCAACATCAACCATTGCACGCTCATATCCATTAATTTCCTTCCTATCTTCTTGATATCAACGGTTTCTTCAGCATCCCAGTCAATTGGATCCAGGCTCTTGGTGCCAATATTCAAAACTTCATAGGATGGATCCAATACAATTCCATCATCCACCAATGTGTCAGGAATGTTTTCTTTAATGCCTAGTTTTTCCATGAGTGCGATAGGTAATCTTTCATAGTTCTTCTTTCTCAAATCATACTCATCCTATCGATCACTCCAAAAGTCTTCTAACAAATTGAAATGTCTAGTGAATGCCGAAGGCACTAAGGCATACATCTTCTTTTTTGGATCAAAATAATTACGAGTCGTGTATAATCCCGATTTCAACTGTATCAATTCATTATAGACCAACTTTGCTCCTACCAAGTGTTGACAGCTATATTCACCCAACTTCATGGGGAACTTATGACATCCGGTCTTATGTTTGATCCCAAACAGAGCATTAACTCCAAGAGCTTGATATACAAACTTCATTAGCACTGTCCTATTACTGCAACACCTTGGAAGCAATTGTGGGTGGCCATCAAAACCAAATAACCTAAAATATGTGAATCTAGGGTATTGAATGTACCAACATCCCCATTCAGTAATGAATGCCATGGCTTCTTGACTCAATTGGTATCCTGCATCTCCATTCAATTGGTTAATGACCACATATAAAAATGCATCATTGACTCTTCTAAAATGAATCTCAACAACTTGAAGAGACAACTGATCATAGTGCTCCCATTATGCCCACTCTATTCAAACCTGGGAAAACACCCAACATGGCTGCTACATACACGACACAAGAAGTCATAAAGAAACATTTGGTCTGCCTGATCCTTGTTAGATAATCATGTATGGCATCAGAGACAATCATCGGCCATTCAAACTGCTGGGCTCCATTTAAGATAGTCTGGATGAAAGGAAACATCCACTCCTTCAACCGAAATGTATCTCTCTTCCCGAAAACTCTTGATAGCATCATGATTAAATCCGATACCTCTTTATAGAAATCTGCCCTCTTTGGCTGATCTACAAGCTTGCTCAGAGATTTATTTTCCATCTTCAACCATTTTTTATTCAAATGAGATTTATTGTAGTCCTTATGCTTGCTATACTTCTCTAAGGCCTCTGCCTCAGTTAGCTGCACTAAATTCTTGGGATCCAGAACACTAAATATATTTTGAAACATTGGAGGAGTAAGATCAATAATCACATTATTTTGTGAATCCATGCATAATCTTGTAGCAGGATTATAGGCACTAGCTACTATCAGGATCAACTCCGAGAATTGGATTGACAAAGGAAACAAAGTAATATGAGCCAAACCAGACTCAGCAATCCTCTTCATTCTTAGTGTTGCATCGTCATTGAATGTTTCAGCATATGCCTCCTCAAAGTTGTACTGGCCCAAGTTGGTATGAGTGATGTCTACCCAGTCGGATTCCACCTTTCTCACCTTCATAATTGGAGTCCTATGATTATACCTCAAGGTATAAGACAATTGTTCTGGCTTTAACTTCTTTGGTTTTGGTGTAGCCTTTGATGTTCCGGCAGGCTGGTTCCTTCGAGCAGCTTCCCTTGATGTTTCTGACATCTTTCAACTTTCCTGCATGCAAACCTCTAATTAGATCTTTAGATATCATCATAAAACATGCTTAAACAAACCATACCTTTCACACATGCACCAAAGGCGGAACTAGGCATAAACACGACCTAAAACAATCTCTTGTACAATACTGCTGGACTCAGAGCCAAAATCGATATACATACTTCACTAACAATAAACGGGCTCGGAGTCAGAATCGGGAAGGTGATCGAAACCAAAATCGGAATCAAAAAGGGATTTGGTTTTCTTCATATTTTCATATCTTCATTTTCTATTTCCATTCCGCCTCTGCTTCCATCTAGGTTATCATTATTTCGAAAGAAGACCTCTCATTATACGCAGAGCCGGAAATGGGATGAAAATGGAATCAATTACTTTTATAAAATAGAATACTCAAGTTCACGATTGATTCTAATCCCGCCTCCGCCTAGATTGACCATGAAATCATCAAAGATTTTGTTGTTTTAACACATAACTTTGTGATTAAAACCGAGGTCACTTAAAATGAAAATGGGCTTTAAAAACATTACATTCATATGACCATGGGGAACAACTGCATTTAAGAGCATCATATTTTAACCTTTAACTGTGATCACTGAAAGATACGAAACCCTAATCTAACAAACCCGATAAAAACTAGGTCATGGGTTTTAAACCTTGCCATTTATGAGAACAAAATACACGACAAAATCTTAAGTAAAAACAATAAATCTAATCTACCTCACTATAGATCCTTAACTTTAAGCAACACCCTTCAAAACCCTAATTTAATCTAATCTACTACAAATCAAAACAACACGACGCGATCACGACTAAAACATGAAAATGACCACACTCTAAAATAAAAAGAATCGAAAACGACAATACAAGAAACCCAAAATAAGCAAACAAATGAAATAAAACAAGAACCTACTCATACAATCATACCAAGAAATACAAATCCATTTAGAACGAAATGATTCAAAGCACGAGTAGATATAAAGAAAAAAGCAACAATCACGACAGTAAATAAATGAAGAACAATACCAATAAGAAACCCTACCTCAAACACAAAAGAACTCGAGCTAACCTTTGAACTAATTCACACGCAATATCCTTCCTTCCTTTCGATCAATTTTCTCAAATGAACTCCGCTGCTACTCTTTTGTGCTCCTAGATCTCTTATCAATGATCATAATGATCCGTTTAATCCTTAATGAAGGTAAAAAAATGCTGATTTCTACCTACATGAGCAGCTACCATTAATGCATTAAAGCGCAGTTAAGGCAGAGTCAGAACTGAAAGAGAACGAACACTTCTTTGTTGTGTAACTCCAGTCAAAAAGTCAACAATCCAAAAGTGGTGGGGGAGGAACCAAAAATGGAAACTGATTCGAAAGATTAAGAAATTTCCAAACTTCATTCCCATTTCGGCTTCGGTTCCACCAACTAAACACAAACAAAACCAAACACAAAAAGTAAAGCAAAAGACCGACATAATAAAACTAAACATAAGGACTTAGACTAAAAACAAAATACAAATAGCAGAGGCGGGGGCGGAATCGATTATGATTTTGCAATTTTTGATAAAGACCAACTTAACACCCGTTCCAGCTCCAGTTCCACTAAAGACAAAACAAAATCAAACAGAAAATACTGTCAGGATGAGAACCAAAACAAGTTTCAAAAGAACTTTCAGAACTCGATTCAGTTCCGGTTCCGATTCCGACAGGCTAAACCAAAACAAAAGTGTTAGAAGAAAAATAACTCCAAACTTTGTTAGAAAAACAACAAAGAATAAAGAACAACAAGGGGGACCCATTTTTACCAAGGCAAAAGATGGGATGGTTATGCAAGGAATAACAAATATAGGGGTTATTTTGTGTTTGTTGTGTTGTCCATTTATGATGTTAAAATGAAGATTAAAAGGTGATAAAAGATAGTCATGACCTAGTGACTCGAACAGGCAATTATGAGAATAATTGAAAGGGTTTATTTGATGGTTTTGTTTGATGAGAAGTGGCAGAATTACATCTATTATTGTTTATTATATAAACAGTGACTTGTCACTATTTCTAGTTTGGTGCTTTACAAATATACATCATGTTGAATTAGTAAACAAAATTGTGTAGTATTGTTTTGCAAACAGTATGCAAACAATGAGATGTGTAACTGATATATTTTTTTATTTTAAAGATTCTAGGCTAATGAATCTTTAGGATATAGAATGTGTTATTTTAGAAAGTGGAAATGTTATGCAGTGAAATAGAGCAAACCTTTGTAATGTATTTTCTTCATAATTTAAAATTGTGTTGTAAGGTCATGTCAGTGAGAGAAAGATTGACCTTTGCCAATGAGACATTCTGCAGCCAGTGATGCTTTGCTAGTGAGGCATAAATTTTAGCTAGTCAGGCTTTGTCAGTGAGGCATTATGTAGCCAGTGGGGATTTTCTAGTAAGGTATTTTGGTAAGCCAGTGAGGCATTCTACCGATTGGTTTTCATCGCTTTGAGGGTTTTCCACTCATGAAAATACTATGTTATGTCTCTTTTGTGGATGAATTTTTAATCTTGTTGTCTTCTATATTTAAATTGCAACATTTTAGTTTATATGGTGTTTTGAGAATCTGAATTTGGTTATCACATTTTGATCATAATATTGAAACTAAACATTCACTATTTTCAAAGAGATTAAGTGGTTTTGAAACATAAGTAAATTGAAATTATTTATTAAGACACTAATTTACCCCCCCTCTTAGTGTCTTTCATACTCCAACATGAGGTTCCTCTTCATTTGGATTGTTTTCATCATTCATATCCAATTTCTTCTTCTTTTGATATTCCCTTGTCCATTCTCTATTTTTTTATTTACTAGTTTCATACTCTTAATTTATTTTGTCATTCCTTCTTTGTTTCCTCGGCATGGTAAATAATTTTACCTATAGCATGGTAATGAGACAAATTTTAGCTCCTAGAAGATGAATCCATACAAATAAATGGAATATGTTTCATTCAAGGCTTCATACAAAATAATTAAAATCATCTTGTAGAATAGTATTTATAGCATAGACAAAGGTCACATGAGTTTTTTTGATGGAATTACTTAAAGAAATGTGGTCATGTGGCATGCCATGATTGGAAGATAGGCTCAAAATGGAAGCATGGACATGGCATTTGAATTGTTTTACAATATTTTTTTTGTAGACATGTACATCACCGTGAGACCCCATTCCCCTACCTTGTCAACCCTACAACACTGGTAAGCTAGTGAGCTCACTAGCTTGTCAATGCTACTACATTTTTCATCCATGTCTATGAAAATATTATCATCAAAAAATTCGCATGCCTTGTCCATGGTTCCATTTTGATCCTATCTTTCAATCATGGAATGCCACAAGACCACATTTATGTAAGGAATTTTATCCAAAAATCCATGTGAGAATTAAGAAGCTAGTGAGCTCATTAGCTTGCTAATGCAGTAGGGTTGACAAGGTAGGGGCAATGTGAAAAAATGCATCATAAAAATGGGGTCTCATAGTGATATAACATCACCATGAGACCCCATTTCTATGATTTATTTTTTCATGTTATCGTTACATCACCATGAGACCCCATTTCTATGATGATTTTTTCACGTTGCCCCTACCTTATCAACCCTACCGCATTGGCAAGCTAATGAGCTCACTAGCTTCTCTATGCTACCTTATTTTGCATACATGTCTATGAAAACCATTATTTTCAAAAAAATTACATTCCTTGTCCAAGCTTCCATTTTGAGACTATCTTCCAATCATGGCATGACACAAAACCTCATTTCATTAAGACATTCCATCCAAAAATTGATGTGAGTATTAAGAATCTATTGAGGTTACTAGCTTTCCAACGCAGTAGGGTTGACAAGGTAGGAGCAGCGTGAAAAATGCATCATAGAAATGGGGTCTCATGGTGACATTGTAACGTCACCATGAGACCCCATTTCTATGATGCATTTTTCACGCTGCCCCTACCTTGTCAACCCTATTGCATTAGCTTGCCAATGTAGTAGGGTTGACAAGGTAGGAGCAGTGTAAAAAAATCCTCTTAGAAATGGGAGCTCACAGTCATACATCACTGTGAGACCCCATTTCTATGAGGAATTTTTCATGTTGCCCCTACCTTTTCAACCCTATTGCATTTACAAGCTAGTGAGCTCACTAGCTTCTCAATTCTCACATGATTTTTTGGATGGAATGCCTTAAAAAAATGTGGTCACTATGAGACCCCATTTTTTATGATGCATTTTTTCATGTTGCCCCTACCTTGTCAACCCTACTGCATTGGCAAGCTAGTGAGTTCACTAGCTTCTCAATGCTACCACATTTTGCATACATGTCTATGAAAATATTATTGTCAAAAAATTCACATGCCCTGTCCATGCTTCCATTTTGAACCTATCTTGGAATCATGGCATGCCACATGACCACGTTTCCTTAAAGCATTGGATCCAAAAAATCATGAGAGCATTGGAAATCTAGTGATCTCACTATTGGAAAAACAAGGATAGACAACTAAGAGAGGGGGATGAATCAACAGTCTCAGAATTTAAAACTTATTTAACCTTATCAACCTTTAATCTCATATCTGATAATTAATAGTGAAATCATGAATCAGCAACACATCAGAAACACACATAACACAGGGATTTTTGTGTGGAAACCCTATTAGGGGAAAAACCATGGTGGAGGTTAATCTATAATTATACCTTGTTAAATGTAAAAGAGAAATTGAATAAGGAATGCACATGCATTCAGGAACACTAGTTATAGATCACTACTCAAAAGGGAAGGCTCACTACCTTACATAAAAATTTTAGATTAAATCCATCTGAAGAGGTTGAACTGAGAAATTAGCTTCTTCAAAAGCCTAATGAAATTTTTGGTTAGGCATAGAAACACTTCTTCACACTTCGCTCAAACTCCTTCACACTCTACTCTATAATCAAATGATTTGATCTTTATTCACACATATCTTGCACACACTTCACATCCTTACTTCTCAAATGAGGAGAACAATCACTCTTATATATCCGCTTCATGAAATTACATCAACAAATCTATCAGCTAAAAATAAAGAATAGATGAATACAAACTATTGGCCCAGTTTATGAAAAAATCTCAATGTACACCAACTGAAGTCGGCCACAACATAATAAAGACCTAAAACAACATCCTCGAATGCACCAAGAACTCAAAAATTAATCCACAAGGATCCACAACACACTACAACCACCATGTTGGCAAAGAACATAAAAAGGAAAAATATTTTATCATGAACACACCAATCAATGTGGGCATACAAAAATGATAGAGAACGATCTAGAAACATCAATGAAAATTACAAGAGCATACGCAACAACTCAATTTACCATAATTGCATTCTCTTCTTCCAGTAATACTAGCTACATTAACAAAATAGCTGTAGCATCTCATAAAATCATAAATTGCTCCAATCTTGATGCGCACCTCCGAAAATTTTGGAGGATATACTAGATAGGCTCAACAAAAAACCCTTTAATGTGCAACTTTTGAATACCAACTTATTGAACTTTCCACCATGTTGAACTTCGCAAACTGCCTATAACATATTTATTATAATTTTCTCAATATCCTTCACATATACAACCTTCAAGATATTAATGATAATAATGTTGCTATCAATGACAACCAAAACATCCAACAATCTCCCCCTTTGGCACTGATGGAAACACATGATGTGAAAAATACCATCAACACAACTAGCTCTTCTATAATAGTCTCGTTCTCCTCTTTTCTTCACTTGACTTTTTTCCCCCTTTCTTCCTCAAAGGTTTTTCACATTATTCTTCTCCCCCTTTGACATCAATGGCAAAATTACATAGGCTTTGAACCACATATCTTAATCATCTGACTACTCCCCCTGAGTAGAAGCCACCATAACATCAATCTGAAACAAGATATGATTGTAAGTGCATGGATTGATGCAAAGACTTACATCTTAGTTTAGATTAGGAGGGGAAATCACCCCTAACTTGCCTCTGAGATACTCAAAAGTATCTTTTGGCAATAGTTTAGTAAATATGTCTACAATCTGTTCCTTAGTAGGCATATACTCTAGTTTGACTTTTTTTATCACTCACTTTGTCTCTCAAAAAGTGATACTTGATAGATATATGTTGTGTCTTTCAATGCAGCACTAGATTCTTTGAAATATTTATGGCACTTGAATTATCAAAAAATATAGCAATAGGCTCGTCATACTCAATTCTGATATCTCTCAGCATTTGCTTCATCCATATTACTTGAATGATTTAGCTTTACATACCTTGGGACTTTGGGATTCTCTCAAACTTTTGGTTCTTGTGTTCTTTCTTTTGCACTTCCAGTAGCTTCTCCTTCTAGATTCTCTTGATTCATAGAAACAATTTGAACTTGATTTTGTGTCTGAGTAGTCTTTTATTTCTCAGTACTATCATGTTGTTCATTTGAATCATATCCACAATATCTAGATGATCTAGCAGCATCCTCATCAACTTTGACATTTTCCCTTTCAACCATTTTCTTCAATTTTCTATTGTATCACCGGTAGGCTTTGCTCTTAGTAGAGTAACCCAGAAAGATTCCTTCATCACTCCTAGTATCAAACTTGCCAATATCTTCATCTATCTTGAGATAGCATCTACTTCAAAATATTTTGAAATATTTAACATTAGGCTTACAACCAAACCACAACTCAAAAGGAGTCTTACCGAAATCATCAGACATTTAATCAGTTAACAGTATATACAACAGTGCTTATAGCTTCTCTCTAGTAGATATGAGGAACATTACCTTCCAACATCATAGTTTTGGCAACATCTAAAATTGTTATGTTCTTTCTCTCAACAACTTCATTTTTTTGAGGAGTCCAGGGAGAAAATAATTGTCTTTTGATTCCATGCTCTTCACAAAATGAATTGAACTCTCGTAAAGTGAACTCACCACCTCTGTCTAATCTTAAGAATTTTATCTTCAACCCTGTCTCATTCTCTGCCATACATTTGAAATATTTGAATTTTTCTAATTCTTCATGTTTTTCTCTCAAGAAAGCAACCCATATCATCCTGCAGTAATCATCAATAAGCAACATAAAGTACCTTTCTCCTTGTAGACTTCTAATTCTAGAGGGACCACATAGATTAGTATGTACCAACTCCAGTACTCCATTAGAATGATGTTGTTTTCTCTGAAAAGAAATTTTGGTCTACTTTTCCATCTGACATTCCTTGCATATGGTGTTAGTAGGCTTCACTAAATTAGGTAGATCTTTGACTGCTTCTATGGAGCTTACTTTGAAAATGTTATCAAAATTCACATGACACAGCCTCCTATGCCATAACCAGCTTACATCAACTTGAGCAATTAAACAAATTTCACTAGAAACACTTAGGTGAAAAATGTTACCTCTTGTCTTTGTACCTGAAGCAATTACATTTCCAGACCTTCCCAATATCCTGCATTTTATATCTTTGAACTAAAGATTGTATCCCTTGTCGACCATGTATCCAACACTCAACAAATTATGCTTCAATCCTTCAACATAAAGAACAAAATCATTATTATATTTACCATCAAGAGAAATAGTTCCTCTACCACAAATCTTACTAGCATTGTTATCTCCAAATCTTACAACACCAATGTCATGTTTCTCCAAACTTTCAAATTTTATTTTGTCATCAGTCATATGATGTGAGCATCCATTATGAATCACCCACTCATCCTTTTCATCAATTATGGTTGCAAGAGATTTTTCAATATTCTGATTACTAGAAGATTTAGTGGACACCAGACCATTTTCCTTGATAGAAATGAATACCCATCCATCTTCATTTCCATTTTATTTATTAGATTCATCATTAGTAACACTTTCTTCAGCATAATAACATTTCTTTTGAAATCTAGACTTGTCAGGTTTGTACTTAGAAACTCTTTCAGGACACCTTGATGCAAAATGGCCTATCTTAATGCAAAAGAAACATTTAATAGGAAACTTTCCTTTATACTCACCTTGTCTTCTGGCTTCTCTTTTCAAAATCAATGCTTCCAATTCTTCTAGCTCTCTTTCTTCATATTCAATCTGTTTCATCTCATCTTCATACTTGAATGTCTTTCTAAAAATTTCTCCCGGATCATATCTCTGTTGGTTTCTTTTGGATGGAGTAGCTTTAAATGCAGATTTTGTCTTGGGAGTAGATTCACCAAATTCACTCAACTCAAAGGCAGCAAGTTTTCCAATTATCATATCTATTTTCACATTTTTTACTGTCCTGAGCTCTTCAATAGCATGACATTTCATTTTGTAAGAAGTAGGCAATGATCTGAGTATTTTAGCCACAATCTCATCTTCTTCCAAGGTTCCACCGACACATCTAATACCCAACACTAGTTCATTTACTTTCTGCATGAAATCAATAATGTTTTCATCTTCAATCACTTTCATCTTTTCCCACTTCCCTTTCAGACTTTATAGCTTGGAAAATTTCACTTGTACATCTCCTTCATATAATTTTTCCAACTTCTTCTAGATCTCATGTGTTTTTTTTAGACCCATCGCATTTCTCATCTCTGAATCTGTCAGAGCACTCAATAATGCTTCAATATCCCTAATATTATTTTTAGCTTCCTTGATCTCATCAAGAGTAGAGGGACCATTCCAAGGAATGGTGTATGTGTTCTTTGTAATCTTCCAGAAGGGTTCACCAATGCACTTGAAATGACACTCCATTTTGACCTTCCATAGACAGTAATTTGTACCATCAAATCTAGTACTATCCTTCTTATATGATGCCATCTCAGATCACCTCAAGCTATTAAAATTTAGAGGCAGAACTTTCTCTGATACCAATTGTTGGAAAAACAAAGATAGACAACAGAGAGGTGGGGTGAATCAATTGTCTCAGAATTTAAAACTTATTTAACCTTATCAACCTTTAATCTCAGATCTGATAATTAATAGTGAAAGAGTGAATCAACAACACATCAGAAACACACATAACACCAATATTTTTGTGTGGAAACCCTATTAGGTAAAAAACTATGATGGAGGTTAATCCATAATGTATACCCTATTAAAAGTATAAGAGAAATTGAATAAGGAATGAACATGCATTCAGGCACACTGCCTAGAGCTCACTGCTCAAAAAGGAAGTCTCATTTCCTTACATAAAAATTTCAGATTAAATCCATCTGAAGAGGTTGAACTAAGAAATTAGCTTCTTCAAAAGCCTAATGATAGTTTTGGTTAGGCACAAAAACACTTTTTCAGACTTCGCTCAAACTCCTTCACACTTTGCTCTGCAATCGAATGATCTGATCTTTATTCACACATATCTTGCACACACTTTGCATCCTTAATTCTCAAATGAAGATAAAAATTGCTCTTATATATCCACTTCATGAAATTAGATCAACAACTATGTTGGCCAAAAATAAAGAATAGATAAATATAAACTATCGGCCCAATTTATGAACAAGTCTCAATGTTCACCAACTGAAGTTAGTCACAACATAATGAAGACCTAAAACAGCATCCTTGAATGTGCCAAGCATTCAAAAATTATTCCACATGGATTCACAACACGCTACAACCACCATGTTGGCCAAGAACATGAAAACTTGAACATGCAAAGGAAAAATATTCAATCACAAACACACCAATCAATGCGGACATACAAAAATGATAAAGCATGATCTAGAAACATCAATGAACATCACATGAGCATACACAATAACTCAATTTACCAAAATTAAATTATCTTCTTCCAAAAATACCAGCTATAGTGACACAATAATTGTAGGAATAGAAAAACTCATAACTTTCTCCAATCTTGATGCGCACCTCTGAAACTTTCGAAGGATATACTCGATAGGCTCAACAAAAAACCCTTTAATGCGTGAATTCTGAATACCAACTTACTAAAATTTCCACCATGCTGAAATTCACAACTTCACTGACTGCCTATAACATATTTATTGTAATTTTCTAAATATCCTTGACATATACAACCTTCAAGATATTAATGACAATAGTTTTGACATCAATGACAACCACATATTAGCAACACAACCACAAAATCCAACACTCACTAGGTTCTCAATGCTACCACATTTTGCATACATATCTATGAAAACATTATTGTCAAACTATTCACATGCCTTTTCCATGCTTCCATTTTGAGCCTATCTTGCAATCATGGCATGCCACAAGACCACATTTATTTAAGGCATTGGATCCAAAAATTCATGTGAGCATTGAGAATCTAGTGAACTCACTAGCTTGCCAATGCGGTAGGGTTGAAAAGGTAGGGGCAACGCGAAAAATGCATCATAGAAATGGGGTCTCATAGTGATGCATTTTTTCATGTTTCCCCTACCTTTTCAACCCTACCGCATTGGCACGCTAGTGAGATCACTAGCTTCTCAATGCTCACATGAATTTTTGGATCCAATGCCTTAAAGGAATGTGGTCTTTTTGCATGCCATGATTGAAAGTTAGGGTGCACCTTTCCCCATGTTGTTAACTTAGCCTTGAAGAGTCTTGAAATAGTGAAGATAAGGGTTACAATCGCTTGTAGGTAGACTAATCAAGTAAAAATTTAAAATATAGCACAAAATTAGTGATGAGGTAACTTTTGGATGAGGTAAATTTAGAAATAGAGATGAAAACAAAAATAGATTCAAAGATCTATAAATGTGGGAGAAAAAAATTCCAATTTTGTAGAGACATGTATGGAAAATTTGGTAGCATGGACAATGCAATCAGCTATTTGAAAAAATGCAATTCACCATGAGACCCCTCTTCTTTGAGGTATTTCTTCAAAAAGTTGATTGCCTTGTCTATGCTATTTGATAAAATTCTTTGGTAGACATGTATGGAAATTTTGGTAGCATAGACAAGGCAATCAGCTGCTTGGTATAACTGTTTGACAAATTACCTCAATGAGATATGTTCTTGTGGACTAGAATGATTGCAGGATATGCACAAAATAGATTTATTGAAAACAATTTACAAAATTTCAAGCATATGCAATTTCTAGTTGTAAAACCAAATTCCTCTACATTTTCCAACATCTCCCATGCATATACCAAAATGAAAGCTTTGGAGAGGGGTATGCACATCCAACATAAAGGATTGAGAAATGATGTATTATTATACTTATAACTTGTGTCATATATATATATGTATACATAATGTGGAAGCATACACAAGGTAAGTCATTTTTTTAACAAAATGCCTCAAAGAGACGTGGTTTAAAAATTTAATTGGCAAGTGTAAAGAATTGTGTATTTTAAAATGTGCATTGACAAGCTAAGGTTATAACGAAAAAAAAACAATGATCATGTTGATCACATGGAAAAAACAAAGAAAGCCAAAATAGAATCAAATAAAATGTGTATAGACTGCACATACCTAAAAAACTGAAGTTTTGAATGGAGGAGTTTGACACAATTATGTAGCCTTTTCTTCTTCTTTATTCAAACTCCTCAATAATTTGAATTTTTCAAAATCTTTTTCCCCTCCAAACTTCAATTGTATATCACCCTTGAATGGAATTCAAACTTGAATTGATATTATATGCCTTTCAATGTGAAAAATCTGCTATTTCATGCAAAGGTGGTGAAAAGATCATGAAAAAGGTGGTGGAATCTGAAATACTTGCATGTACACTTCACAAAATCATAAAAAATATTTTTTTTTGTCACAACATGCACATAAACAGGAGAATATGTAGAATTTGGGCCTTGATATCATGGGTATAATGATATTTTTGTACCTTTTTTAGATCAGGACAAAATATGCTCGCATTAGAATGTGAGCACTTTATGTCTTGCTAAACAAACAACCATATCTCTACTACTTCAAAACGTGCTCGCATTATGAGAAATTTTTTTTTTTATAGGTTTCTTTTATCTCTTTCTCTCTATCCTCTACCCTTAAACCCTTTATCTCTCTCCCACTCCCTCCCCTCTCTCTCTCTCAAGTCTCTCCCTTCTACCCCCTCTCCCTCTCTCAAGTCTCTCTCTCTCTCTCTCTACCATCTACCCTTAACCCTTAACCCTCTACCCCCTCTCTCTCTCAAGTCTCTCTCTCTCACTCACTCACTCACTCACTCCTATCTCTATCCCCTCTACCATCTACCCTTAAACCTTAACCTCTCTCTCTCTCTCTCTCTCTCCCCCTCTCCCTCTCTCAAGTATCTCTCTCTCTCTCTCACTCACTTCTTATATCTCTCTCCCCTCTACCCTCTACCCTTAACCATTAAACCCTCTAGCTTCTACCCTTTATCTCTCTCCCACTCCCTCCCTCTCTCTTTCTCTCAAGTCTTTCCCTCCTATCCTCTCTCTCTCTCAATTCTCTCCCTCCTATCCCCTCTCCCTCTATCAAGTATCTCTCTCTCTCTCACACACACACACTCCTATCTCTCTCCCATGTACCCTTAACCCTCTACCCTCTACCCTCTACCCTTTACCCTTAATCCTTAAACCCTATGCCCTCTACACAACATGTAAACCCTTAAACCCTCTACCCTCTATCTCTCCCACTCCCTCCCTCTCTCTCAATTCTCTCCCTCCTACCTCTTATCCCTCTCTCAATTTTCTCTCCCTCTCTCACTCACTCCTTCAGTGAAATTGGAAATATAGTGGCCTATTTGAAAAAATGGGTCCAACAAATAGGGTCTCTCAGTGATGTAAATCATCAGGAGACCCCATTTCTTGGACCCATTTTTTCAAACAAGTAACTACATTACACATTTTACTGAATTGGCAAGCTAGTGGACCCATTAGCTTGGCAATTTAGTGAAATTTACCATGTAGTTGCCTATTTGAAAAAAATGATTCCAAGAAATGGGGTCTCCCAGTGATCCCATTTCTTGGACCCATTTTTTCAAATAGGTCAAGTTTGGTTGCCAATTTTATCGAATTTCCAAGCTAGTGGACCATCAACCCTTAATCCCTCAACCCTCAACCCTTAAACCCTAAACCCTCAACCCCTATACCCTCTACCCTATACATTGGACCCTCAACCCTAATCCTTCAATGATATACCATCAAACCTATACCCTAAACCCTCAACCCTCAACCTTTAACCCTCAACCCTAAACCCTTAAACCTTCTACCGTCTACCGTCTACCCTAGACCCTAAACCCTAAACCCTAAACCATCAACCATCAACCATCAACCCTTGAACCCTAAACACTTAAACCCTCTACCCTCAACCTTAATCCCTCAACCCTAATACCCTTAAATCCAAGTAAATTGTCTACCCTAATCCCACAACCCTCAACCCTTAATCCCTGAACCCTTAAATCCTTAACCCTCTACCCTCTACCCTCTACCCTTAAACCCTAATTCTTGAACCCCTATACGCTCTTCCCTATACATTGTACCCTCAACCCTAATCCCTCAATCCTATACCCTCAACCCTCTACCCACAATCTTAAACCCTCTACCCTCTACCCTCTACCCTCTACCCTCTACCCTCAACCCTTAATCCATCCACCCTCAACCCTTAAACCCTAAATCCTCAACCCTAATTCTTCAACCTTATACCCTCAAACCTATACCCTAAACCCTCTAACCTCAACCCTTAAACCTCAAACCTAAACCCTTAAACCTTCTACCCTCTAACCTCAACCCTAATCCCTTAACTCTAATACCCTTAAACCCAAGTAAAATCTCTACCCTAATCCCTCAACCCTCAACCCTTAATCCATCAACTGTTAAAATCTCTACCCTCTACCCTCTACCCTCTACCCTCTACCCTCTACCAGGGAAAACTTTAGTGGTGAATCTTTGCCAATTGGTGAATAATTGAAATCAAGACCTCCAGAAATGGTGAATAGTATAAGCTAAAAAGGATGTTGAATCACCAAGTTCTTACAAAAAAATAATTTTGTCTTGATTAATTCGCCTATGCATTATTATTTAAATGATGTGTCATTGGAACTGATTCACTAGTATTTTATACTGTAATTACAAATATTAATTATATTTTCCAGTAAGATTATATTCCTACCATTAATTTTGTGGAAAAACTGCCACTAATAATAAATTACCATTTCATTTTAGGGTTATTTTAGCCTTGAATAGGGATTTTATTTATTTTCATCGATTAGCTTTCTAATCGGATGGTTGCAAGTTGATTTCGCGACTTATATGTACGTGCATTTTAAATTGCTTGTTGAGGCTTGAAATTTGTTTTGGGCCACAATATTAGATTTAATCATGTGGCCCAAAAAAAAAATTGGGCCTCAACAGTCCTTTTAAAAGACACGTGCATATAGGTCATGGAATCAACTTGTAACCATCCAATTAAAAACCTAATTGATGGTAACAATTTCACTTTTCATATAGTCTTTTTTTTTAAGTGAGAATTTTAAAAATACTTAATTTGTGTGTGCTCCAATGCATTTTCAATAGTGAATTTATGTTTGGTAGCATTTCCCCCTTGACCCCTGCAAGGGACGCTACCCCTTGACCCCACTAGTGGCTACCGCCCTCGAACCCCTACTTCAATATTGCAAAAAACCGAAAAAAATATGAGGGAACTGTGCTGACCAACTAAGAAAAATTTAAAGGAGAGATTTACCATTGTAATTAATATTTTTAGTGATTATTCACTAGGATTCGCCATTGTAATTATTATTTTTACCAATTATTCATTAAGATTCATGAGTATTTTACAAAAAAAATTAAATGTGTATAAATTCACCAGGAAAATTAATACTTTTTCAAATAAAAGGAAATATTCACCAAGATTTTATACCTTCATCAACGGGGGGTTTCTAAAATTTATCCCTCAACCCTCAACCCTCAACCCTAAACCCCTATACCATCTACCCTATACATTGGACCCTCAACCCTAATCCATCAACCATATACCCTCAACCCTCCACCCTCAACCCTCAACCCATAAACCCTAAACCCTTAAACCTTCTACCCTCTACACTCTACCTTATACATTACACCCTCAACCCTCAATTCTCAACCCTCAACCCTTAATCCCTCAACCCTCAAACCTTAAACCCTAAACTCTCAACTGCTACACCCTCTACCCTATACATTGTACCCTCAACTCTAATCCCTCAACCCTATACTCTCAACCCTCTACCCTCAACCTTAAACCCTTGATCCTCAACCCTTAAACCCTAAACCCTTAAAGCCTCTACCCTCTACCCCATACATTAAACAATTCTCAACCCTGAACCCTTAATCCCTCAACCCTAACCCTTAAACCCTAAACCATCAAACCCTATACCCTCTACCCTATATGTTGGACCCTCAACCCTAATATTTCAACCATATACCCTCAAACCTATACCCTAAACCCTCTACCCTCAACCCTTAACCCTCAAACCTAAACCCTTAAACCTTTTACCCTCAACTCTCAACCCTCAACCCTAATCCCTCAACCCTATATCCTCAAACCTATACCCTAAACCATCAAACCAATAGGTCCTAAACCATATACCTTCAATTCTCAACCCTCATATATCTATGTCCCTCCCTCCTCTTCTCTCCTTCTCTCTATCTCACTTCTCCTTTTGTCTCTCCCTCCCTCTATCCCTCCCTCTCTAGCCTAATCCCTCAACCCTGTACCCTCAACCCTCAAACACTCATCCCTAAACCCTAAAACCTCAACCCTCAACCCTTAAACCCTAAACCCTTAAATCCTCTACCCTCTACCCCATACATTAAACAATTCTCAACCCTGAACCCCTAATCCCTCAACCCTAAACCATCAAACCCTATACCCTCTACCCTATATGTTGGACCCTCAACCCTAATAATTCAACCATATACCCTCAAACCTATACCCTAAACCCTCTACCCTCAACCCTTAAACCTCAACCCTAAACCCTTAAACCTTCTACCCTCAACTCTCAACCCTCAACCCTAATCCCTCAACCCTATACCCTAAACCATCAAACCTATAGGTCCTCAACCATATACCTTCAATTCTCAACCCTCATATATCTATGTCCCTCCCTCCTCTTCTCTCCTTCTCTCTATCTCACTTCTCATTTTGGCTCTCCCTCCCTCCATCCCTACCTCTCTATCCTAATCCCTCAACCCTATACTCTCAACCCTTAAACACTCAACCTTAAACCCTAAACCCTCAACCCTCAACCCTTAAACCCTAAACCCTTAAACCATCTACCTTTAACCCCATACCCTCTATCCTCAACCCTAATCCCTCAACCCCTATACCCTCTACACTATACATTGGACCCTCAACCCTAATCCCTCAACCCTATACCCTCAACCATCTACCCTCAACCCTCAACCCTCAACCCTCAACCCTCAACCCTCAACCCTCAACCCTTAAACCCTAAACCCTAAACCCTTAAACCATCTACCCTCTACCCTTTGCCCTATACATTAAATCCTCAACCCTCAACTCTCAACCCTCAACCCTTAATCCCTCAACCCTCAATCCCTCAACCCTCAACCCTTAAACCATAAACCCTCAACCCCTATATCCTATACCCTATATTTTGGACCATGAACCCTAATTATTTAACCATATGCCTGCAAACATATACCCTAAATCCTCTACCTCAACCCAAAACCCTTAAACCTTCTACCCTCTACCCTCAACCCTAATCCCTCAACCCTATACCCTAAAAAATCAACTCTATAGGTCCTCAACCCTATACCCTTAATTCTCAACCCTCTACCCTATACATTGGATCCTAAACCCTCATATATATGTGTCCCTCCCTCTTCTTCTCTCCTTCTATCTATCTCACTTCTCCCTCCATATCTCCCTCCATCCATCCATCCCTCTCTACCCTAAATCCTCAACCCTATATCCACAACCCTTAAACCATTCAACACTCAACCCTAAACCCTAAACCCTCATCCCTTAAACCCTAAACCCGTAAACCCTCTAACCTCTACCCTCAACCCAATACCCTCTACCCTCAACCCTAATCCCTTAACCCTTAAACCCAATAAACTATCTACCCTAATCCCTCAACCCTTAATCCCTCAAGCCTTAAACCCTCTACCCTCAACCCTCAACCCTCAAACCTCAACCCTTAAAACCTAATCCCTCAACCCCTATACCCTCTACCCTATACATTGGACCCTCAACCCTAATCCCTCAACCATATATCCTCAACCCTATACCCTCAACATTACACCCTCAACCCTCAACCCTTAAACCCTTTGCACTCTACCCTCTACCCTATACATTAAACCCTCAACCCTCAATTCTCAACCCTCAACCCTTAATCCCTCAACCCTCAACCCTTAAACCCTAAACCCTAAACCCTCAACCCCTATACCCTCTACCCTATACATTGGACCCTCAACCTAATCCTTCAACCATATACCATCAAACCTAAATCCTAAAGTCTCTACCCTCAACTCTAAACACTCAACCTTAAACCTTCAACCCTAAACCATTTAACCTTAAACCTTCTACCCTCTACCCTCAACCCAATACCCTCTACCCTCAACCCTAATTCCTCAACCCTATACCCTCAACCCAATACCCTAATCCATCAACCCTATAGGTCGTCCACCCTAATCCATCTCTCTCTATCTATACATCTCACTTCTCTCTCCTTCCCTCTCACCCATCCTGTCTAATTCTCTCTATCTAGCCTCCCCTTCTTTCTATGTACCTCTTGCTCAATCATTCCCTACCACTCTCTTTCACTCCCTCTATATATCTATCTTTATCTCCCTCCCACTACCTCAACATAACTCCCTCTCTCTCCCACTCCATCTCTCTCCCTATCTCTCAGTTCTCTCCCTCCCACCCACTCTCTCTCAGGTCTCTCCCTCTGGCACCCTACCTAGGTAACTCTCTCTCTCTCTCTCTCTCTCTCTCTCTCTCTCTCTCTCTCTCTCTCTCTCTCTCTCTCCCCTCTCTCTATCTATCCCTCCCACCCTACCTAGATAAGTCCCTCTCACTCCACCCCCCTCTATCTCTCCCTCTCTCTTAGGTCACTCCCTCCCATGACCTCTCCCTCTCTTAGGTCTCTCACTCTCACACACCCTCTCTCTCACCCCCTCTCTCTCCCACTCCCTCGCTCTCCCACTCCATCTCACTACCTATCTCTCAAGTCTCTCCCTCTCACTCCCATCACACTCTCAAGTCTCTCCCTTTGGAACCCTACCTAAATAACTCTCACTCTCTCTCTCCCTCTATGCCAATCCTCTCTCTTCTACCCCTTCTCTCTCACCTATCCCTCCCACCCTACCTAGCTAAGTCCCTCTCACTCCAATATCTTCTCTCCCACTCCCTCTCTCTTATTCACTCCCTTCCACCCCATATCCCTCTCTCAATACTCTCTCACACTACCTCTCTACCTCTCTCTCTCTCATATCTCTCCCTCCCTCTCCCCCTCCTAACCTACCTAGACAACTCTCTCTCTTAAAATTCTCCCTCCCTCTAAAGACATACATAAATACAAACATAATTACATACATACAAGCATAATAAATGTTTACATGCAATCCTACATACATACAAAATTACATACATACATACATATATGCATGAATACCTACATGCATTGATACATACATACATACATACATACAAGCATGCATATGTACATACATACATACATACAAGAATGCATACATACAAGCATACATGTACATACAAAAATATAAATATATAAACATAGATTCAATAGAGTATTATTTAGCATAAAGAAATAAATAATGTGAGCACGTTATAATGCACTCACGTTATGTCTTGCCTTCAATTTTCTTGTTGATATCAGCCTCTTGGTTGTAAATCTCTTCGAACCTTTCACCATATGGCCCAAACTCTCTGAACAACTTATTGGCGCATCTCATCTCTTGTCAAAACCTCCAAAAATATTTCTTCTTCCTTTCCAACCATCCCTTACACTTCAATTGTGTGTTGAGGGGTTTAATCATCAGGAGATTCCTTTGATACTCTACCTACGTTGTATAGAAACTCAACCATTTTGGTCATTGGATTAGTATGCGGGAAATGTCAATGTATACTTCTACCCTTTCCTAAGTTGGATTCCTCTTGAATTCAAAATACTCCTGACTCTCATGTTTCAAAGTAAAGTGCCTTTTTAGATTGTAGTCACACGTGTCATAGATTAGGACCAAGCCTAGGGTCACCAGTAGGTTTTCCCTCCACCTTCCACTTCTCTAGTGTCACCTAACTATTGGAAATGTAGAGGGGAAGTAGGTATAGCCTTGTATTGTTCCTTCTAGCATCATAGGCATTGTTGGTAAGGGTTGCCTGATGGCATGTCTCCAATGTAAAAATACTATTTGTTACAAATTTGGGGAATCTAAAAGGCTCTTTGATTAAACCATGGAATCTAATAAATATTAAAATCTCTCTTAGGAAATAATCCATTGGGGTCGGTGGATTATTCATCCATTGTTATAACTCAAGAGAAAAAAGGCCTACAGGACGTGGCAACAAATGCTAAAGTATTGGCCTAAAAAAATAGTCCACAAGCCAACAGTAATTGCATATTCTTGATAATACATAAGTCCACATAGAAACTGGTTGATAGGAACCATTTACATCGAGCCTAGACACCAGAAAAATTCTCTCTAGAAACTTAGAATTTTGATGCAAAATCAAGTGAGCCAAGAAAGAAGAATACCTGAATTTATGCTCTGTATGATAGTTCTTTAATTGCTCTAGCATGCCTTCGGCTACTACATTAGTAAAATCATAATATTTCTAACTTTTCTCCCTTCTGAGAATGAAGGCCAAGCCCATCTGGAAGGGATGGACTTCCTCATCATCATCAAGGCCATAAATCCAAGCTAGCATTGAGAAGATAGTCTATGTGTCTTTCTTGAATTTTTTATGCACAAGAAGAAAAAAAATAACCTCTCACCGGTCTTTCCTTCATCTCACCCTCATAAAAAATTTCCCTCTGGGTTCCTTCTTCCTAGAAATTTTTAATCTTTTCCTCATCAAACTTTTTGGTGCCCCAAGTTCTAGGGATACAAAAAATATCTTGTATGGCTTCGACATAAATCATGACTTTGATCCTGTTGCCCATAATGCCTCATGCCTGCTTGTTAAATATTTTGGCACATGCATCCACCATCTTTGAACATGGGTGTATGGTAGGAAACATGAACTGTGGCAGCCCACAATTCCAGAGCCAAAATACAAAGCCATCAAATGGCCCATGATCTATAATTCTTTGGAATGCCCCTTCGCTAAGGTTTTTATGGTTATCTACCAATCTTGGGTTGAAAATATTGTTCACAAAATATTGCACTGACTCTCTGCGGATATATCTATTTGGTTGCACTTTTTTACGAAATTCAAACAATCGCTCCTCAAGCACTTGGGAATTGGTGAATGCGTTATGCCCAAAGATATCAACATAACCAAGCCTTTTAGATGAGGCTCCATCCTTCCTACCAGAAGTTGATGGCTCCACCATGGTTGTTTTGAGAAGTTATAGAGAGTTTCTTTAACAAAAATGGCCACTTGCCCTTTGCTACTTAGAAAAATATACTTTTGGGTGTAGTTAATTCCCTTAACACATACATGCAGTTAAGGCTACATCATTACCATTGGTCCATTATATGCTACCAATGAGGTGATACATGTGGATTTGAGATTAGTATCCCTCGAGAATGCCAAAAATGCCATGAGAATGGAATTAGTACATTCTTCGTGCAACCTCTTTTCACAAATAAGCTTGTTGCCTTGGAGAGCATGCTTTTAGCTATGAAAAATGTGCTTAAGTGATGCAAGGTACCTTTGAAAAGACGTGCTCATTTAATTTTTCAGAATTTAACATGCTAATATATGTCTTTTCACATAAGTGAATGAGTTGGTACCGATGATGGCAAAGGACACATGTTGATGATCGACCTATGTGAATATTTACTCCCAATGCCCAAATTTAATATTTAGGACCTTATGTCATATCTTTTGTATGATTTATCTCCTACCTCTAGCTACTTTGATGTTTTCTCCATTGCCACCCGTCCAAAAATAGACTTTCCATTGATTGGGTTCATCAACACCTCCTTTCTATTAATAGTTATACCACCTTATTTCAATATTGATTTGAAAAAGTAGCTCCTTAAGTTTGGCAAGGTTTTCTCTCTATTTCTATTCCACCTTTTGCTTTGTTTCTTTTCCATAATTTCAGTTGGCCTAGGCACTCCCATTCATCTTCTACCATAGAGGCCACAATACACCTTCATAGGGGAGGTCACTAATGATAGAATTAAATGTTTAGTGAGGAAATGTGACTGCATTGGTGTAATTGCATTTTGGTGGGTAGTCGACCAAGACTATATTGAGGATGAGAACTAGATGAGAATAAATCGCAATGTTGTTTCTTGTTTCATGGCCTCCCTCTTTGACTTGAATGTTTCCAATCCCATGATAGTTGACTTGTGTCACCGAATGTTCGACGCTTCACTGCTGGAAGGGCTTGGTGAAATTGTGCAAGTAGCTATCCATGGTGTCGGCATTCCAAGTGCAATGGACCTCCACAAGAACGTTGATCATAGGATAGACATGAGTTGGTTACCCTTTCTTACTAACTTCCACACCATGGACCTTGAGATCCACCACTCATTTTATCTTCCAACGGCCACCTATTTTCTATGTGAGTATGGCATTGAACGCATTCCTAGGCTCCACTAGAGGAAGCACTTTGAGTTTCTGGTGTATAACCGCGAAGACTAGAAACTGAGCTCTATGTAGTGTTGTGTGTTTTTTTGGCCCCATTTTCCTAACAAAGAAGAAGAAGAAGAAGAAACCAACTATGAGCATTTTTCCTGTGTAACCATGGTTGGAGGCCTAACTTTTATCATTTTTTGTACGTTGCCTCTATTTTGCTTATTTTTTCTTTGGGAGTCCTTTTAGGTTTGATCGAGAGATCTTTAAGTTTAAATTCGAGTCTTAGGTCATGTTACACTATAAATTTTTGATGAATATATATAATATAGTACTTTTCTACCTCTTGGTGCTTTTCTCTTGGCTTATTCTCAAAATTAGAATGTATTTACAAATAATTTTACATATGGTACATGACTATTAAATTTTTTCAAAGAACAACATTTTAATGGAATAATTTTAGATAAATACCATTCATCAGTATATTCAAAGCATTTCCTTCCATATCTTCAAGTTCATGCACATTATTTTCTTTGTACGTGCTAATTAGGAAGGGTCCCTTCCATAGCGCTTCAAATTTGGTATGTTACCTCAGTTTTATAGTACGCTCATCACATTTTAGCACGAGGCTCCCTTCCCTAAAATATGGGTTGGATTTATTTTTATCAAACCATCACTTAATCATTTGTTGGAAACTAATCATGTCTTCATGAGCTTTTAATCTTTCTTCTTCAAGTTTGATTAGTTCTAACAGTTGTACTTCCATTCCACCACTTTCTTCAATCTTTAGGGCTTTTAGTAGTTGCAAAGCAGGGATTTCTATGGAAACAAGTATCACTACCTCTTTTTTATTTACTAGTTCATAAGTAGAGGCCTTCAAGATCTTCTTTGGTATAATTTGATCCACCCATACAGTAGCCCGCAGGTGCTTGTTCCAATCCCTTTGTCACTCTGACCCGATGCGCTTGATTAACCTAATTAGGTTTTCTTTGGTCGACTCTACTAACCCATTTCCTTGTGGGTAGTATTTTGATGAATTTTTAAGGTAAACCCCGTGTTTTATAAAAAAATTTGACATGCTCGAGCTACAAAAGCTCGAGCTTGTCAAATCTGATGGCTTTTGGTCAAATCTAGTTACCATTTCTTCAAGTAAATTGATGATATTTCTCTCTATAGAATGTTTTAGAGCGATGGCTTCTGTCCACGTTGTGAAGAAGTCGGTCGTCGTAAGGATCCACTTATGGCCATGACTGGAAATAGGATTTATCATTATGATAAAATCCAAACCCCATTGAGCAAAGGGCTCTTTAGTTATAATTGGACTCAAGGGAAAGGCAATTTTTTTCTATCGCCAACAAAGAATGGGAACTGAGTACATTTTTCCACCAGATGGTGCAATTCAAAAAAAATGAAGGGCTAATAATATCCCACTCGCATGACCTTCAAGGTGATAATCTTGGCAGAGAAATTTCCACCCTCAAGGCTGCTATGGAATTCATTAAGAACTCTTTCCACTTGTGGCTTATCTAAGCATCGGAGTAAAACACTATCATAATTTCTCTTAAATAAAATCCCTTCATTCAATACATTCCTAGTGCCTTGTAGTTAGTAGTATCGCCTTTTGTGGAATGGAAGGTTGGTTGGGTACTACCCTTTTTGCATATATTGTGTTCGGTCTACCACCCAAGACTCATTAGACTCAAACTAATTTGAGTAGACTTGATCGATCTCCTTCTCATCTTCAGAACTTAATTCATGTGCAAGATACTCATACATACCTCTTCCTTGAACCAACTTGGTTGGTCTAATGTCCATATCATACTCTAGGATCTTGGTGATCTAGTTGGAGCTCTTCTTAGTTATCTCACCTTCGGTGATATACTCCCACACACTAGGATGAGCAACCAAGATGGTGATTCTTTTGGCTGACACCAAGTTTCAAATTTTTTTTAGGTTTTTAACAATGGAAAAATCCTTCTTTTCAACAAAGCTATACCTAGTTTCACAACCCTTAAGAGTTCTTGAGTGAAATATGATAGGATTCTCTCTATTATTATCCTCATCCTTTTGATTGAGTATAGAAGCTATGTTATGATGGAAGCTGTATACATAGAGTAGAAAATATTTGGAATATTCTGAGTTAACCAACACGAGAGTGGCGGAGATAGTTATCTTTATTTGCTCAAAATCCACTTTTCCCTTAAGGTTCCACTTGAACATTAGGTTCTTCTTGAGCATCAACGTGATAGGTCTCCCAATGCCTACATAGTCTAAAATGAATCGACTAAAAAAGTTGATCTTTCTTAGAAAAGATTGCAGCCCTTTCTAATTCACTGGTAGGGGTAACTACATTATAGATCTCACCCTTTCAAGATTTATTGATATTCCCTCTTTGGATACTACAAAACCAAGTAACTTACCTTGGGGTACTCCAAAAACACATTTTTTGGGATTTAAGGAAATCTTGAACCGTTGACACTTCTAGAAAACCCTTTCCAAATGATCAAAATGATCATCTTTTGACTATGAAAATATTGTTAGGTCATCCAAATATATTAAAATGATCCGATTGATCAATCCATTGAAGGAAATATCCATTGATCGTTGAAAAGTTGCACTAGTGTTTGAAAGTATGAAGGGAATCTTTCAATATGTGAACATTCTCAACTTAGTGGTAAATTTTACTTTATGTTGGTCACTTTCTTTCACATATACCTAGTTGTACACTGATAAACCATCAATAAATGAAAACATCTTTGATCTGGCCATAGTCTGCAGAATTTTCTCCATTGATGGAAAAGGGTAATGGCCTTTCAACGAAGCTTTATTGATATCCTAGAAATAAAAAAAAATCCTAATGTTACCATTCTTCTTCTCAATTGATACCAAATTAGACACCCAGGTAGAGTGCTTAATCATATATATGATCCTTGACTTAATCAATTTGGTGAGCTCTTGTGCCATCAATAGTTTGACCTTTGGATTGATTGGACTTTGATTATATCGAATGGGCTTTGATCCTTCCACCAAGTCAATGGTATGCTTAATTATGCCTAGGTAATACCCTCTAAGATCATCATAGGTCTAGGCTACAACTTCATCATATCTGGAACATAGATCTCTTAATCTTTCATTATCTTTCTACATAACATCCTTTCTGACTTTTAGCTTTCTACCATATTCGACATCGAACTCTTCATAATCCCTTTCATCCATAGTGAACCTTCATTTTTCATTTCTTACATCTTCAAATTCAAAAAGGTTTTCAAGAGATATTAAACCTTGAGGGATCTTATTCCCTTTTAACTAGATAACTTTCTCTTCAAGAGATTCTTCTCCTAGCTTTGAATAGTCAGAAGCTCCTTTCAACTTCTATATGAAGGCAGTGATCTAGGTGTCATCTTCAAAAACTTTCCAATTTTGATCACTATCAAATATTTCTAGTCATATGATGATTTGTATTGCATTCTACTTTGTTGTTGAATCGGGAACCAGCTCAAACTGTGAACCGATTGAAGCCATTCGATCAGTGACAATGTTTTGAGATCGAGGAATGACTTTCACATTAAAATATCCAACACTTTCAATCAAATCTCATACTCAATATCTATATGACTTCATTCTTATATTCTTTGCAATCACTTGCCCATGGACCTGGCTCACAACCAACTTTGAATCTATGAATGCGTGCATCCTCTTTACACCCATTCACTCTGCAAGAATCAGACTTTGGACCAAGGCTTCATATTATGCATCATTTTTTGAGCATGAGAACTAAAAATTATAGGCCTTGAAGGTCTCCGACCCTATCGGGGACACTAGTTAGACTCTCGCTCTAAAATTGGCTTTGCATTTGGCTCCATCAAAGTATAAGGTCCATAGATGGTTGTCTATCAAATCATCATATTCCTCCTAATTCCTTATCAATTTTGGGTAGACCTAATTATCATCAGAGATCATATATGTTCCTAGTCTTGTGGCATGAAAATTTCCAAATGGGTCTGATTCAATGAATTGGTCGAGGAGGACCTCCTCTTTGGGAGACTAACCACTCATGTCTTCCTCATCCTCTAGCATCTCTACACAATATCCCTACCTTTTTGAGAAGGAGGTATGTGTTGCTTCAAAACATAGGACTTCATTTATGTTATGTGTTCTAGATGCAAATATTCAGATAGGATTTTCATATTCTCCCCATGCTTGGTTCTCAATATCAGATGGGACCAATCGAGTGCCAAGTATTTTCCAAGCTTTGCAGTGATATATATTGAAAGACACATCCCGAAGATCAAGGGAATGTCTATCACAACTACTTCTTCTGAGATTGTTTGGCTTGGGCATGAGAAGAGGGTTAAAGATAGATCTTTTATCCGACCAATGATCAGAACCTTCTTTTTTTCCAATTGCATGATTCCCTTCTCAAGGGGCTCATACTTAAGCTTCAAGGCATCGGCCACTTGCTTTGGCATGAATGTTATACTAGCTCCCAAATCATTCATATTATTATGCAAAATTGTATCTCCCATAATCAGTGTTAAAAATAAATGTGTGGGCTTCGTCTTGCTTACCTCTTTCTATTTTTTATTATCCATGTTGTACATATAAGCTACATATTTCAGAGCTTGAGGGTCTGATGCAAGTCCTTTATCTTTACTTTGGTCACATGGTGGAGTCACATCCATCTATGGTATTTTTTCCTTCATTCTTCAATGCTTCTTGAAGTAATTTATTTTATTCAAGAATGCATATGACATCCCATAGGGATACATTAGCAGGCACCTTCTTCAGTTGTTCCACCACATTGAGCATCTCGATTGGTTGGATCTTGGGCTTAAATGGCGGTATCTCTTGTATTTAGAGGGAATCGATCTATCATGAATGGGATAGGAATCTTATCCAACTCCTTTTTTGGCAATGGTGGAATCTATTGTTGATGAGTAGGTTGGCCAATTTCCTGCAGTGCCTGCTTTTCTTATAGCAGTGGTTGGCATGGCTAGGGAAGAGGTGAAGTTTGTTGCACGTATTCTCCCATGAGGCTTATTTTGGATCTCGTTTTGTAGTCTAAATGCACTTGTAGAGCACTGGTTGTCAGAGCTTCATTTGTGAATATCACATCTTCTTCATCCATCAATGAAAATAGCACTTCGTCAGATGCAATATCTAGTTTTTTCTCTAAGTACATCCCTTGCATTTGTGCTCTAAAGTGGGAATTTTCCATTTCGGGGGACTCATATCCTTCCACATTTGGGAGCATTCCTTTGTTCCTTTGTTCCACTATCTTATACTACATATTTCCCCTCGAACCATTTCAAGGCATGTGACTATTGTTACCTAGTTTAGCTACTAACTCAAATAGGTGGAGTTGTTTATTTTTTACAAATGAAAAGAAGGTACATTTTACTCTGCTATATCATATTCATGTGCATAAAGAAATATCAGAAGACTACACTACTAAATTATATTATGCAGATGCATCTAACATAGAAAAGAGTGCACAATATTTTCAAAATTGTTGTCTTTATTGATAATATAAATGTATGGTGTCCCACACAAGCCATGGGACTAACTATATCAATGTAGATGATATGGAAAAAACTATACATTTAAAGATAAATAATGAAAGAATGTACATATAGAGAGAGGGGACCCGTCATTGCCTAAATGACAAATCTTAGTTGTCTTGTTCTACATCACCTTTGGTCCTTCTCACTTGTCCAATCTCCAGTTGATGCTCCTAGTTTCCTACATTTGAGAGAAGAGTGTTGTTAGATAAATGAAGGGTTACCAAACAATACATATGCAATTATCCATATACATATAGTCTAATCCTCATGTGCATTAAGATAGCTTGCATACCATATATGTCCAGGAAAATAGGAGAGTTATCAAACACATCTATCATATGTTGTATTTTATTTAACATGTTTACTCATTGTTTAGAAATAGGTGAAATATTTGTTACTATTTTTTTTCATCTGTTTACATCATGTGGGATAAAATCTAGCTCCCGCAAGGGTTGAGCCCAACATTCTATCATTTTTTGTTTTGATAGAGATAAGGTTGTTATGTCTTCCATGACATTGTGATGAAATCGAGGATGAATTCATCATGTTCATAGCGGTAAATTTGATGGATTCACTGATATAAATAATAAATTGATGTTCAATGGAACCATAGTTTCATGAAAGACAAAATAATGTTACTCATCAAGTACAGTGACATAGAAAATGACATAGTATGATAGTCAAGGCATTCCAGTGCTTCAACATAATAATCAGGCATTAAGACCAACATTACATGAAGAACAAGGAGTGGTATGATGCTATAATGAATGATAACCAATGGCCAAAGGAAACATGAAAAAGTGATTGTTTTGTATTAACTGATAAACATGGCATCATAGTTATAGCATCTTGAAAATGGGAGTTAGAGTGGGTAGCTTTGGGTGAACAACAAGATGGTTTGGTTTGATAATAGTGTGTAGATCAAAGATAATGATCTCAAGTGCCACAAGAAAAGATATTTTTGTCATGGATACAAGACAGTGGTAGTTATAATACCAAAAGAAGCATGAAGACTTTTAGAAATTTTATGTATGATAAGCTTCAACAAGAGTATACACTCATAGCCTTAATAGTCACAATTATTAGAAGTCAAATGCATAGAATTGATGAGGTTGTGGGCTTCAAAATGAAATGAACTCTCTGAATTTTCTTTATGAGCATAAAATACACTCAAAGTTGAGCTAGAAGTGAGCTAGTAAATTTAGAAAAATCAAGGAAATTCTCATTTTCCTAAGTTAAAGCTCAACATTGTATGTTTTCAGTCAGAGGAAAGCATGAAACTCACCCAGAATGGCTAATGAAGAAGCACGGATGAGCCAAAATTTGATCCATGGCTATTACTAAGAAATGAACATATAGAAAGCAATGCAAATGTCTTGTGAAGTGGGTTTTGCAAATGGAAATATGTGGTTTGTATTTCAAGGAAACAAATTACAGATGCATAAATTAGAGAAATTAAAGCTTTGTTTTCCTCTTCATAAAATAGGAAAGGTGAGAAACAATGTTATCTTTTGTATATTCAGAAATGAAGGAAAAAACATCTAAGCTACATCAATTATTTTCAAAACCGAGTTTGTGCTCTCATGGTCATGGCTTGGGAGAAACATTTTTCTCCACAAAATTACAAAACCCATTTGGGGTTTCTCTTGAAATCACAAATGCAGAAGGAGATAAGAGGATCCAAACTTAAGTAGCCCTTGAAACAACTCAGATGACACTCAGAATTGCAAGGATGGCCATGGCCATGGAGGGTTTTGAAACCTAGAAAATAGTAAATCACTTTCTCTCACAAGTCTTATTGTTTTCTATCATGGGTTTGATCTCAAATTGAGCCATTTTTACTCAAAAAAATGAAGTAAATGTAGTGAATGGTTGTGGCCTATGTAGGAGAAAATACACTAGTATTCATGTTTCCCTTCCAAATTAAGCAAAATATGTTCATTATTTTGTTCAAAATGAGTTCAAATTGATCTTATTTAAGAGGGAAGTGCAAAGCTCAAGTCATGAAGAACTTAACCATCACTTGTTGTGGAAGAAACTCATCAAAAACTTGTGGGTATAGTTTCAAATACTCAAGATAGAGGTTTCCATGGTGGAGAAAGAGATGAAATTATCAACAGAGGAAATGAACAAAGAGAGATGCATTAGAAAAGCCACAATAGCCATGGCCAAAAAGACCTAGATTAAACAAGAATGGAGATTTTATTCATATTTTATTTTCAAACAACTTACTTAGTGATCCTCTAAGAGAATTGACAAGAAAATAGAAAAAATGGAGTACTTCCAGAGCTCAAACCCCAGTCTCCATGGTGGTTGAGAGTTCTTTCCAAAATTTGGTCAATGCAAATGAGACGAAAAATCTAGGAGTTCGTTGTTTTGTTTTAGGGTTTTTACCCTAATCCTTATGTTGACCACATAAGTTTATTTTCACCTTTATTTTTAAAACTATGTAACAACTATTGCACTTATGGGCTAAGAATTTAAGTTGTATGTCTTGTATTCTTGTATACCCTTGTATATGCCATGTGTTGGAGTCTTAATGAATTTTTTTTGTCTTGACCTATGAATGGTCAAACTAGGGTCTTGTAGTTTTGCATTTATTTGAAATGTAAAGTAATTTGTCAAGTGATGTTTTCATAAATCACTTAGTTGACTTTGTCAAGTTACTCTTTTAAATGTAAAATGAAAATAGGTCATGACTTACATGTTCCTTTATGAGGATTGAATAAGCCTTCATGCTTTTGCAAGCATATAGGGTTAGTTGAATCAGTTAGTTGACCAAAGGAGAGCATATATGAATCTTTTATTTTCCTTTTGGAGAGATGGAGAGTACTTAGGCATTGGTTTCATGTGCCTTAATGTTTGACATGGTCAAAATTGAATTTTTCCATATTTTGGAGCTCTTTTGGAGAAGAATTAGTTATATTTTTGGCTTTTTGGAAGCATTTGACCCAAGTTAGTTTCTAGATCCTTTTTTGTTGGACCTTTGGAGGGAGTTGGAGATATAGTCACTTAGTTGACTTATTTGTACATAGTTCTGATTATGCATTTTTGTACTTAGTGACTTTCCAGTCCTTTGACAGATTTTGGCATACTTTGTAGCTCTTTTGGACATGAATAATAGCAAAGACCTTGGATGTCAATGATTGGATTATTTTTGCCTTCTTACTCTTTTTCTTTATTGTGTTTACTTAATTGATATGATCAAGTTATTTGTGAGGTATTATTTATCTCCACATAGCTTTGTCTCACATTCTTAGCACCTTTATGAAAAATTATGTTAATGCAAGTTATAATCTATGTCAAAGATGCAAATGGATATTAGTTGTAAAGTTATCTTCCTCCTAGGAGTTTGAGCATTAGGGCCTCCTTATAAAATATTTATGCAAAGAAATACAAAAGTGAGTTATACAAGTTTTTATTTCAATCATTTTAAGCAAGCGTCTATAATCTAATCTTTATGTCCTAGTTTGGTTTGGTGTATCACCTTCTTAGTTTTCATTTTCAATTTTTCAGTTTATGAATTCTCTCTTCTCTTTTCCTTGTCAAACAATAGAGTAGTTAAGTAATCTAGGTGATAACCATTTTGGAAGCTGGCCTTCTCTGGAGGTTTGATCTCATATAGGGTACCCACACCTTGGGATCATTCCCATGTTTTTCAATAGATTGTTGAACGTCAGGTTCAACAAGGTGCAAATCGAATTGATAAAAAATTTGGCACACCCAATGGGACTATCAAACAAGACAGTAGTAGAAAAATATATATCCCATTGGTTTTGGTATGAAACCAATAGGTTTTGGATCTTAGAGAGGTTAGGTCTGCATATCTTGTGACTCTGAGTGTGTAGGTTAGCAGAAACCAGTACAAAATAGCATATGAAAAGAATAAAAACAAGAGGAAGTGATATTCCTTTTAAATATTTGTAGCTGTCACCACCTAGAAGACAAGGCAAGACAATAAAATAAACTCCAATTTCATCAAAGAGAGTTTATTCAACACCACTCGGTTTCAAACTAGTAGTAGCTCTTTCTATTGTTTCAATATCTTCAATTTATGTGTTTTTTAATCCAATTTAGACTAGACCAATGGTAGTAAATTAACCCTCTGTGACTCTTAATGGGGGCAGCCCATTAAACTTAGCACAACATAATGAAATTCTAGTGGTAGCCCTTAAGTGTATTAATTTTTTCACTAGAGAGGACCAAACTACACTTGTTGAACATATAAAAGATATAGAAAATTTGTGTTCAGTGCATCATATAACACAAGAATATGTAGCCATTATACTATTGGCAGTATTTTTTAAGGGAAAATCCCTTCAGTGGTTTAGGAGATTTGTTGTCAATTAAATTTCTACATGGGATGAGCTTGGGGAATTTTTATGTAAAAATTTTGAAGACAAGTCTGATCACTTGTCATTGGTGGATCAGCTCACTACCATCAAGAGGGCTCCCCATGAACATATGACAAAATTTAACTTCAGCTTCTAGAAGTCTTGGGATAGAATTCCATAGAATATTAGGTCTTCACTTGAATATGCCTTTTTGTATTTTTTGAGGTCCTTAGATAGTGAGATTGTTATTACGATATAGTCCATGGGTGGGAACACATTACCACAGGCTTAAGATATAGCAATTAGAGTTGAGAAAAACCTCATACATGTTGGAATAATTTCTCCTAGACCTCCTATGCCCATATTTCCTAACATACATCCTCTTATGACTTTTCCAATACCTCAAATATCCCCTTTACCAGCTAGTGTTAGCCAAGAATTTGTTGTCCCAGGTCCATCTTAAGAGTTACAAGAAATTACAAGCAGTCAGCAAAATATTGAGAATATACTTCATACTTTTGGTAATGAGCTAGTGAGCATTAAGAAACAAAAGTTCTAAGGTTTTAAGCCCTATCAACCTCAAAACCAAGGTCAGAATCAACCATATGAAGCTAATAGATATCCATATCATGCAAACTATCAAGGTGCAAAACAAAATGTCAATTAGAAGCCTTTTCAACCATATAATCTGGCTCTAATCAGTTTAGCCAAAGATCTTGTTCTTGTTCAGAATAACCTTGTAGTTGACTATGAGTTCTTTTTTCCTTCTAACCAACACCACAATCAAGCTACATGTTTAAATTGGGTTATCAATCAAGCATTGATGGTACATAATGTCTCAAATATGCAAAGTGTGTCTAATGAGGAGTCTCCACAACAGAAAAATCTCCCTCCAGGTGATACAACTCTCTTGAATTAGCAAGGAGAGGAATTTTGGAAAGTAAATAGGAATGATTATCCACTTGTAGCTAGTACAAGAGCCAAAAAAAAGCGCTTTTCAGATTGAAAAATTGAGAAAAAAAGAAAAGGAAGTTGTTTGGACCATCCACATATCAAGTGACATCCATACTACAAAGAAATACATAAGGTGTTACTAAGGAGTAGCCTCACTTGCAAGTAAACCTTGTTGTTGCAAGGACTCGTCAGAAGGTAAACATTGTTGCACCTTTAAATATTACTAAGAATATGAAAAAATAAACATGACAATGTCTATGTGGGATTCTTTATCCATCCTAGGCCAAAAAGACTTGTTACAATCTACTTTATTTGATTTGAGTGTGTCTAGTGATTTTGTAGTTGACCAAGTTAATACTATTTTTACAAATATACCTCAAGATAGTAGTAAGCTACGAGGTAAAGATTTCAAACAACACCCTTTTTTATGTATCTTTGATAATAGGGGATAAATTGGTTCATAATTATATGGTGGATTCAGGGCAAGTAGCTCTATTATGCCCAAACAGATTGATGATAGGCTAGATTTAAAGTATCAACCTTTTCAAAAGGGAGTAGTCTAGCTTGATGGGTCAGCCATTAACACCATAGGTGTCATTAAGGATGCAAGTATCACTCTACATGCCTGCCCAAACTTTTACATTCCCCAAGATATATTTGGTACTGATTTGCCACCATATTTTGCCTTGTTTTTGTCAAGGGATTTCACTACCAAAATGGGGGGTTATTTATCCTCAAATTCGTCCCACATGTTGTTTAGGACTAGATATAGGACAAAATTAACCATTAAATCTAAGTTAATTGCTAAATATCACATTGAACCCTATGTATTGAGTTTTATAAATTCCAATTGTGTTGCTTTTGATGAAATTAAGCATGTTGATGCTCAGGAGTTAATTTCACAAGCTGAAAATGTCTTAGACATTCTTTTAAATGAGTGGACAGCAGAAAATGTGGAAGATGAACCAGGTAAAAATATTGAGAGAGGCCCAAGTGTGTATATGTTACATGAACTTGATCCAGTTATCCCAAACCTTGAAAAGAAAGTGGAACAATAGCTAGGATAGTAGGATGAAGTGTGGAAGATATTCTTTCATGAATCTACAAGAAGGAATGGAGTCGATGGAGGTGCAATGCTTGTGTCACCATAAGGTGACAAGTATTATTTTGCTTTCATATTTTATTTCTCTTTTCCTAACAATACTGCTAAGTATGAAGGTTTGATTCGAGGCTTGGAATGGGAAAGGAAAATAAAGATAAGTTGCCTTTAGGTATTTGGGGATAGTGAGTTGATAGTCAATCATGCAAGAGGCTTGGATGTGACTAAAAATGATGTGCTTAAGTCTTAGAAGCATAGGGTGTGGGATATGATAGAGGAATTTTATGCTTTTAATATTATTTCTATTCCTAGGAATCAAAAAAAGAATGTAGATAGGTTAGCTGCAATAGGTGCTTAGTTTGATATACCTAATGATATTAAGAAGGAAAAGGTGCAACAATATTTCAAGTTTCTTGTTATACCTTCAATTCCTTATAATAACATTCATTGGCAAGTGTTTGAGAGTGATGAACATGTGTTGAGTTTTTTTCTTGAAGAAGATGAGTTTTCAGTGGTGAACCAGGTGAAACTTAAGAAACAATATGATGATCGGGTTATTTAATTAAGAACTAAAAAGTTGCCCATGGGTCTAGTCACTTTAGAATCCATATTCAACACTGATGATCAGCTCAAAAAGAGAAAGACCAGCATGTAGTTCAAAGTGGAACAATATGAAGAGCTTGAGATATTCAAAGGGCAAGATGGATTAAAAATGTCATTGAATATGACATTGACATCAAGATAACAAAACTTGTAAGGGGTAAAGGGTTGTGTGAACAACTACCTACTGGGTCTAAAAATGAGGAAAAGATAGAAACAAAGGCTATTTTGGTTACAAATGATGAGCCTTAGAATGTTTCACCTACATTGGATGAAAGTTGGATGCGAGATATGGTTCATTTATTGTAGATTAGTGAGTATCCACAAGGTTTAGATACGGCCAAAAGTAGGTATTTCAGATTACAGTTTATTCCTTACGTGTTGATTAATTATGTTATTTTTTGAAAGGATCACAATGGTGTACTTTTAAGATGTATTGACAATGGTCAAGTAGATAAGATTCTTCATGAGTTCCATGATCAAACTTTTGGGGAACATTTATCCCCAAGAACTACAACATGGAATATAATGAGAGTTGGCTACTATTGGCCAAGCCTTTTTAAGGATGCCCATGCTTAGGCAAGAAAATGTGTTAAGTGTGTCATGTTTTTAGGCAAGGAGAGGCTTCCAGATTTTCCTTTGCAACATATACAAGTGGAAAAACCTTTTATGAGGTGGGGTATTGATTTTATAGGACCCATTAATCCACCTTCTAGTGCAGGTCATAGATGGGTTCTCGCAATAACTAATTATTTTACAAGATGGACTGGAGCAGTGACTTTAAAAGAAGCCAATGAAAGTGTTGTGTTGAACTTCTATGATGATTTAATTACCATATTTGGAGTGCTAGAGTCAATTATTTTAGATAATGCCTTAGAATTTGTTTGATTGAGAGTAAGTGATTGGATTGTTAGAAATGGTATTCATATAAATACATCATTGAAATATTACCCTCAAGGTAATGGTTTGGAGGAATCAACAAATAAGAACCTGATCAGAATTATCAAGAGAACACTAGAGGATAATCAGATAACCTAGCATACTAAGTTAAAATCTGCATTGTGGGAAGATAGAATAACTCTGTAAAGATCTATTGGAAACTCCCCATATATGCTAGTATATGGAAAGGAAGCAATATTGCCTTTATCTGTTCAGCTTTCTACTCTTGATGTTATGAACCATCTTGAAATATTTGAGGAAGAGGATCTAATAGCTAACAGATATGCACAGCTTCATCTATTTACAACATGTGGGATAAAATGTGGCTCCAACAAGGTTTGAGCCCAACATGCTATCATTTTGTGTTTTGATAGAGATAAGGTTGTTATGTCTTCCATGACATTGTGATTCAATCAAGGATGAATTCACCATTCATAGCAGTGAAGTTGATGAATTCACTGATATAAATAATAAATTTATGTTGAATGGAACCATAGTGTCATGAAAGACAAAACAATGGTACTCATCAAGTGTAGTGACATAGACAATTCTATAGTATGACAGTCAAGGCATTCCAGTGCTTCAAATTAATAATCAAACATTAAGACCAACATTCCATGAAGAATAAGGAGCAATATGATTATATAATGCATGATAAGCAATGGCAAAAGGAAACATGAAAAAGTGATTGTGTTGTAATAGCTGATAAACATGACATCACAGTAATAGAATCTTGAAAAGGGGAGTTAGAGAAGGCAGCTTTGGGTGAACAACCAAATGGTTTGGTCTGATAACAGTGTGTATATCAAAGATAATAATCTCAAGTACCATGGGCAAAGATATTTTGTTCATGGATACAAGATAGTCGCAATCATAATACCAAAAGAAGCATGAAGACTTTGATAAATTTTCTATATGATAAGCTTCAATAAGGGTATACAATCATAGCCTTAATAGTCACAATTATTAGAGGCCAAATGCATATAATTGATGAGATCATGGCCTTCAAAAGTAAATGAACTCTCTACATTTTCTTTACGAGCATCAAATACACTCAAAGTAGAGATAGAAGTGAACTAGTAAATTCAGAAAATTAAAAGAAATGCTCATTTTCCTATGTTAAAGCTTGACATTATATTTTTTCAATCAGAGGCAAGCATGAAACTCGCCCAGAATGGCTAATGAAGAAGCACAGGTGAACTAAAATCCAAGCCATGGATATTCCTAAGAAATGAACATATAGAAAGCAATGCAAATGTCTTGTGAAGTGGGTTTTGCAAATGGAAATACCTTGTTTGTATTTCAAGGAAAATAATTACAGATGCATACATTAGAGAAATTAAAGATTCGTTGTCCTCTTCAAAAAATAAGAAAGGTGAGAAACAATGTTGTCTTTTTCATATTTAGAAATGGAGGAAAAAAAATCTAAGCTACATCAAGTATCTTCAAAACTGAGTTTATGCGCTCATGGCCGCGACCTGGTAGAAACATTTTTTCTCCAAAAAAATATAAAATCCATTTGGGATTTGTCTCAAAATCACAAATGCAGAAGGAGATAAGAGGATTCGAGCTTAAGTAAGCCTTGAAACAACTCAGATGAAACTCAGAAATGCAAGGATGGCTGCAACCATGGAGGGTTTTGAAACCCAAAAAATATTAAACAACTTTCTCTCACAAGTCTTATTGTTTTCTATCATGGGATTGAGCTGAAATCGAGCCATTTTTACTTTAAAAAATGAAGGAAATGTAGTGAATGGCCACAACCTATATAGGAGAAAATACACTAAGATTCATTTTTTCCTTCCATAGTAAGCAAATATGTTTATTATTGTGTTCAAAATGAGCTCGAATCGAGCTTATTTAAGAGGGAAGTGCAAAGCTCAAGTCGTAAAGAACTTACCTATCACTTGTGGAAGAAACTCATCAAAAACCCATGAGTATAGTTTAAAATACTCAAGATGGAGGTGTCCAAGGTGGCCAAAGAGATGAAAGTATCAATAAAGGAAATGAATAAAGAGAAATGCATTAGAAAATCCATAGTGGCCATGGATAAGAAGTCCCAAAATCAACAAAAATGGAGATTATTATTTAGATTTGGTTTTCAAACAACTTACCTAGTGATCCTCTGATAGAGTCGACAAGAAAATAGCAAAAATGGAGTACTTCCAAAGCTCAAACCCTAGTCTCCATGGCGGCTGAGAGTTCTTTCCAAAATTTGGTCGATTCAAATGAGACCAAAAATATAGGAGTTTGTTGTTTTATGATAGGGTTTTTACCCTAATCCTTATGCCGACCACATAAGGTGATTTTCACCTTTCTTTCTAAAAATATGTAACTAATTCACTCATAGGGTAAGAATTTAAGTCTTATGCATTGTATTCTTTTATACCCTTGTATATGTCATGTATTGGAGTCTTAATGACTTGTTTTTGTCTTGACCCATGAATGGTCGAACTAGGGTCTTGAAGTTTTGCATTTGTTTTAAATGTAAATTACTTTTTCAAGTTATTTTTTCATAAATCACATAATCAAAGTTACTCTTTTAAATGCAAAATGAAAAAAGTTCATTCCTTACTTGTGCCTTTATGAGGATTGAATAAGCCTTCATGCTTTTACAAGCATATAGGGTTAGTTGAATCAATTAGTAGACAAAAAGAGAGCATATAGGGAGCTTTTATTTTCCTTTTAGAGAGATGGAGAGTATTAAGGCATCGGTTTCATGTGCCTTAATGTTTGACATGATCAAACTTGAATTTTTCCATACTTTGGAGCTCTTTTGGAGAAGATTCAGTTTCTATATTTTTGGCTTTTTGAAGAATCCAACCCAAGTTAGTTTCTAGATCCTTTTTTGTTGGAATTTTGGAGGGAGCTGGAGGTATAGTCACTTAGTTCACTCATTTGTACTCAGTTCTGATTATGCATTTTTTTACTTAGTGACTTTTCAATCCTTTGATAGATTTTGGCATACTTTGTAGCTCTTTTGGACATGAATAATAGTGAAGACCTTGGATGTCAGTGATTGGAGTATTTTTTCCTTCTTACTCTTTTTCTTTATTGTGTGTACTCAATTTATTTGATCAAGTTATTTGTGAGATATTATTTATCTCCTCATAGCTTTGTCTCATGTTTAGCACCTTTATGCAAAAGTATGTTAATGCGGGTTATAATATGTGTCAAAGAAGCAAATGGATTTTAGCTTTGAATTTATCTTCCTCCTAGGAGTTTGAGCATTAGGACCTCCTTATAAAAAAATTATGCAAAGACATACAAAATTGAGTTGTGAAATTAATGATTTCAATTATTGTAAGGAAGTGTTTGTAATTTGAGCTTTATTTCCTAGATCAGTTTGGTGTATCACCTTCTTAGTTTTAATTTTCAGTTTTTCAATTTATGCATTCTCTTCTCTTTTCCTTGTCAAATTTTAGATTAGTTAAGTAATATAATTGATAACAATATAGGAAGCCCACCTTCTCCATAGGTTTGATCTCATATAAGGTACCCACACCTTGGGATCATTCCCATGTTTTCAGTAGATTATTGAACTTTAGGTTCAATAGTGTGCAAATCTAATTGATAACAACTATCACTACACAGGAAGCACCATGAATTCTCATTTTTTGCCAGGTTGTTCTAGCCTAGGATTATTTCTTCACTTTGGCTATCCTTGACTATCTGTAGTGGCATGGTAACCAAAACTTTGGTTTGTGCATGCCACTTTTTGACCTCCCTGACTCGAGGGTCCTTGGTACATTTTTTGCTGATAGGATGGCCTTCCTCCCTGATAGGTGTGAGTGGCTTGCTTTAGATGTGCCACTTGTTGTCACTTGATTAAAACTAACTCCTTATAAAAATACCTTATGAGGCTCTTCATATCATTGATGTCCTCTATTATAGAGGAAGAACCCGATGTGCTTGGCTATACAGTGGGGTAGATGTACATGGATTGAGACATGGTAGATGTCACTGCTTGTAGAGTGGAAGTGGTCAGAGCATCTTCTTCCTGAGGACCATTAGATATTTCTACAAATACAGGAATCATAGGTCATGGTGGAAGCTTTCCCACATCGATTAAACTATTCTTTCTGTGCACAACCAACTCGTATGCATTAGGTAAGATATCTATATAGACACTGAAAATTGGTCTAGGCCTGCGAACACCACTTTCGACATAATTTTCTATTATCCATGGTCATGATTGAATAATATTTATTATTTAATTATCTTTCTAACACATATTTCTTCTATTAATTAAATACCCCTTTTTAATTAATTCATTAATTCATAATGATCTTTATTCAACCTAGATTAATTAAATAAATCATATTTATTTAATTATGTCACTAACTAATTAATTCTTCCTTCTTACTTAAATGATTTTTTATTTAATTAAACCCACCCCCTTTATCTATAATTGAATATTTATTATTTAATTATTCAATTTAACTTTTTCAATTATAGTTAAATATTTATTATTTAATTATTCAATTCCAAGTTTTCAACAGTCAAATTAAATAAACTATCTTTATTTATTTAATTAAATCTTTCATTTTTGAATGTTGAATTAAATTAACATTTAATTCATTTATTAATTATTTATGTCACATTCTTCTATCATTCAGCTATCTAATCATTCACTCACCTTCTGACTCAAGATCTATTTTTAATCCGTCAGTTATCTTCGGGTTCGGTATTTCATCATCTTTGTGACAGGACTTTCTGTCACAACTAGTCAGTTGCCTAGTTCTAACACATATGCATGAAAGCATTTATTAATTAAATATCTTTATTTAATTAATTAATTCATGTATGCATTCGAATTATTTATTCTTCGAGGTCTAACTTTGTCTTTGTCATTCAAAGTCTATTTCTTCTATTTTCAAAGACTCTTAACTCAAGATTAAATTGTTTATTTAATCTAGAACTCTTGTTCTTTCTATTTTTGAACAGTCTTGACACAAGATTAAGTTATCGTTCTAATTTAATCTTTATCTTGTAGTATTTTCTAACTCATGTTCTATCTAACACATAACTCACATTGCATGACATTCATCAACCTCGTCCATCGATCTGTCTTTGAATCTGAGCCGATCATTCGAAAACCCAAAATCTATTAAATGGCTTGTCATTATCATTATTCCTCCTCCCAAAATCAATAATTTTGAGAAGAAACTTAATCTTTGATATTTTTCTTAGACATTCAACAAGGTTATGCTTGCATCAATACTGAAAATCTGAGGACAAGAATACAGATACAGCAAAATGGAGAAGGAAAATTGAGATAATTCGAAGAAGTAGACGCATATTCGGTGAGAGTTTTCCAATTGATTTGTTTAATTTAATTATGTTCATTTACTCGGTCTTTGTTGCTTTTATTTAGATTATTTGTTAGATTTGATTATCTTAATCAATTTGCAGAACGTCTTTCCAAAAAATCTGCGTTACATCTAGTGAACCCGACGTGAATCACGCTTCAAAATCGTGCATACTTTTCGTTTTTCCTTTTTTTTGCATGTTATCATATGGCACGCCGCATCCACTCAAATAAATGATGCATTTGTATTCGTGAGCCGCATCTGATCCATTCTGTGATGCATCTACCATACTACACCGAATTCTTGACGCTTTGCACCGCATTCGACTATCAACACTTCAAACTGCATCTACCTGTCAACACGAGTCGCATCTGCCTATCAACACAATCTGCATCTTCCTATCAACACGAGCCACATCCACCTATCAACATCATGCCTTATCTATGGCTCAAAAATCCGCATCTGCCTGGTAATAAATTTTTCACTTTTTATTCACTTTCGTACATTCGCGTTTTTATTTTTGTTTTTTGTGTTGTTTCATTTTTTCGCTAATGTTTGTTTGTAGCTGTGTCTAGAAGAGTAACGTAGTTTTTGCAGGATGAAGCATATAAGACCAAATAAAACCAAAAACCAATATTTTCTACAGGATGAAAGTCGAAGACACAAAAACAAATTACTGATCGGTTTGCATGCAGGACCTAATGAATTTGTATTATTTGAAAAGCTTTATGTTTGGTAGATAAACAATTGTTGTTTGGATTAAAAAGAATCAGTGTTTGCTTTGTCTGGTGGTAAAGCACATTTTGTAACCCTTTACAATTCAGTATATCAAAGTATCCTCTCCTCTTGTGGAGTCATGTGATCTTGGGTGTAAGAGAAATGGTTACTGACTCTAGAACTTGGGCCTGTCTTGGTGGGAAAAAATTACTCACCCAAGATGACTCAGATCGATAACATGCTTTAGCCAGCGACTTCCACCCAGTATATAAAAATGGATTTCTAGGAGAAACCCCAGAAATCATGCTCTCTATTTTGACGAGAAGGGCATAAATGGTCTCTTGTTGTATAGGATGGTGCCCCATGAATGGAATGTCCTTACTAAAAACCATGCTGTAGTTTTTCCTAAATCCTACCTATTTGCTGGTGCAACAGGTTTGGACCTATGAGGCCGTCTTACATTCTTATGGTTCATGTGTGGAGATGAGATGTATGCCATGGGATTTTCATGGGTATAGTAGCTTGTCTGCCCCATATAAGTGAGTGTCATGGAGGGGAGCCCGTGGGGTCAAGCTACTAGTCATCCACCTTGAATATGTGTAGCTAGATTTATCCAAGTAAGAACTCAATAAATATTGTCCAAAAAACCTAGGTTGTAAATGTTTTCTGATTTTAACAGATCTATCACTAAAAACTAAAAACATATTGATTTTTCTACTTTTTTTTGTTGTATTCGTCAAAAAACTTGATCAACAAAATGAAGTCATTCGAAACACAATCTTCAGAAGAAAAAAAAAAAAAAACCACAACTCTCAAATTAAGTCGCAACTACCATTTTAAACACCGCATCTGTCCTAGTGAGTCACAATTCCTAGGGTGAACATCACATGTGTTTGTCAACAAAGTCCACTTTTACACAATTTAGACATTATGAGCTGCAACTGTCAATTTTTGAGTTTCATGTGTATATGCAAGCCGCATCTGTCAAACGAAAAACCACATGTGTCTGTCAAAAAATTTAGGTGGCTGCCCTCATTTCTGGTCTCATGGCTCCTGATAGACATGGCCGATACTTTAATCTAGGCTAGGGACTAGCATGGCAGCAGATGTGTTCTTGCCGAGTGTGCTTTGCCTGGGCACCAGTATTGCTGGCCTACTTGTACCAGGACTTGCACGAGTTTTCCTATTTGGAGGGTCGGGCTCTTGGGGTTGGATTGACTCCTCTACACATTTGGGCTTGGGAGCGGATCCCGATGCTTCACCCAATTGTGACACTAATTGCTCTAGATATTAATGACCCCATCGTGTGGCGATATGGGTGGGCGAGGATTCAATTCACTCACATGGGTATAGATGGTATAGCCCATTGGCGGCGGGTTCTAAATGAGATGATAGTTTTTGTATGGAGGTCGTGCATGGGTATAGGGCCATGGATGGATGATGTTGAGTAGCTTTTCTTTTCTTGCCAAGACAAATTTATGCAGGGTTGGGAGCACACTCTGATAGAGAGGTACCTTCCTGATAGGGTAGCCAGGTTGTTTGGCGAGGTGCAGGATATTCCTGATGCTCAGTACGTGGCACTCTTCGCACGTTTGACCAGAGAGACTGCTTATTCTAGCAAATGAGGTAGTTTCCTCATTTCGAAAGTTGGTGGCTCGACCATGGTCATATGATCAGGGGCCAGCAGACGTAGGGGTGACTCTAGCATACAGGGCATGGTTTAGTTCGCGAGTGAGACTAACAGTTCCTGGGATAGTGCTTCCACATCGGTGGCCCAGAGGTAGGTCAGTAGGCAGAGGCCGGGGAGGTGTACCACCAGTGCAGCCAGTAGTAGGATAGGATGGGTAGCCCTAGGTAGGCCCATAATAGCAGCCAACAGTACAACTGGTAGGGCAACCAGCGGGACAGTCAACGAGATAGTTAGGTGGCCAGCCAGGTCCCCATGATGTACTGATTCAATAGTTACAGGGTCAGGTACAGGTTGTGATAGCAGAGCAAGATGAGGCTTGGTGGCAGGTTACTACGGTCACAACTGAGAGAGATCAGGCATGATCTGAGAGGGATCAGGAGATTGGCCAACGAAGGCAACTAGAGAGCGCAACCTCCACATCCCGGGGTCGATCAATGGATATTCGGGAGTACAGAGAGGCCATCAGAGAGGCTAAGTACTATCAACAGTATTACAGATAGGTAGTGCCATCAGATAGCAGAGTGCTAGACTTCTCCCAACAAACAAGGAGGTGACCAATAGAGGCTCACGGTGAGAGACAGGATGGGGAGGATAACAACCAGCAGGGCTAGCCCCTCCTCTTGATCACTGGAATGTTTGTTTCATTCTTTTGATGTGTGGGCTGTAGTATTTTGGCCTTACTGCACCATGTATTCGATGCACACCTGATCTGATTTGTATCATAACAGTACTCTTTGATGATATATATGAGATGATTTACCCTTTATGATATGTATGATGTGCATGCAGATGTATGATATGCGAATGTATGATGCTATGAGATGTTTTCTATTCTTATTCTTATGTGATGCAATGAATGTATTTTCTTTTTGTATATTTTCATGTTTTATGAATGTAATGATATGCTAATGGTAATGGATGTAAACGATTATGTATGATGTAACGCTCTTCTCAACATGATTGTTTAGAATAACAACTTTATATTATTCCTCGTAACATAACATAATGATATGATGTAATATGTTTTTATGTTAATGATCATGTGGATACAGGGTGTATGCATTGGTGATGTTTTGATTACTATTATGATACCATGTTAGTGTGAAAAGAAGATAGAAGAATTGTAGAATTAATGAGTTAGTTAGAATGGTCATTTGCATTGCTAGGAATTGGGATTTTCAAAAGGGTCAATTGCATTATGTTTGATAACACACATAGGTATGATGCATAAAGGTATAAAGAACCAAGATGGTGTGGTACCTAGTGTGATGGAATTTGACTCATCAATTAGATAGGATTATTCTTGTTCACACTTAACATAAATACTTCATTTATGATGTAGTTCAGACACTCTAAACATCTCGGACCAAAACACAAAAAAGCAAGCTTTCCTATGTGGTCAGCAAGATACCTAAAATATCCTCCCTACAAACCTAAAGAAAACATGCATGACTAAGTTATTTTAGAAGCATATCCCACAAGCACAATAGATAAAAAGATAATGATCATTTCCCTATTCCTTTCTCTCTAAACCTGTTTTGTTTAGGCATCATCGAGAGGTTCTTGGAATGAGTGCAAAATAAGATAAGTCAAAAAGACCAAGACAAAGTAAACAGACAAGCTAATGTTCTTTGTACCGCTAGCCAAGGTTAAACTACTATGGGGTACCTGATGCTTATGTCCATTGCAAGAAAGCTTCATCCTAGGACATGTTGTGATCAACTTTTTGATGGGACTGATTGGGTGATAAGCTATTGATACTCTGAGTTGACCAACTTGCTTGCTTACTGACTTAGACCTTCAAGACTTTTGATGATTAGAGTGTTCACTTTTTGAACCTGCTAAATGTGCTTCTGACTGACTCACCAAAGGGTGAAAGTGACGATTATTTTATTATGAGTGATGACAATCATGGGTGAAAGCAAGATGAAATGGATGCACCATTTTGGTTTTTTCAAATGTTTTGAGGCTGTTTTTGGCATTTTGAGATGTTTTACAAATGTTTTGGTATTTTCAAGGTTTATGACAAAGAGACTAACTTAAAGACCTATGCTAGGGGTCTCAGGAGCTGATCCATAGATTAGTCTTGCCTATGTTATACACGCAAAGACCACATAGTTTGACTAACGATAAACTGACTTGATGACAAGATGGACAAACGGATTGCCCCTTTTATTGCTTTAAAGGACTGATGTAAGATGCAGACTAGATGGGAAAATGGATTTCCAATGCGACGAATGCCTAAGGACTGACCCTAACTATCTCAGGGGATGATCAAAAATCAACCTTGCCTACGTTCAAGCTCAAAGATGACGTAGTTCGACTAACAATAAACTGACTTGACTCAATGATGAATTTTTTGAAGATTTTCTGATATTTTGACATGTTTTGGATTTTTGAAAGATTTGGATGTTTTTGGATTTTCGATGATTTTTACGAGAGTATACACGAATCCGATCCTATGCATGTGAGAACATGCCCCCAGTATGGTGCAATAGACTACTTCGATAAAGGTAGGACAAAATGACCTTAGGAATATGCCAAGTAGTACTATTGTGGAATGTGATATGGACACCAACTCAGGCTATGGTATGGATGCGAGTGAATGGGTGTATGGAGAGTGAATGGGTGTATTGAGTATAAATGGAATGTGATGGAATGGATGAGTCGCACAGATCCTGGTGGATAGAGAGTGCTTTATTTACACTTGATGCTTGTTTGCTAGGTTTTCACTAAGGTACTTGTCCAAAGCGCCACCGAAGTGGTTTTCACTAGAGGATGATTTTTTTCTTTACTGTTTTCAATCCTTTTTCTCATTTTTTTGGATTTTTATTTTTTTTGTATTTTCTGATTTTTTTGTTGTCGCCAAGACGCCTGTTTGCTAGGTTTTCATCAAGGTAACCATTTTTTCATGACTTTTTCTGATTTTTTTTGTATTTTCTAGTTCCATACCTTGCAAACTCTTAGGCATAGAACTTTGAGATGAGAGTTGTTCAGCGGTTCATGCAGAGGCTCGCCTTCTGGTGTTGCTAGTTTATATGCCCTTGACATGTAACTTGCGGTGATGATGAAAGTTCCCAGATAGTTGGGTTGGAATTTTCCTTTTCTATCTAGGTTTGGTACATTCTTTTGGTTCTCTTTCAGCACAAGGTCATTGACTTGGAAGGTGTGTTGCCTGATCTTCTTGTTGTAGCTCCATTTCAGTCAATTCTGGTAGACGTGTAGATGATTTAGGGTGTCCATACGCTGTTCATCCAGTAAATCTAGCTCATTCAGTCTTGTAACCCTATATTCTTCATCTATGATGAGATTTTGCAAGGATATTCTCAAGGATGGGAGCTCAATCTCAATAGGGAGGATGGCTTTTGATCCGTAGACCAGGGAGAATGGGGTGGCGCCTGTTGGCATGCCGATGCTGGTGTGGTAGGCCCATAAGGTGGGATTTAGCTACAGATGCCAGTCACGACCAGAGTCATTGACTATTTTCTTGAGGATTTTTCAGAATGGTTTTATTGTTAGCCTCTCCTTGCCCATTTCCTTGTGGGTAGTATGGAGTGGAAAAGCAATGCTTGATTTTGAATTTTTCACATAAATCACGGACATCCTGATTTTTGAAGGGTGTCCCATTATCAGAGATGATGGATTGGGGAACACCATATCGGCAAATGAGGTAGTTTAGGATGAACTTGGATATCTTCTTTCTCGTGATGTAGGTTATAGGAATTGCTTCAACCCACTTCATGAAATATTTGGTGGCGGTGATGATGAACTTATGGCCATTAGATGAGGTGGGTGAGATTTTGCTAATAAGATCGAGCCCCCACTGGGAAAAGGGCCAAGGTGTAACAATGGGATGCAGTTCTTGAGCTGGTGCATGAATGAGATCTCCATGCTATTGGCAATGTAGACACCTTTTGACAAAGTTATGTGCCTCTCTCTCCATTATCGGCCAGTAGTACCCGGTTCTCAGCAACTTCTTAGCCAAGGTCATACCACTTGAATGTGAACTGCAAGTGCCTTTGTGTACCTCCATTAGAGCAGTCAAGGCTTCCTCGAGTTTTAAACAATGTCATAATGTTCCATCAACACTTCTACGGAAGAGGGTTTCTCATAGGATGATAAATCATAAGGACCTTTTGACGAAGGTTCACTTGAGGTTTAGGGTAATGTCGGCTAGGAGGATTCCTAATCTTAGATAGGTGTAGATGTCATGATACCAAAGATCACTAGAACCAATGAGTTCACATGCATATTCTGATTCTGGTACCTCAAATGTGGGTATGAGAAGCTACTCTACCAGGAATTTATGTTTCAAGACATTGCAAGGGATATCTAGCAAGGATTCGATTGTTGCCATTGCATCTGCTGCTCTGTTCTTTGCCCTTGGTATTTGCTCAAAAGTGATGTCGATGAATGATTCTTTGAGGCTTTCTACCACCTTTTTGTATGGTGCAAGCTTATCATCCTTAGTTTGATATTCATTGTTGACTTGGTTAATGATAAGCTGCAAATCTCTATAGACCTTTAATGCCATTATTCGCCATTGTGTTGCGATCTTGAGACCTATGGTTAATGCCTCGTATTCTACAATATTGTTTGTACAAGGGAATGCTAATTTCTAGGATCTTGGTATACAATCTCCTTGTGGGGTGATGAATAACACACCAGCTCCTGATCCATGTTGTGTGTGAGAGCCATCAAAGTACAATTTCCAGTGGTCTGCTACATTGAGATTGAAAAGAGACTCGTCTAGGAATTTTGATACGAGTGGGTTGTCTATGTAGAGGGGAGCTTCTGCTAGCTAATCTACAATAACTTGTCCTTTGATCACCTTTCATTTGACATATTCAATGTCAAGTTTAGATAATATCATTACCCATTTAGCCATTTTTCCTATAAGCATTTCTTTTGACAATAGATATTTCAGAGGGTCTATTTTGGCAATTAACTTAAATTGATGAGCTAACATGTAGTGCCTGAAATTTTGGGCCACAAATACTAGTGCTAGGCAAGATTTTTCTATTGATGTGTAGTTGATCTCATGCCCCACCATTTTTCTACTGATGTAGTAAATTGCCCGCTTGGTTCCTTTTTCATCATGTTGGGCTAAAAGGGCACCAAGGGTGGCTGTCGTTGCTGAGATGTACAGAATCAATGGTTTCCCTATAATTGGTGGCATCAATACAGGTGGTGTAAGTAGATATTCATTTATTTTACTGAATGCTTGCTCGCACTTGTCATCCCATCTGAATGCTACCCCCTTCTGGAGTAGGTGTGAATAGGCAATCTGCTTGTCTACCAGTTGTGCTATGAATCTTCGGATGGACTAGAGTCTACCTTGTAATCCTCTGAGTTTTTTTAATGTTCTGGGTGCTTCCATATCAAGGATTGCTTTTACTTTTGTAGGATCCACCTCTATCCCTCTCATTGAAACTATGTACCCCAGCAGCTTTCTTGATTGTACCCCAAATACACCTTTCTTTGGATTGAGTCTAACCTTGTATTGTTCTAGCCTGTCAAAGATTGCAATCAATGTTGCTATGTGGTCCTGCCTTTTCTTTGATTTAGCCAATATGTCATCCACATAATCTTTGATAGTTTTGTGGATTATGTCATAGAAGATCACTGTCATTGCTCTTTGGTATGTAGCTCTTGCATTCTTTAGCCCAAATGACATCACATTCCAGCAGTAGGTGCCCCAAGGACATGTAAAGGTAGTCTTGTGGTGGTCCTCCTTTGCTATCATGATCTGATTGTATCTCGAGAAGTTAGGGTAAGCATCTCATGCCCGAATGTCATGTCCATTATCATGTCAATGTTGGCTAGTGGAAAATCATCCTTAAGACATGCTTTGTTTAGATCTCTAAAATCCATGTAGATGCGGATGCCCCCATTCAGTTTTGAGACTGGCACAAGATTAGATACCCACTCTGGATAGTCGATTGGGCATATGAAGCCAACATCTAGGAGCTTTTGTAGTTCAATCTTAACGAACAAGGCTATTTGTGGGTGCATCTTCCTTAACTTTTTTCTGACTGATTTCGCTCCAGGATGAATAACTAAATGATGAACTACTACTTCCGGCTCTAGACCTGGCATGTTGGCATAAGTCCATGTGAATTTTACCTTTCTTTCTCTTAAGAATGCTGCCAATAGTTCTTGTTCTTCTTCTTGAAGCATTTGAGCGTAGAATGTGATTTGCGGTTCTGTTTCTGTTCCCAAGTTGACAGGGTTGCATTGCTCTGCCAGGACTGCTAACTTTTCTTGATGTAGCACTATAGGGGGGATATTGAATCCTTCATCCTCTGGTGCCTCGGAGAGGTTTTCACCATTGGATGCATCCTTTATTTTTACTATTTTGTGGTTAGAGAGTGCCACAGAGTGGTTTTCACTCAATAACCCTGAGCTTATTCTCAATATTTTCCTTTTGTGACTAAAGGACTCAATCGTCTCCCCATAGTATGCTTGTGTGTCCAATGTGATATTAAATCTGGCCTTATGATCCCCACATGGGATTGTATCCCTTAGTCCCATGAATTCTGAGAGTGCCTCATCATTTTTGAATGAGTCAAGAATTGGTGGTCCTCGTTGATCGTGATCGATGAGGTGTGGGTGTACTAAGGTGATTTGGTGGATTTTTTGGTTTGACTCAGTTATGGAGGCATTAATCATTAGCAGGGTGGAATCCTCAAAGAGCCTAGGGAGACCTGCTATGGTATCATCATTGTCACTACTAGCACAAACATCGGTGACATAAAAAGTGAAGTTGTCAAGTGGGATACCTAGTCATACAGGTGGTCTAGGAGTGTTTGTTGTTATCTGAGGAGAGGACCTGACTGCTTTTCTAGGAGTACCTCTTCCACATACAGTTATACTTGGATGAGTATACCCAAGGCCAAGGTTCTACATTCTTCTTTCTACAATGATGGGCTCCAACCGTCCATCACTATTTCTTCCAAGGTTTTCATTCCTATTATAGCCCATATTGAACATCATTTGTAACCCTCTGTTAGTTTCATCCATGGGTAGGGTGGGAGTGGGTCTTTCATCTTGGTATAGTGTGTTTGAGATGTCCTCTTCATCCACATTCTCCCAACTGAGATCCCCCCAATGGTGGAATCCAGAGGGTTCTACTCTAATAGTGTAGACAGGTGTTTGAACTGGCTGGGGTTGTCCATGCGACCTAGGAGATTGTGGTAACTCACCTACAACAAATACATTTATTTTCAATTTGTAATCATCGCATCCATTGTCCTGGATCATGTTTTTGATTTTGTATATGTCAAGGATGGCGGGTATCTCTATCACAAATTTGGAAGCGAGATTGGCTGGGTCTATGTATGAAGTAGTTGGTCCTTCATCATTTTTGGGTACTTGAGGGATCTTATAAAACTTGGCTTCCAAGTTTTTGCAGTAAGCGAAGGGTTCGGGATCCCAATATATAGTGACCTCCTCATTTCGATGTGAGAACTTGATGCATTGGTGATAGGTCAAAGCCACTGCCTTCATTCCATGTATCCACAGGTGTCCCAGGAGGATGTTGTATGGTAGGTCAAGGTCGAGGACCTGACAGGTGGTTTCCATAGTTGCCGACCCTACTTGCATGGGAATTTTGATACTGCCCTGAGACACTCTTTCTTGGTCGTCATACGCCCTTATTGTGATGCTTTTGTTGTTATTGATGGAATCTTTGGAAAATCCCAATTTCTTTATGAGCTTTAGAGAACAAATATTAAGGCCTGCACCTCCATCCACCAGGACTCGTTTGACTTTCCTTTTGTGGATTAGTACTTGGAGGTGGAGTGCGTGGTTATGAGATGGTTGCGGAGGGAAATCTTGATCCAAAAATGTAATGATATTTGGGGTAACGATGTTACCCACCATAGCTTGAAATTGCTCTGTGTCCAGGGTGGCAGTGATGGTGGATGCAGCTAGTGCTTCATCAAGGATCTTCCTATGGCCGGCAAATATTTTCAATAGTTCCATGATGGAGATTTGGGTGGGTGTTCTTTTTAGCTGGTCAATGACATTGTAATCATAGGGGATGGCCTTTGTATTGGAAATGGGGGTCTTAGCTGGTGCCCCGATAATGGTAACCTTTCCACCATGTGTGGTGACCCCACAGTCATTGTTGGCTCCTTTGACATTTATGACGGTGACCATCTCATCGACGCACCCAACTATCTCCTCGTATACTAGATTAGCACTAGCATTTTTTTGCTTGCCCTTATTGTTCCCTGGATTATTTCCTTGACTATTCCCTTGGTTATGGTTCAGCATCAAATTCGTGTATATTTTTAGGTCTTGGTTTCTGGCAGGCTGCTCGATATTGATAATTTTATCCTCAATGAGGTCTTGGATGATGTTTTTGAGTCTCATGCAATTGGCGGTGGTATGTCCTTTGACTTTGTGAAAGTCACAAAGGAGATTCTCATTATACCATGGTGGTTTGGTCATGGGTTCCATGTATTGCTCAGAGTTAGAGATTTTGATTAGGTTCTCTTTGACCAGCTTCTTCATTATGGACTCAATTGATTCACCAAGAGCCGTGAATTTCCTCTTGGGAGGATACTTGTTGTGGGGAGGTGGTCCTCCTTGATTACCCAAGTTGTTCATTTGATTGGTGGGCATTGGTTGTTGTTGTGCTACTACCGCATTAGTCTACGCATTGTTGCGATTATGATTTTGCGGTTGATGATGGTTTTGGGTATTCTGCTTAGGGGCACTGATGACCACTTTAGCATTGACCATGCCATTGTTCGTGATATTTTTATTCCTCGACCATGTTCGAGGTTTATCATTGTAGTTGTTAGAGAGGCATTTGTCCTGAAGTGGAGTGAATGTTGGTGCTCCTCCTCGTGCAGTAAGGGCTCTTTCGATGTTGAGCGCCTTTGGGATTAGTTGATCATAAGATGTGATGCACTGCATTTTCAAGTAAAATGCCAAGTTTTCATCTAGATTGGCTATGATGGTGCAAACTTCTTGTTCTTCTAGCATGGTCCACTTGCTCTGATTGGCCTTGGATCACCATCTTTGCAAGAATGATGCGAATAGCTCTCCTTTTCTTTGTTTGAGTGCAAATAGTTCTTCCAAACTAACATCTGCACCCATATTGAAAGTGTAATTATTAAGGAAGGCTTCCACGATTTCCTTAAATGTTTTAATACCTATGGGTAAGTGAGAAAACCATTCCATGGCGGGACTAGTTAGACTACAAGGGAAGATTCACATCAGGTACGTGTCATCGTATGTGACTTCCATGCAATGCACCTGAAATTCCCTGAAATGGTTTTCAGGGTTAGCCATTCCATTGTACTTGTCAAATTTGGGGATCTCAAATCCCTTTGGAAACAGTATCATGGTGAGACTTTTGTCGAAGAGTAAGGGCAGTAAGTTGCCTAGTGTTCTTGTGGTTTTTCCTACTTGTAAGTCCAACACTTGCTGCGAAAGTAGCTTGATTTGTGTTGCGACATCCTTGCTTAGGTCAGGAGGTGGAATGAAAGAGTTGTGAGGTGTTTGATGGGTGGGGAGAGTACTAGTGGGTGTTTGTTGCAAGCTCTATTGTGCATTCAAAGCCTATTGGTATGCCTGCATTTGAGTCAACAACACTTGTTGTTGATCTTGTTGTTGTTCCAACAACGCTTATTGTTGGTCCATCTGCTGCTATTCCCATGAAGCCTGTTGTTGATCAATCTATTGTTGTGCTAGTAAAGCCTGCTATTGGTCTAGCTGTTATTGTGCCAACAAAGCTTGTTGTTGGTCGAGTTGTTGTTGTGCCTGAAACTCTTGCAGGGCTTGTTGGTATGCTTGTAGATGGATTGCTTGCAATTGTGCTTGGTATTGGGCTTGTGCTTGTTTTTGGGCCTGAGCTTTGGCTTGAGCTAGAGCTTGTGCTTGGGCTTGCACTTGAGCTTGTGCTTGTGCTTGGGCTTGAGCTTGGGCTTGTGCTTGGGCTTCAGCTTGAGCTTGCTACTTTTGCTGGAGTACTCTCTATTGGTTGGCCTTTTGAAGGGTTTGGATTAGCGTGGTGAATGAGTTTGTCATATTGGCTTTTGGTGGGATTAGTGGTGGAACAGGAATCATGCCAACCATTGTGACGAGTGGAGGGATTGTAGTGGTGATTGGGATTTGGGTTGTTGGAGGGGTGGTTGAGATGATTGGTCCTTGAGATGGTATGCTTTGGGATATTTGAGAACCAATTGTGGTGGTGGCTTGTATGGTTGCCACTTGTTGTTGTGATGATGTGGTTAAGAAGAGGGAATTGGGTGTGATGTTTAGATTGCTAGGTTTCGAGAAAACATCAATGTTGAGAGGAGGAAAACCCAATCCAAGAGGTGATGTGGTTGTGAATGAAAATGGGGGAAGAGATGGAGTGTTTCCTTGAAAAAAAGGATTTGCAACATTAGTTGTTTCAAACAAGCCTCCTTCTCTAAGTGGTAGAGAATTTTGTATGTTTGATTGACAAGCTAGTGTTGCACGGAATGAAGATGAGCCAACGTGGTTATGGAAGGTGAGCGGGACGTATGGGTGGGATGGATTTCCTGAGACATAAGTAATCAGTGTGGTGGTGATGACTGCCTCTTTGTTAGCCACAAGGTGATGCCTTTGTAATTCTTGGAACATGGCACTCCCTTTGTTTACATTCAGCGAGGTTGGTGTGATGTTCGATGTGGTGTAAGGTACTTCTTGATTGATATTTGACATTGGGGATGTGTTTGTAAGAGATATATATGTACTAGTGTTTGTGTCAAGGTCGGAAGGGAACTAGACCCCCCCTCCTGCTAGCGTATTTAAGTATTTGAACATAACACTGACAATTTTGTGGTTCTCTAGATTTTGAACCATCTTCATGATTTTGGATTGTGTCATCCCCATGTCTTCATTCGTGATGTCTTCTTGATGACTCTCCTCTTGAGGATTTTCTAATGATAAGGGAGAGTTACTTGGGGGATTGCTTGATCCCACTAGGTTCACTTCGGATTTTAACTAACTCATGTCCATAGAAGTTGATATTTCTCTTATATTCTCCATGTTCTTCTTGTATTGAGATCTTGTTTGGACCATAAAAAATAGGGATTTGTTCGATCCTAACCTTTTAGGCCCAAAAGAGAAGAACTAGGGAAGCTAAATGATCAAAGATGGTGGTAATGGTGATGGGATAAATGGATGGGATTAGTGAGTGAAACCTTTTGAAGAAATTTTGAAGGTATATGCTAAACTTGTAAGGGCTTTTAGATTGATTGTTATAATTTGACTAGATGCGTTAAGTCAAATAGGATTGCCATGAAGTTGTATTCCCTAGGAAGTTGCATTATCCTAGGGGAACTTGCACAAATGGATGAATTGGCTAAGTGTGTTAAGCCAATTTAATTGTGAACTAATAGACTTTAGGAAATTGCGTTATCCTAAAGATAAATTTTTCCAAAGGTTTGACTATTTTGGCTAGGTGTGTTAAGCCAAGATAGGGTGATGTTGGCCCTTTAAGTTTAGCGTGGTGATTTTTTCTAGAGTTCACAAAAGGTTTGTTGATGAGATGAGATTTGGTTGATGGAGGCATGAATGAGGATGACAACTTTGATCTTGAACCTTAATCTAGACACGACTCTCTCTACAAAACCTCGATATTGAAGAACATGCTAGACTTCCTATGGGAGAAAAGCAAACCTTTCAAAAAGTTCGAGATTTTGTTGACAATAAAATGCATACAACGCTGGATTATTCCTTGAGGCCTTTTTATAAAATTTGTATACAAGTCTTTCCCTTACTTCAAGGAGCATCTCAAGGCATTGCTCACGGCTTTTTAGACTAATTTTCTTGAACTTTGGTTTTGGGATTTTGATCTTGCAGGAAATCATTGAAAAAAAACACACATGAAGTTCAATTTGTCTCTTTATCTTGGTTTAATGAATTTCTTTTTATCAAAGACACTTGATTGCTTAAGTTTCAAACTATATATCTAGTGTCCCACTTTCTTTCTCATCCCACAAGGTCCATTGTGTGGAAATCAAGGAAAATAGGGCAAAATTTCCTTATGTTTAACCTTGTTGAAAACAAATGATGGTAGAATTTGTGCACTTAGAAACGTCTAGGAATATGATCCCTAAGGAAAGCAAGAGTGTCTAAATTCGTCAAGAGTATTTTTTTCTCACAAGGGGTTTGAAATTTGAAGGTCTTGTGAATGTTTGTTATCAATAATTTTCAGGGCCAAGCAATGTATTCTTTTCTTCCAAGAACTTTCACAATCGTAGGATGATGAGGCAATATCTTGTTGGGTTCCCACTTGGATAAATCCAGCTGTGCATATCTTGTGCAAATGGCTAAATGCTTGACCACACTGGCTCCCCTCAATGACACACACTTCTTAGGTCAGCCAAGCATTAGTACCCATGAATCTCCCATGGCATACTTTCCATTTCTACAACAATACCACATGTATAACGTGGGGTGGCTTCAAAGGACATGACCTTTTGCACCAACAAGATAGACAAGGTTTTGGCTTTTTCTAAACAAAAGGTTCTAATGTGGGCATTCTATTCATGGGGGATTATCCAACATTGGCGAGAGTCCATTGTTGTCCATCTCGTCAAAATAATCCTCATGATTCTTGAACTTTCCTCAAGAATCCACACTTATATACCAGTTGGAAGTTGCTTGGCTTCAGCGTGTTCTCGGTTGGGTCATTCCCTTGGGTGAGTACTCTTTCCCACAAGGCGGGCCCTCTAAGATAAACAATAGTGAATAAAAATATTCATAGCTCAATCAACCTTTGTTTAAAAACAAAAGGAGAACACTCGCAATAAGTTTATTCACACTTGCATGTTTTGTTCATTTATTAAGTGCCCAGATTGAAATGTGGAGGCAATCTTTTTAACAACCTAATATCACCAAAAAAAATTTGATTCTCAAGATCACAATGAAGCGCGAGAGAAGCGCATACACATTTTGAATGATATTAACTTGTAAAAAGGATTGCAAAACATTGAAAACACTTGTTCATTTTTAGACCTCAAAGCAATGATATATTCTTTTTAAGCACCAACTGAAGTGTGAGATATCCTTGTTCAATTTTTAACCTTTAAACAAAATCTAGTATGTTTGTCTAAGGTTCTTTTTAGCCCTTGGCAACTTTTGAAAGGAAATTTGATTGTTAATTTTAGAACCCAAAAGAAAACTAGTGTCCTAAGATCAATGAACTTATCAAATCCTTTAGAGATTGTTGAAGAAAAACTTTAGTGTTTAAAAACACTTTGTACAAAATAAGCATGGTGTCATAATAAAAAATTTGCTTGTTCTTTTTAAACCCAAAGTAAATTTAGTTTTCCTAAGGCCAAAGATATTTAACAAATTTTTTAAGGAGTGTTAAAGAGCACTTTTAGTGTTTAGGAACACTTTGAGTTTGTGAACATGATATCATGATAAACTTCTTCCTTTGCTCCAACCTGAAAAATGACAGAAAATCAGAGAGCAATAAATACAAAAAACTAGATTAGAGATTAGAAAATCCTAAATTAAAACAGCACATGCCAATTTAAAAATTCACTGTTTTCCCACGGCGGAGTTTGCTGCAAAAGTGGTGGAGTTTGAGAAAAATGTGGCACTATATAGCATCATGCAGTTGACTTTGGGTGGCACTCTGCAAAGAGAGAGAGCGCAAAAATGGCGTGATAGAGGCAAGTAGCGCAGTTTAGAAGCGGCCCAATTTGGAAATTTAAAATTTTTAGGCGGGAAGGATGGCGTGGCAGAGTTTGGGGAAAGCGCGGTGCGATATAGTGTCGTGGTGATGAAAGTGGTGGAGTATGGACCTGTGCGTTGGACTTAAGAAATTTTAAGAAAAATGATAGAGGGGAACCCACAACGATGTTTGGAGAATTTGAACACGGGTGAATATGGCACTGCATCTCTGAAAGCGGCGAAGTATTGCATTGCGGTGCTGAAAGTGGCTCGATATAGCACCGCACGGTTGAGTTTGCTATGTTTGCACAAAAAATGTTAGAAACTATGAAATTTTTTGAAAAAAATGTGATTTAACAGTTTTCAAGCCCTCCTTCTAGCGCCAAAATGTGAACCCCTAAACCTGCAAATGAACAAGACAAAAACATAGTTAGACATTAGATTCAAATGCATGTACACAAGCATGAGAGATTCCCCATTAAATCCATCTATTTAAACTAACTATTAGGAAGTGGAGAACAAGCTCAAATAGCATGAAAGTAAATCCTAATCTAGCCAATAGATTGATGATCCCATGGGGGAATTGGTGTCAATGGAGTGTTGCAATTGGCCCTTTCCCAATTCCTAAGTTGCAATGAAGATGATCTAGAAATGGTCAAATCTCCAAAGATATTTGAACATAACCTTGATACAAATGTGAAAAATGGTGAATGCTTGGATGAAATGAGCAAAATTAGTTCTCAATTGAAGAGAGTAACTTTGCATGAAGATTGTGGATGCTAAGTGAGGAGAGGAGTCTCCAATTTATAGACTTCAATTTGGAAGAAGTGAGCAAGATTGAGCAATGTGGGACAAAGGATAATCCAATGGCATTGTGCCAATTGTCCACATGTGGTTGGAGGAGGAATGAGTACATTTTGGCCAATGTGCATGATAAATGCATAGATTTGAATTTGAAATTGTGAGTTGACTTGTTGAAGAGGGAAAAGAAATGAAGTTAATGTCACTTGGCTCAAGGCCAAGGACATGTAAGAGGTCTTAAATGCATTGTTGGAAGGACTAAGTCCACTTGGCTTTTTTGAATTCAAATGAGGGAATATTCTCTTTTGATGCTTTGTGAGGGAAAATAGATGAATTAATAAATCAAAGTATTTGATTTATTTGTGCAACTTGCATTCTCTAGAGAATTTTAGTGAAGGGGATTAACTTAATCATGGTTTTGATTAAATTAATGAATAATTAGGTGATGTGACAATTTAGACTTAAGTTTATGAATTGATTTAAATCAAATTGAGAGGAAAGGGTTTAATTAAATAAATGATTTTGATTTATTTAACTAAGGAGGAACATGTTGGATTAAATCAAATAAGGTTTAATTTATTTAATTTAATAAGAAGACTTTAGAGATTTTAATTAAATAAAATGATTCATTTAATTAAACATGGATGTAAGGTTAATTAAATTTCATTGATTAATTTAATCACTGAAAGAAGACTTAAATTAATAAATAATGATTTATTAAACTAAGAGGTAGAATGTTGATGAAATGCTAAGAAAATGATTTAAGAGGAAATGTTGTCAATAAATCGAGATCAAGTGTGCTGAAATGAAATTGTACATTTTCCATGTCTACAAAAGCCATGTGTGTATTTAGCCGCGGAATCAATCTCCTACCGTTGGATTAAAAAGGTAAATTGCTAATCGATGGTAATATTTAAGCTTTTCATTTATTCTTAATTTTAAAGTAAGGTTTTTAAAATACACTTAATCTGTGTGTTCTCCAATGCACCCTCGACCCCCACAAGGGGTATTTTCTCCCTTGACCCCCATAAGGGGTGCTACCCATTGACCCCGCCGGTGGCTACCGCCCTCGCGTGCCTACTTCAATATTACAAAACAGAAAAAAATTTGGGGGAATTGTGCCGACCAAATATGCAAATTTTTAAAGGAGAGATTCACCATTGTAATTAATATTTTTAGTTAATATTCACTAGGATTCGCCAATGTGATTATTATTTTTTACAAATTATTCATTAAGATTTGCCAGGATTTTACAAATTTTTTGAATAATGTACATAGATTCGCCAAAAAAATAAATACATTTTTTCAAATAAAAGGAAAGATTTTCCAAGTTTGTACACCTTCATCGAGGGGGGGATTTACTAAAGTTACCCCTTCTCTCCCTCTCCCTCTCTCCCTCTCCCACTCTACCTCTCACCCTCTCTCCCTCTCCCTCTCCCTCCCCCTCCCTGTCCCTGTCCCTATCCCTCCCTCTTTCCCTCCCACTCTCCCTCCCTCTGTCTCTCCCTCTCTCTGTCTCTCCCCCTCTCCCTTTCTCCCTCTCCATCTCACTCTCCCACTCTCCCTCTCACTCTCCCCTATCCATCTCTCTCTCTCCCTCTCTCCCTCCTCAGCTCTAAACCCTCTCTCCTCTCCTCTCCTCTCCTCTCTCCTTTCCAGCTCTCATCTTCCTCTCCTTTCTCTCTCCCTCTCCTCCCTCTCTCCTCCTGCTTTCCTCCTCTGTCTCTCCTCCTCTCCTCTCCTCTCCTCAATCTCCTCTCCTCTCTCCTCACTCTCTCAGTCTCCTTTGGCCTCCTTGTACCTCTCGATGTACTCTCCCTCTCACTCTCTCCTCCCCTCTCCCTCTCCCTCTCCCTCTCCCTCTCCCTATCCCTCTCTCTATCCATCCCACTCTCCCTCACTTTATCTCTCCCTCTCTCCCTCTCTCTCTCACTCTTTCTCTCCCACTCTCCCTCTGTCCTTCCCACTCTCCTCCATCTCTCCCTCTCCCTCTCTCAATCTTCCACTCTCCCACTCTTCCTATCTCTCTCCCTCTCCATCTCCTTCTCTCCCTCTCCATCTCCCTCTCCCTCCCTCTCCCTCTCCTTTCTCCATCCTATCTCACTCTCCTCCTCCTCTCCTCTCCTCTCCTCTCCTCTCTCTCTCCTCTCCCTCCTCCTCCTCTCCTCTCCTCTCTCCCTCTCCTCTCCTCTCCTCTCCTCTCTCTCCTATCCTCCTCTCTCCTCCCTCCTCCTTTCTCCTCTCCATCTCCTCCTCCTCCCCTCTCCTCTCCTCCTCCCTCTCCATCTCACTCTCTCTCCTTCTATCTCCTCAGCAAACCTATCTCCCTTTCTCCCTCTCCATCTCACTCTCCCACTAACCCTCTCACTCTCCCCTCTCCCTCTAACTTTCTCGCCTTCTATCTCTCCCTTTCTCCCTCTCCCTCAACTCAGAACCATTTCTACCTCTCTACCTCCGTCTCTCCCTGCCCCTTTCTCCCTCTCTATCTCACTCTCCACCTATCACTCTCTCACTCTGCAACTGTCCATCTCTCTCTCACTCTCCCTCTCTCTTCCTATATCTCCCTCTCTCCCTCCCTTTATCTCTCCCTCTCTCACTCTCCCTATAACTCTATCCACCCCACTCTCCCTCTGTCCTTCCCACTCTCCTCCCTCTCTCCCTCTCCCTCTCCCAATCTTCCACTCTCCCACTCTCTACCATTAACCCTTAGGTCTATGTGTGTACAAATCAGATATCCGATTTGTGAAACTTCGATCTGTAGAGCTAAAATCTTACCATTGCAGAACATGTTTTACAAATCAGATATCTGATTATATCAGATATCGGATTTGTGGGCCATAGAAAAACCCTATGTGGGTCATTTTTGTGCATACCAAAGGGCCCTACATTCTATTTGCAGTAGTTTGCAGGTGACAAATGTGCAGTTTCAGATAGGAAGAGACAAAGATAAACTTTTTGTAGCATCTTGTACTCAAATTTTTCATACATAATGATTTTTTAGCATATTTTATTTGGTATAATGGGGAGAAATAGTTGTCAGAAGCAAAAATGTAAGAGAAAGCTAACAAAAGAAAAAATTGAAGGATATAGACAAAGAGATACAAAAGGTCATAGGAAGAAAAGACAAGGTATGTTAAATATTGGTGAACCTGAGCCCTATGTTATTTCAAGTGAAGAGGAAATTGAATATGTTCAAGGTGAAAATGTAGAACATGATATTGATATTGGGATTGAAATTTTTTGAATTGATATTGAAAATTTTCAAGCTGAAAATGTTGGAATTGAAGATGTTGAACATGATATTGAAATTGGGAATGAAATTATTCAAATTGATATTGAAAATGTTCAAGGTGAAAATGTTGGAAATGAAGATATTAAAAATAATTTTGAAGCAAGTGTAAATTATGTTTCACCATATTACACGAGAAATGAAGAACCTTGTGTGGAAGAAAGACATATTCCAAATTCAAGACCTTCAAGGACCTCTAAATGGTTAGTTGAAATTGATGATAACACTATAAACAATTTTGAAGGCAAGAGGTCAACATGAATTTTTCGGTTGTGGGATAGAATAATTTTCAACCAATATTTTAGCGACAAGACATTGACTGAGCAATGCCAAATTTTTGTACAATTTCTAAAGATGCAAAAGATGAGACCTTTGCTAGCCAAATTGACGATTCGTGTGAACAAGAGGACCAAAAATTTTTTTATTATTGTCAAAAATATTTTTAATTCTCTCAAGTCTATTGGAAAAAATAACAAGGAAAAAGATAAGAGAGCTGCTTGGAGAGTCATTACAAGTGACCTAGTAAGCCATCAATTGAAAAAGACTCGCTTTATGAGAGAAACTTGTATTGATTTTGACTTAAATCATAAAACTTTGGATAGAGCACTTGAAAGAATAGATGATCCTCTTAAAATTTATACATGGGATTTTTTCAAGAGGCTTCCATGTGTTGATAAGAAGCTAACTGATAATGTAAAGCAGGAAATTCAACAATTTTGGCATGATAACTCTAGAGTATCACCCAATGCAAAGGATGTTTTAAAGTTAAGAATTGCTAGTTGAGACCGTACACTGCATCCTAAAAAATTCTTGGAATCAAGCCAAATAATGTTGTTCAACAAATTTATTCAAACACATCCAAATATGGAAATCTCACAAAGAACTTTTGAAGGTTTGAAGCCATTTTATTGTGTGCCTCTTAAGATTTTTAATACTTGTTGTTGCAAATAACATGTGGAGTTTTCAATGTACCATGAACTATTATGCTATATCCGTTCTACTTTGCATACTAATGAAATGTTGCAGGAGTGTGGTGCAATGCATCTTCCGAAATCATCAAGGGAAGATCTATTTTTATGTTCTAGGGATGATGGTTACTTTTTCTATAAAAATTATTGTTTAAATGCAAAGTGCTCACAATGTGGTGGCTTGTCAAAGTTTTTTCAATGTTTTCATGAGGGTTATGAACATGAATTTTGAAAGAATCTTGTTGAGAAAAAGAGATATGAGATAGTCAAATATACTTTGCAAAGTGGAGGTGAAGGTTCTAGATGCGAGTTGGTTACAAAAGAATGTAGTCTTGCTGATTTTATTTCAGATTTTAAGGACAATATTTTATACAAATATACAAGGCATAGTCATAGGTCACAGTGGTTGGATAAAAAATTCAGGATATGTAAGGACTTTTTTCCGCTTGATACTATTATATCAGTGGTTGATTTTTCAGAAAACTACACATTGCAACCACAAAACGAGGTTCAATCTCAATATTACAATTTCATTTAGATTGTTATTTTTTTCCACATAATGTTTAGGCATGCACCTGATAGTACAAAGGAGGATCGAAAGATAATCAAAGAGTATCATTTTTATATTAGTGATGATAGATCTCACTCGTCCGAGTATGTCCAACATTGTTTCAAGAATTGTTTTGAGTTCTTGCAGGAGCATGATATAGCACTGGGCCAACATCTTATTTGGTCAGATAACTGCATAGGTCAATTCAAGAATGCTCACATGTTTTATTGGTTGAGTAGAATACATGTAGAGAGGGGTGTACCTAATATTTGGAGTTTTTTTGAAGCTCAGAATGGGAAAGGGGAGCATGATGGAGTAGGTGCATGTGTAAAGAGAGCTCTAGTTAAGAGCAATTGAATATTTCAGGAGAAAGATTTAGTGATGCACATTCTATTGTTGATTGGTGTAGTTCAGCATTGTCACAAGGAGGGACACTTGAGTCAATAGTGCATAGATTATTTTGGTTTGTTGAGGAGGGTATAGTGGGAGGCAGATTGGATTGTCATACAATCAAATATTCTCCAAAGATGCATTCATTTCAAAACTCAGATGCAAGCACATGGACCATTTGGACATGACAGTTGGCATTTTTTTTGTCAGAGTTGTATTTAGTATGAGTGGAATCAATTTGAGTCAAGTGAGTGGGTGGATACATGGGTTCCACAGTATCTAACTCCTTTATCTCAAACTATATCCATGAAAAATTACAAAATGGAAAGTTCACTTGATTACGACTGAATTTCAGATCTACTACATCTAGGACATGTTTTTGCAGTTGTTACACCATAGGGGAATGAAGAGAGATCAAAATATTGGTTGGCTCGATGTGTGTGGGTAAAGCACAAGCTAACACAATCGATGGAAGATGATGATGGGTTTGTGTATCCTACAGGTTCAATTGTGGTTGTAGGAACTTGGTTATGAACATACATGATTAGAAAGAATGGAATACCTGAATTTGAAGACTATAAGAAACACATAACCATTCTCATGTATTCACACCTTATTATAGCAACAAATGTTAAGTTGTTGAAGAATCATGCCAAACCAAAGATAAAACAACTATGGACACTTAGTAATGCTGATCATGAATCAATATTGGATACTCTTAAGCAAAGAGATGACTCGTTAGGCACACTTGAATAGAATATTCAAGAATAGAAGGTACAATTCTAAGCATCTTTTTTGTTGTGACAATATAGATTTATCATTTGAAATTTTTTACGATATTCTTGGCACAATTGATCATGGACCTCCTGCAACAATAGCCAAATCTAATCCTTTCAAAGAGGTATGCGACAAATTACAATAATATAGAATGGTTATTCAAAGCATCTTTTATAGTTTGCATTACCAATTCATCATCATTCAAGTTGTTTAGATTAATTTAGATTTGTGAGTCTAAGCATATTTTTTTTGTGACAATATAGATTTTAATAACATTTTGTTTTCACAGTCCATGATAGATGTGAGCAAGATTTCTGGAATAATTATGTGTAAGTTTTTTCATCAACATTTCGGATCATACTCCATGATCCATCATCAAGATGATCAGCAAATAGAAAGAGAAGTGAAAATATAGATTTATCATTTGAAATTTTTTGTGATATTCATGGCAAGAATGATCATGGAAATAGTCGGTCAAAGATTGCTGCCTTTTAGCACTTTGGACTCTTAAGGAAAATCGTCGGTCCAATGTAGCTCAGAGTGATTCAGAGTATTTGGGTATAAAATAGGAACATACCTAGCATAAACGTACCCATCCAGATGTGTTGGAATAGTCTATTTTCTCGTACACATTAGAGAATGAAAGTTGTACCACTTTGCAACTTTACAATGCTTGCATTTGGTAACTTTTCCCTCAACTGAAAAACTCATCACCACGGGAAAACACCATCGAGATAGAAAAAACTAAGAGAGGTTATTGTAGATGGTCCCAACATGATCCCATATCCTTAGATGAAGAGTCTGTAAGCATCACGGTTTCCAAGAAATAGTTAGTCAAATATTGCTGCCTTTTAACACTTTGGACTCTCAAGGGAAATCGTTGGTCTAATGTAGCTCAAAGTGATTTGGCATATTTGGGTGCAAAATATGACCATACCTAGTGTAAAAATACCCATCCGAATGTGTTGGAACAGTCTGTTTGGTCATATGAATTAGAGAATGAAAGTTGCACCACTTTTTAACTTTATACTACTTGCATTTGGCAACTTTTCCCTCAAATCAAAACTCATCACAATGGGAAAATCATTCGAGATAGAAAAAAATGAGAGAGGTTATTGTAGATGGTCCCAATATGATCCCATCTCCTCAAACGAAGAGTCTATAAGCATTACGGTTTCTAAGAAATATTCTTTCAAAGATTTCTGCCTTTTAACAGTTTGCACTCTAAGGGAAATCATCGGTCCAATGTAGCTCAGAGTGGTTTGGTGTATTTGGGTGCGAAAGAGAAATATACCTAGCATAAATGTACCCATATAGACATGTTGGAACACTCTATTTGGTCGTACAAGTTAGAGAATGAAATTTTCACCACTTTGCAACTTTACACTACTTGCATTTGGTAACTTTTCCCTCAACTGAAAACTCATCACCACGGGAAAACGCCTTCGAGATAGAAAAAACCGAGAGATTTTATTGTAGATGGTCCCAAAACAATCCCATATCCTTAGATGAATATCCTTTAAGCATCATGGTTTCTGAGAAATAGTTCATCAACGATTGTTGTGTTTCAACACTTTGGACTCTTAAGGGAAATCATCAGTCCAATGTAGCTCATCAGTCCAATGTAGCTCGGAGTGATTAGGCGTATTTGGATGAAAAAGAAGACCACACCTAGCATATACGTACCCATCCAGATGTGTTGGAATATTCTATTTGGTTGTATGTGTTAGAAAATGAAATTTGCACCACTTTGCAACTTTACACTTCTTGCATTTGGCAAATTTTCCCTCAATTGAAAACTCATCACCATGGGAAAATGCCTTCAAGATAGAAAAAATGGAGAGAGGTTATTATAGATGGTCCCAAAAAAATCCAATATCCTTGGATGAATATTTTGTAAGCATCACGGTTTTTGAGTAATAGTTTGTCAAAGATTTCTACCCTTCTACACTTTGGACTCTTAAGGGATTTTGTTGATTGAATGTAGCTCAAACTGCTTCGGTCTATTTGGGTGCGAAAGGGAACCATACCTAACCTAAAAGTACCCATTCAGACATGATGGAACAATCAATTTGGTCATATGAGTTTTAGAACAAGAATTATTGATGCCCTTACAAGTATTTTTCAGCCTCTAATCGAATTCCAATGCTATTTTTTGTTTAAAAAAAAAGCCATGAGACCATAGCTTGTTGCCAAAAACTAGTCAAAAACCTTTATTTCAACCCTACTACAAATTCTAGGCTCCTATCTTGCACTCATATTAGGAAGAGCTAATCTCAACATAACAAAATACAATCTTCACACATTAGCACGATACAACTTGCAATGAATAATTCTTAATTCTAAAGAATATTATCGCAGTGATCACTATTTACTGGTCACACATAATCCAAGTAAATAATGTTAGATTTACACAACTCAAAAAGATGAATTTTAGTTTAGAAGGGTAATTACAATCAAAACAAAGAATACTTATCTCTTAAATATTCTGAAGGGTGGAAGTACAAAATTTTGCTCTTGCACTCAAATTAGTACATGACCTTCATGGCTTGAACATAGTCCCATGACTAGAGTAGAAATTCACTAAAATCATTTTGGGGAGAGATCTCAATCACATCCACAAATAAAGAATTTTTATTAGGCTTGGTAGGGCAATCCTTCACATAGTGACCAAACTTGTCACATCTAAGGCATTGAACATGAGAGAGGTCCCACTTCTTCTTGAATGCAGGAGCATCATTTGACCCTTTATCTCTATTTCTCTTGAAGCATCTTTTATTTCCTCCTTTTCCTTCCTTCTTCGAGGATTGAGTAGAAATAACATGAATATCTCTTATATATTGAAGGAATAAGAGCATAAATCTACTTACAACTCAAGCCCAACTCATGGTTAAATTTGATACAATGAATAATAGCACCTCTCCTAGATGCAAAAATACAATTGAATATGCTTCTCCTTGAAATCGGCCTGCTGCTGCAAGTTGAAGCGCTGCTGCTCAAGTGCGAACTTCTTCTTAGAATTAAAATTATGTTGAATGAACTCAATTGAGGAAATGAACAAACATCACCTTGCATTTATACAAAATAAGGTGACTCTTCAAGGAGGTCGGCCTCTCTTGAAAATAATAAATTACAAAATAATATCAAAGAAAGTCGACCTCTCTTGAAAATAATAAATTACAAAATAATAACAAAGAAGGTCAGCCTCATACATTTAAATCAAATTAGTATAAATTAAATAGCCATAGGCTATCATTTAATTTATTACAACTTAAGTGATCAATGCAAGAAGTAGCCCGATGCTGCTAATAACATTAACATTAGGAACACATTTTTAGGGGTGATAAAGGGATTAGATTGAATTTTTTTGATAAAAATATTTGGTAGACATGTATGAAAAATGTGTTATCATAGACAAGGTAGTGGACTATTTGAAAAAACTCTTCAAAGAAATGTGGTCTCATAGAATTCCATGACAAGAAAATGCAATTGACGACTGCTCATAGTTTTTAGTTATGCAATGTGAAGTAATTGCATAACTGCTTAGGTTGACTTTGTAAAAACTATATTGTAATTGATATTTTTTCATCTATGAATATCTAGTTGTTAGTTATACAATGTGAAGTAATGATTTGATTTTGAAATATGTGTAATGCAATGTAATCAAAAATATAAATATAAACTACATAATATAACCATTCTTTTTTATGCTATTGTACATTGATATTTAACCATTGCTCAAGATAAAATTTTCAAAGAGTTTAATCATGCACATGAGGAACAAATTAAATTTTGATTGTCAACTTCTATATATCAAATTATCCAGTAATCAAGTGTATTTCCATATACAAAAATGGCATCGATGCCAACTCAAACAAATATTTACAAAATGTGGCATATGCCATCTCAATATGTATTCAAAATTTACATGCCAAAATGTCTATCTCATCCTAAACTGCTGGTGGATCATCAAAATGGAGCCTCTTTGAAGCACTCATTGGCTCTAAAGGTAGCTACACAAGAAAAATTCAAACCACAATTGAGATTAGTTATACTATATAATTTAAAATCGAATAATTAACATCAAAATCAATATACATTGAATTTTAATTTGACTTCTAAAATTGAAATGTTGATTACTTGAAATATACATCTCTTCAAAGGGTCGGGAGTCCTAGAATATACCAAACCAATTTTTGAAATTCTAATCTATATATGTGAACAAAAACATAAAATTGATCCAAGCTAGCATACGCTTATTGGTAATAGGAACATATTTACCAAAGAAAAAATAAAATAAACACATACCTCTTTAGGTTGATCTTTTTCTTTATATCCTTCAGGTGTTTTGACACCTCCTCCTTGAGGTGTTCCAATACCTAATCCTTTAGGTGATGTGTCATTTGTCAACAACGATGTATAGCTCATAATTTCTTATACATAAAAATGACAAGTACATATGAAACTACCAATCTATGTCGATGTATGTATAATCAATATAAGATCTTAAAAATCTTAATTCAATCCAATTTGAGTTCAATTACCTTCCCTTTATCTAACTTTGTGCCTCCATAGTCTGGACAATGCTGCACCTCACTCGCACTAGGTATTTCTTACAAGAGGAAAATAAGATAAACATATAATAACTTATATAATTTGATTAATGAAAATTAAAATGACAAGAAAGTATATAATAGAAAAATTTAAATGAGTGTGCAAAAATATATACTGTGTGTGTGTCCAAGCCAAATGAAATGGCCCTAAGGGTGCTATCAGTCACCCGTGTGAGCTCCTCCTCAGACATGAACTGTTAAATATACCATGTAAATAAATATTAGTACTTGATACTATCTCTTATTAATATTCATTTAAAAACAAATGCAAGTTATGAAATTACAACTTAAATCTTACTCGTGTCACTATTCCAGCATCCCCCTCTCTAACAGGAGCTGACTATGTAGGGTGTGCTCCACTCCCCTGCGACTGATTTATAATGTCCACATCATGGAGGTCATAATCAAAAGTGTCCAAGGTATGCTCAATAGGCTGTAGAAGAGGACCCAAGCATATGCGGCTACACATAGTGCAAGTATGTGGCACACAAATATGTGGACTTGAGGAGGAGGATGCATGAACACTTGAGCCTTTTCCAACATCACTAGAATGTGGCTGAGCTACTATAGAAGCATGTGAAACCAAATGACCACTCAAAGAGTGAATATCCTAAATAGTCTGTGTGGCTGCATCCTAGATAATCTCTGGATGATATATTGGAGGTGGCAGAGGAAGGGGAGGAAGGGGAAAATTTGGGCGTGAGACTACTCTAACTGCCCCTAGTCTATCCTAGGGCATACCTCCACCGATGCCTCAGAAGGGTTTAATGTCAAAGTAATTGACATGATGCCCTAACAAAAACTCAACATATAATTTTTTAATAAAGTAAAATGGTATATCAAAATTTTTGTTCAGTGGTTTATCAAAAACCATACACCAATGATCCCAAAAGTTATCTACAATGTCCCTATGTATGCACCATTTTATAGAAAGTTTTGTTTTATTAACATTCATTGGAAAATCGGTGCGGGGGTTAATGAATAAAGAGGCTATTTGGGCTTTGGTTATTTGGAGATCTTTCACATCATCGTAAGACAATCCACATGCATAATATTCCCTCATGTATTTTCACCACGAATGAAAGGCATTATGTTGGGTGGAGAGGGTTTCTATATTTTTAATTATTTCCTTCAATGTGCTTGTCATATCAATCAATCAAGGGATTGTCTTATAAACTTCACAAATACCCCTCAATTGCCCCAATTTTTCAACAATTAAGTTTTCAATTGGTGGCTACATAGGTGGTGGAGCATTTGGCTACATAGGTGGTGGAGCATTTGGAATTTGTGCATTTTCATTCTCAGCCATAATACTTGATTAAAGTTAAAAACTAATTAATCTTATTACAATTACACAATATAAATGAAATTATTGTAAAAAAACCCTAGTTTTTAATAAAAATCCAAAAACAACCCTACTTTTTCATAAAAATCCATAAAAAACTCTATTTTTTGATAAGTATACATCAACAACACTAGTTTTTAATCAAAATCCATTTAAAAACATTAATTGTTAATAAAAATTCACTGTAAACTCTAGCTTTTAATAAAAATCAATAAAAAACCCTACTTTTGAAAAAAAATCATAAAAACTACTTAAAATTAAAAGAATCTAATTGAAAAATTGATTAAAACATAAAAACAACCAAAAATTACCTTTCAAATCGGATTTATCCTCAAAATGGATATCAGACTTGCTCTTTTCCCTTTGCGCCTGCGTCCAAATGGCGTGGAATGAGTTTTAACAATTGGATTTTTTATTTATATAGGTTTTTGCAAATCGGATATCTGATTTGCAAAAAGTAGGTTTGGGCATTGCTTTGGAGCAATATACTGACACCCGAGCCTACAAAAAGTCAACTCGGCATTTCTGCATTTTTGAGTCGATCCAAAATGTATTTTTTTTCCATTTCCACTTTTTGGCCCATCATGATCCTGCACATACCCTTAAATACACATATGCATATAATCATAATTTCAAGAATATAAAAAAACATATACCCATTGTGATGCTTCTTCCAATGTGTTAGTAGTAGTCAATATGGCTTTAAAAGTACCAAGTTGTTGCATAAAAAGATAAGAATACATTAGACTATCAATCTATGTACATGTATTTAAACATAATTGATGCAGGGTACTCCCCTTACAAATCTTAAACTTGCAACAACAACAGAGAAACACTTAATGAGAATGTGAGAGAGAAGCAAAGCCTTCTTTTATTACTACAAAAAAATGACATTACATAACTATATATATCATCGTATGGGCCTTCTTGACTTCAACAATCTACAATAATTCACATCGGAGATAACTCTCCTCCCACCTTCACCCTCAACAATAAGAAATCAACTTTACCCTAATCATAACTATTCCCCCCTCTAGTTCGATGTATTTTTTTTCCTTTTCTTGCTAACACAACCTAGGGTTTCTTGTCATCATTCCATGTGTTTTCTCCCTTTTTCTTCCCGTCAATAGAATCGACATTAAAATATAACATCTTTCCTTGCCTTGGCACCATTGTCCACTTCCTAGTAGCATTAACGTTACTGAAGTGGTTATTCCTCCTCCGTGCTATCATTCATGCAACCATCGAATTAGAAAATTTGCACCATCACTGGCATTAAAACTTAGTCATCACACTTCAAAATATTACTATTCAATCAAACCCTATTTTTTTTGGTTCAAACAATGATGTGAATTTTCCAACCACCTCATGTCATGTGTCATTAATCCATATTGGTCAACCAAGTCAACTCCACTTCTAGAAAAAATTCCCTTCATTTTTTATGAATTCATTCTCCCTTACCATTGAGAGTCGAGAGCCTCTAATCCATCATATCTCTATCACCTTCACTATCACTATGTCAGAGACACATGAAAAAAGGTCTCTTTGAAATCTCCATGTCACTATGATGGGTCAACCTTCGCTATCACTATGTCAAAGAGACATGACACAAGGTCTCTTTGAAATATCCATGGCACTGCAATGGGTCAGCCTTCGCTATTGCTATATTAGAGAGACATGTGAAACAAGGTCTGTTCAAAATCTCTATGTCACTCAGATGGGTTAGTTTACCAAAAGTTAGATGTTGGAGTTCGTTCTTGGGTGATCCCACAAAAATGGTTTACAGTTTTTTGGAGATCCGAATTTTTGTTGAAATCATATATTTTTAGAAAATATAATGGTTTAAGCCTTGAAAAGTTTCATTTAAATGATTCTAATTGAATATGGTTTGATCAAACCACCTTATATCAAACCCCCTTGGATATAACCTCGCTAGTTTTAAACCATACCTATAATGGATTCTCCTTTACACCTATCAAAATGTTGATAGAAAACCACTTTTGATTTACCTTTTGGTGGATTAGATAAATTTATTTAAAATTTACTTTTTGTAAGTATGTATTCCTTATTATAAGCTTCCCAAAAAGTATAATTTTAAATAAATTTAATTTGATTATTATATTTATTTTTTATTTCTTGTGAATGTAGGTTTTTCACCGAAAATCAAGCTCTCTATTCTTCACATATAGAAAAATAGAATATTATAAAACAAAAATCTGAAAAAAATCTATGCACTAGATATTTATGTCCTTGATCCAAAAAAAAATAAAAAAATTGAATTTTGATACATACAAAAAAAGTTATGTTTTAGCCAATAAATCATGTCTAGATTAATATAACTAGTTTGACTTTGAAACTTAATTAAGAAAAAAATATTCAATGAAATGCTATGAAACCAATTCCATGCACTAGATATCGTAGTTATGAATCTAAATTTGAAACAAATAGAATTTTATCCTTCATGGAAAAAATTTATGTGCTAGCCAGTAACGTCACTCTTTAAAAATGTTGTTTACTATTAAAAACTAGTTTTCAAAGGAGATAGAAAAAGAAGTGCAATCTAATTCCAAATTTTTTGAAAAAAATAAATTTATAATCTACAAAAAAATGTCACAAATTACTATTTTGCATCATCTTCAAATTCATCATGGTTTAGCCGCTATAGGTGCCTGAAAGTGAAGATTTAGTTAAAAAAAATTGTTCAATGTTGAGTTTGGCCAAAAATTGTAAAGCAATATTGTGGGATCACCCTCCTCCTTCATTTCGCTTGCCATCATCCGAGTAAGGCATAAGCCTAACCTCCATCTAAGCCCAAATTCTAAACTCGATAAGACTGCATAGAAAAAAAATGACTAATTCCAACTTCTTTGGCAAGTAATAAGCTATAAGCCCAAGGCTCGAAACTCAACCTTTGCACATCTTCAAAACATCAGACATAAAATTGGTTCTCATATTCAGAAAACCTTAGCCAATTATCCCTTATTGAAAAGGAACAAAATTTTTTTTTGGTTGATACAAAATTTCCCTTACACCTTGGATGTTCCTACATCAATAATAGATTTCAAAAATTAACATTTAAATTTACAAGTAAACTAAGGTGAATCTTTCTCGCTTATCTCTCCTATGTCTGTGTTTGAACACCCTGTGTGCATGGTGGATTCTTCTTTGGGGGTACCCCACGGTCCCCCTCTATCCCCTACTGACCTAAGCCTCACCCTATCACATGCAAACTCATGTCCCTCAGGAGCTACTCTTGGCTTGTCTGAGTCCAAGGTCTTCGTGATCCTAGATCAACCCAGGTCACCCATGATTCTGGTACTATCCAATGTAGAAGTCCTAGAAATCACGGTTCTTCTGAAGGTTCAAGGTTTGAAGGATGTACTGACTAATGGTAGTCAGAGAACTAAGAACAATGCTCCTCACCCAGAAGAGTAGGTTATTGTCATGGGCGCCAATTTTTCTATCCCTGATTCAGTTGGCGATAAGATTCTTTCCTCAATGGAAAATATGGTGGTGGGTCATTTTCTCTCCTTTCAACCTTATGTGGATATGGTCAGGAGATGGGTTGCGGATAAATGGAACCTCAAGGGAAGTGTGGACATATGTGCAATGATGGGAGGGTTATTTCTATTCAAATTCATGGCTTTAGATGATTTGGTTGCGGTCATCTCTTTTGGGCCTTGGGTATATGGGAAGCACAGTCTGTCCTTATGCCACTGGAAGATAGGTTTCAACCCTACAATGGATCTTAATAAGGCATTGTTGGTTTGGGTTTTCCTTCCTAGTCTTTCTCTATAGTATTGGGATGAATCCATTTTCAGAAGCATTGGGGATTCTTTGAGACAGTTTATTATGCCAGACTCCATTACCCTTTCCAAATCTACGTTAGTTTTGTCCCAGTTTTGTGTCAATATTGGTGTGCACAAGACACTTCCTACCTCTATGAAGCTATGCTCAAAGTTTGGTTCTTGGGTACAACCAGTCTATTATGAGAATGCAGTGATCTACTATCATAAGTGTGCTAAATCTGGCCACCTTATTTATGAATACAAATCCCCTTTTAATCATGTGCCCAACATTGGTGATTCTACTACTGCTGATGAGTACTATCCCTTGAAAAATGACATCCTCAAGATAGTGGACTCTCTACTTAAGTCCAGATCTCCTACCTTGGATGACCCCTTGATCATTGGGGGCCATTCCTTTGAAGAGGATGTTTCCTATTCTAGCTTGACTTTGGTCCTTGTTGCCCTTGTTTTGACTACAAGTGTGGTTGTCAGTGTGGACCTAGTATTCAGTACTGCTACTTCTAGGTTGGTTGCCAATTCATCTATTAAGGAGGACCCGATGGTTGGTTTTGTCTCCCTAGACCTGAATTTTTGGGAAGCTACGAATTTAGGTGTCGCCCTGAATATTTTTGGGTCTGAAATTTTTGTTGGACCTAGTAGGACCAAAGGAGAAGAAGGTGAAATATTAGAGGAGGTGGATGCCAAGGTAAAAAATGAGAAAGGTGTTCTAGATTTAGTGGAATTAAACCAAGAGAATTTTTTGGGAGAGGAGTCTTGGTCAAACCCAAAGAAAAAAGGGAAAAAGAAGTCGAATGTGGGTGGCGAATCTAAATCAGGTAGATCGAGTCATTGACAAACCAGGTAGAGGGAGAAAACAAATGAGATAGAAATTGGTAAATTGGGTACAATGTGAGGACTAAATAGTTCTCATAAACAACTTGTGCTGAAAAACTATGTTTTAGAACATAAGATAGAAGTTTTACTGCTACAAGAAACTAAAATGAAAAAAATAAATTTGACAGTATTGATAAGTATATTTGGTCAGGTTTTCTTTACTCTTGCAATGATGTTGAGGGGGCATTTGTTCATCTTGCATGTTATGGAACCCATCTAGGATCAATGGTACTAAAATATTCCACTGTCGGAGTACGTGTGGGAATCCTTTTTTCTTACCCAGGTTGCTCTTGGTCACTCATAAATGTTTATGCTCCTAACCAGAAGAATGCTAGGAATTCCCTATGGCAAGATCTTTCTGATAGGTTAAAAAATAATAGGGGGTCTCGTTGGTTGGTGATAGGGGACTTCAACTCCACATTATTTCCTTAAGAGAAAAGTGGTGGTCTGGTGGATTATTCTAACAACATGGTTGATCTAGAAAATTTCCTAAGTTCTTTTGGCCTAATTGACATTGACCTATTGGGTCAATCCTTTACTTGGACCAACAAGTGCCTTGGGGAAGGCCTGATTCAAGTCAAGATGGATAGGTTCCTTTACTCTTGCAACTGGCCAGTCTTGCTTAGTGCTAACCTCTTTGCTCTGCCTATGACTATTTCTAACCATAACCCTCTATTAATGGTCTTGAATGATCTTTATGTTGTCGAAACCTTCCCCTTTAGGTTTGAGATTATGTGGAACTCTCATCCTAATTTTAAGAATAAAATTGTTGAATTGTGGAATATTCATGTTCGTGGTTCACCCATGTTCATGATCTTTTATAAACTTAAACATATCAAATGTATGGTGAAATATTAGAACAAAATATTTTTTGGTGATGTCTTTCAGAAGAAAAAAACTTTAGGGGATAAGGTGAAGACTATCCAAAAAAATATGGAAGATGGGGATAGCTTACCAATCTGCAATCAGGAAAGAGAAAGTCGAAGGGAGTGGGAGAAAATTTTAAGGAAAGAGGAATATTTTTGGAAACAAAAATCTAGAGTTAAATGGCAACAAGAAGGGGACATAAATACCTCCTTTTTTCATGTTTCTACCTTGAAACACAAGAAAATAAATCATATAACTAAGTTACATGATGTGGAGGGAGCTGTGATCAAGACACCCACCCAAATTGACCTACTGGCAGCAAACTATTTTCAGAAGGCTTATCAAGACCCTATTGAGGCTCCCAATCTAGATTTGGACAATCAGTTGCTAGACCCTCTCTCAACCACCATTACATCTAGATGATAATCTCAGCATCCTCTGTGTTGTCACTCTTGAGGAAGTCAAGTTGGCCACTTTCAACATGGGGGCTTACAAGGTACCTAGCCTAGATGGTTTCCCTCTAGATTTTTTTCAAATTTTCTGGGAGATTGTGGTTGGGGATCTTATATTGGTTTCTAGGTATTTCTTCAAAACTGGTAAGATTCTCAAACATTTAAACCATAATTTTATTTCCTTGATCCCCAATTTATGACCGATTTTAGGCCCATCATTCTTTGCAATAATTTTTATAAAATTCTCTCTAAAATCTTGGTGAATCGTCTTAAACCACTCCTAGACAAAACCATCAACCCCACTTAGAAAGGATTTATTCCTAGTCAGCATATATTGGATTCTACTATAATTATGCATGAATTGATCCACTCAATGGATAGAAGCAACAATGCTACCATGGTCCTTAAACTTGATATTTCAAAATTTTATGACCGGGTGTTATGGGACTTCATTCCTAAAGTTCTAGCAAAGTTTGGGTTTGGTCAACATGTGGTCAATCTCTTAATGGAATGCATAACCATAGTAAAGTACTATGTGTTCGTAAATGGGACTCCTTGGGGATTTTTTAATGTTGGGGGAGGCATTAGGCAAGAGGACCCCCTCTCACCCTATCTCTTTATCATGGTTGCGGATGTCCTAAGCAGGAACATTTCTAGTTTTTTATCAAAGGGGGCATTAAAGGTGTTAAGGCTACCTCTTCTTTGAAGCCTACTATTATTCAACAATTTGTGGATGATACCTTTCTCTTTGGGAAAACCTTTGTGATTGAGGCAAGGAAATGGAAAAAATGTCTTAGCAACTTTGTTTCTTATTTTGGGAAATATATTAAATATAATAAAAGCATGATCTATTTATTCAATAACACTCCTTCTCTACAAGCTCGTGTGACTATTTTTCTTGGTTGTTTGAGTGGTTCTCTCCCTTTGGTGTATCTTGATTTACCTCTTACTGTTAAAGAAGTCACCCCTAACTTTTGTAACTCTATCCTTGAAAGGATACAAAGGAATTTGGTCAATTGGAAAGGTTCCATAATCAGTCATGCTAGAAAAATACAACTCCTATATGTTTCTCTTCAAGGGATCCCTATTTAATTCCTCTCCATTTTCAAGATCCCTAGATATACAGCTGATTTTTTTAAAAAAATTAGAGGAATTTTCTTTGGTCGAGGACCAAGGAAAATAAAAAATTTTCTCTAGTTAAATGGGATAAAGTATGTAAACCTAAACCTTGTGGTGGGCTTGGGATAAGGAATATCCCCTGCATCAACAAGGCTTTGATTGCTAAGGTGGGTTGGGATCAGATGAGAAACAAAAAATATTGGTGCAAAATTATGAATGCTAAGTATCTTCAAAATAGACCTTTGATTAATTGCCTCTCTGAAGATCACCCTTTGGGGTTAGTGGCTTGGAAGAAAATTTGTATTTTGTAGGGGTTTCTTAGGGTTGGGATGAAATGGAAATTGGACATGGTTGCAATATCATATTTTGGGAAGATTCTTGGTTACTTGAAACCCAACTCGCACATTCTGAATTTAGAAACCTAATGAGACCTGCACAACTCTTCTTTGGATTTTACATTAGAGATTATCTCCTTGGCCTACAAGGGGATCAGAAGTGGAATGACCTAGCCAATTATTTCCCTCTCTCTCTCAGGTTGTGTACCCTAGCTAAGTCATTACAGAACCTACTTTCCCTTACATGATTACCATTGAACAACAGGGAGGACCAATTTTTTTGGGCTCCAGGTAAGAAGGGGGAGCTTTTTGTTAAAACAATTTATAATTTGTTGTCACACCAGAGTGTCACCCTCAAACCCTGGAAATGATTTTGGAATAGACACATGATCCCAAAGATAAACTTTTTCTGCTAGACTACTTGCCATAACAAGATTCTTACTCAAGATAATTTGAGGAAAAGAGGATTTTAGATCCCCAACAGATGTTTATTATGCAAGTGTAATGAATAATATATGGACCTCTTGATTTTGCACTACCCATTTTTTGTTTGTGTGTAGGAGATGGCTTTGGAGAGGTTGGGCACTTAGTGACCTATGAACAAGGAAATTAATTCCTTTATTTTGGGCTAGTATGGGCCTTTCCTTCACCCCATTCCTTGTGAGATATGGAACCAGTTCCCCCCCATTATCTATTGGTGTTTATGGAAAGAAAGGAACAATGAGATATTTAGAAACATTGAGATGATCCCAAAGGAGGTTTTTTGTATAGGGGCAAGGCTTATCATGGAAAAAATTTCGCTCTTCAAAGGAAAAATCCTAGACAAGGCCCCGACTGAGTGGAAAATAAAAATGGCTAAAGCTTGGCATCAAAATCTTGAGGCTCATTCCTTTGACAACTCTAGATCCCAGGCTCAACAAGACACTATCTGGAAACCTCCTAACCATGGTTGACATAAGCTTAATTTTGATGGAGCTGCCAAAGGCAACTCGAGAAGGAAAAGTATAGGAGGTATAATAAGGGGCTGCAAAGAAATTTTTTGGCCAATTACTTGGGGGGATTGGGATACAATCCTCTATGATTGTTGAAGCTAGAGCGCTACTAAAGGGAATTCAATTAGCTATCTCTATGGGGATTGGGAACCTGCATATTGAAGGAGAATCTAAGTCTTTAATTGATGTGATCAACCTGGGAAGATCACTTGGATGGAGTACTAAAGACATTTTAATAGACATAAAACATATAATGTCTAAGCTAAATTTTAAGGTTGCTACCCATATTTATAGGAAGGGTAACCAAGTGGTAGATGATATGGAAAATTTTGGCACCCATTGGAAAATTTCTAAGTGCTGGTGGGATTTGGGGAACCTTTTGCCTAATATTAAAGGTTTAATCCTAAAGGAGCAAGGCACATGTATTACCCATGATGATGAATAATTATGCGATGATTTTGGCCTTATGGGGGGTCCACATTCTTTTCTACTAGGCCATGTGGACGGGTTTAAATGTTGAGGTGTCTTACATGTGGAAAATTTAGAATAATAAGGTGGATTTTTTTTTTAAAAAGTCTTTAATAAGGAATGATGAGGAGTACTTGATGATTACAACCAAGTTGGATCTAGCCTTACGCAATCTTTTATTGGGGTTTGATATTTGCACCTATTTAATAGTGATTTTTTATTTATTTAAACTTGATGTGATTAGCTTGCACAGGATGAAGCTCTTAATTGGTCCTTTATATCCCGCTAATTTGATGCTATTGCTAAAGGGTAGGAGTTTGGGCTTATCTAAATTTGGCCCTGTAGTCAACTTTCTCTAGAAATTGTGCAATAGAAACGTGGATGGAAAACCTTCCCAGTCCATCATTCCTTACTTACTTGGCCAAAAGTGTTTGAAGATTTTCATTAATGTGATATCCAAGATTGCCTTTTGGGATGGTACTTTTCAAGCGTTTATTTTGTACATGGATTTTATTTCCCAAGGCCGTATTGTTTGGCTTAACATTTTATGCATGTGGAAGACTTCCCAAATTATCAAAATATCAAACCTTTTACTCTCACAGGCTTTCTAGTATTTCTATGTGCAGAGAAGTGACATGGGTGGCAATAGGGTGAAAAAGACCTTGATAACTGTGGGGAGTTCCATAAAGACCCTCTGGTCTAGCACATATGCATGGAAGGCAGGCTTGTGACGTTAATGGAGAATTTGGTGGGTCATGATCCTAAGTTATCTACATAGTTTGTGAATTCCTAGAAGGAACAGAGGGTTACCATGGGTGGTATCTCCTTTGAATTCAATGAGGAGGTGATTTCCCAAACAACAAGATTGTAGTGCACTGGAAAGAAGTATCCAAAAAATACTAAGGATCAGGACAACAAAATTCTGAAGGCTTTCTTTATTGGTAATGAAGAACCTATGTGTAACTAGTCAAGATTTGAAAGAGAGGCTTTGAAATGGCTATGGGATCAGGTTTACCTCTCCCTAATGAAGTAAATCACCCTAAAAGGTAGATACAAAACCTACTATTTCTATCAGTTTCTACTTTTGAATCACCTTCGCCATCAAATTTTATTAAGCTTCCTATTTTTCTTGCTTACAGATTTGGAAAACTCTGTTGAGAAATATTTGGAATCTTCTACCCAAAACCCAAGGGATTCTCCTCCTCTACCACTTCATCAAGGCCTCATTTTAAGTCTCTACCACTTTCATCTCACCCTCTACCCACCTAAACCCATCTCCATCATCAAAATTAAGGAAATAGAACCCCTTGCACAAACTATTTCCCCGATCGAGTTTAAGGGTCCCAAAAGAAAAACCCCTCTGAAAACCCCTAAACCTAAACTAGTCCCCAAGAAGATTAAATGAAATTTTTGGATAGACCAATCAAGTGTCGTGTCTAGTCTTTGTGAATTAAAGTCTAGCCCTACCAAGATGGTCAACAAACCTAACACCAAAAATAAATCAAAAGATGATGGGAAGGGTTTGACGGAGCAGGTGGCCACTAAAAATAGAGGAGAATGTGGTGGGGAAGTATTCCAAGGGTGAAACTATGGTGGCTGCAATGGTGGAGACTAGGGTTGAGATGAACAAAATCGAGAGATATGATAGATTGGAAAATAATAATAAGAAAATGCAGATTAATGAGTTAGATTCTCATGAGGAGTGCTCTGACAGCAAAGGTGATGGAAATGAGGAGGGTTCAAAGGGTGTTGAGGAGGACTTTATTGAAGGGCTTCACACCCTCCCAGATCTCAAAAAAGTGCATAATGAGAACTCATTTTCCCAATATTTTAACCCTTTGGATGTGGAGCGCACTTATACTATGAAGATTGTGGATGAAGGGGAGGATCTTCATGTGCTACAGGAGAGGATTGACAAGATGGAGAAGAAGTTCAGAGGTTTGACCAGGTTTTCTTTTCAAGTTGGTTCATTGCGTCACTAGCACCCTCTCTACTATTATGAAGGACAAATTGGACATGAAGACTTTTGAAGAAGGCCCTGAATGGGCCAGTGATGATGTTATCAACACTCTCCCAGAATTGAGAGAATTCCTATTAGTATACTTCTACTGTGTGGTGTTCTTTGGCTGTTGGTCTACTTTGTTTTATTTTTTGGCTATGTTATTTTAAGTTTTATGGACATGATCTTTTTTGGCCCTAATGGCTTGTTGTGTAAAGGGTACAATAGCCTGTAAATGTTTCTTATCATATAATTTTTTTTTAAATGATACCACATACTGAGTCTCTAGGCCAAATGAAATATTCAATTGAGTAGCCTCCTGAACTTGTTAAATTTGGTCCTATGTCAACAACTGTTAAATTTTTTGGCACATAAACATATATTAGTACTAATATCTCTTATAAAATATGAGAGAAAAGATAAAACACACTATAAAATTACTTAAAGTCTTACTAGTGCTTCTAGATCATCTCTTCCACTTGATGTCTCTCCAAGAAATGATCTACTTCGTGCTCTCTCATCTCCTACATCTAACATATCATGGACCTCATAGTCAAATGTCTCCATTGGAGCCTCACTAGACTATCAAAGAGGACTCAAAAATATATTGTGGCACATAATACAGTAATGGGGCAAACAAATATGTGTTGAAGAGGATGGTGTACTAGTAGCAATTGATGCAACAGGTGCATCACCATCATGATTGGATGCATCAAGTGCATCACTATCATGATGGGATGCAACAGGTGCATCACCATCATTTGGATACACAACATGTGAGATCTGCATGATCAAATGGTCACTCAATGCATGTATGGCCAAAATACTCTAATTGCATGTATAGATACAACAATATTTGGGTAAGGTATTGGAGTTGGGGAAGCAATAGGCAGATCAGGAAGAATTGGGGTTACTCAATGTGCCCTAGGTCTATCTTGAGGCATTCCTCTACCCACACCTTGGAAATATCACATATCAAAGTAATTGACATGCTTACCTAGGACAAACTCAACATATAGTTTTCATAGAAAATATTGTGGGACATCAAGATTGTTCTTGAGTGATTTATCAAAAACCATCCACCAAATTTTCCATAAATTATCTAATATACTTCTATGTGTGCACCATTTAATTGAAAATTTAGGCTTGCACACATCTACGAGTTGTCCAATTTTAGGATTGATAAATAGCTAGGATAATTAGACTTTGCTAATATCAAGTTCCCTCACTTCATCATATGATAAACCATTGTCATAATTTTGCCTCTGGGACTCTTGCCACTCTACAAACCTCTTATGCAGGTTTGTGAGAATTTCAACATTCGAAATGATTGTTTCTAAAGTAGTTTTCATATCAAAGAGCTCAAGGAGTGTCTCATATATCTGGCATATGCTTTTCAATTGATTTAAATTCCTATGGATAGATTCATGGATTATGGGTATGTTTTGTAATGTTGAAATTAGTGGCAGAGGAGTATTTGGATGGGCAAGGTTTTCATCTTGTCCGAGGTTGGGATTCTCAGCCATTCTTAAGCCTATTTGATGATGAAAATTTAAAAAAGTTGATAATCATTTTAATGTAAAAAACCACTATTCAAAAAAGGTATTTTTTTACTAAAATTCTTAAAAAATAATGCAAAACTAAACTAAAATTGAAAAAAAAACATTAAAATTGATACATACCTATGACTTGTGGGTGATTTGAGAAAACAAAACTAAGGGAAAATGGATATCCGAGTCACTGTGTTGCTCCAATGCGTGCACTAGGGAAAAAACATAGTGAAAAGGACTCTCAGCTTTTCCTTTTTTTGATTTAATATAGAGGAAACAAATATCCGTTTCTAAACAGATATCCATTATATCCATTTGGAAACATATATTTATTTAGTTTAAGTTGGTTTTTTATTTGGTCAATTCTTGTTGGACCCAACGTATATGAGGGTTTTAATATTATAAAAAAAATCATATGTATATAATGATATTATAAAATGATATATATTATTATATATAAATATAATATTAATATAATATGATATTATATAAATATTATATTATCATATATATAATATATATTATATTATATTATAATATAATATATTATATATATGATAATATAATATTTATATAATATATATTATATTATATTATAATATAATATAATATATATTATATTATATTATAATATTATATAATATGGTATAATATAATATTTATATATTATATAATATTGCAAATCGATATCCAAGTTGTTGTGTTGCTCCAACGCATGCAGAAGGGAAAAAGCACAATGAAAATTGCTCTCAAATTTTCATTTTTTTGATTTAAGACACAAGAAAAAGATATCCATTTGGAGATGGATATCCATTTAGTTTAAGTTGTTTTTTATTTGGTCGGGTGTAGCCTAGATTGACTTATATGAGGGTTTTTATATTATAACAAAATCATATGTATATAATGATATTATAAAATGACATATATATTATTATATATAATATAATATAATATATTGTATTATAATATAATATAATATAATATATTGTATTATAATATAATATAATATATTATAATACAATATATTATATTAGATTATAATTATAATAAATTAATATATAATAACTTTTAATACTTTTTTATAATTTGAATATTATGGATATCCAAATTTTAACGGATATTCATTTTAAATAGATATATGTTTTTTCTTTGGTGTTTTCTATGGCACCATGTACTTTCTACCAAGCCTAGAAAAAGTCAAAGCATATTTTTGTGTTTTTTGGCTTGAGTAAAAAATACCTTGTTTTCACATTGCTACTATTTGGACCCCCGTGATCTTGCACTGACCCAACAAAAAAATCTACATCAACACCAAACCAATCTCATAGACATAGAAATTCCACATTTGAGTCATCCCACTGTAACCAAATAGGTGGCCAACCCACACAATTGCATAAATAAAAGATCTCAAATAATGAAACATGAAAATGCATCATCACATTAGTAACTTGCAAACTAAGATATCGAAGAAGATAATCTTGTAGATAACAAGAGTCACACACTAAATCAACCATAAATTTGATTCACCTATCATATCCATAAATGAGTAACTATAGGACTAAGGAACTATACAAGCATATAGGAGATAAAAATAACCTCCTAACACCAAACCATATCACCACAAAATAACCACATACATGATCATGTCATGTTAATGCTCAAATGTACCTACATATCCTTAACATCATTATCATCACCAACGTTGTACCTGCACTCAGCTATCACCCTCACAAGACTCCAAATATTTAAATGTATCAACCCATGTCCTTAAGATATAAGACAACCTATGTACTTATCACCATCAAATTCCAACTCTGAAAAACATGTGTAAACCTATACTAGGAAGCACTAAACTGATAATCAGCTATACCATCATAAATATCATATAAAAATATGTACATCATCAAGGTTTCACCTCTTGACTCGTCTAAATGGTCACACAATCACACCTTGAATCTCAAACAATTAAAATTATAAACCAAGTACAACCCTTTCCCTACACCACAAACTTAAAAACTACCTGATCCACTATGTAGTACTATGCATATTCTCTCCAATACCTATTTGAAATTGAAATTTTGATTCCATATGCAAAATTTACGCTCTAAATTGTGAAACCAAGAACATCTAACTTTTGGGCCTCAAATATTGATATAAATAGAAAAAATCATGGAACTTAACTTGTACCACAACATAGCTCTTGGAGAGATCTTTCTGTCAACTATTAGAAGTTGAAAATTTGACATCATGGTTGAAATTTATGCCCATTTGAAAAAAATCCCCCAATCAGACTTATGGGAAGCCAACTGGTGGTGTGGCATGTTGACAGTGCCTAGGTAGTGCCATGGTGGTCAACGAGTAGAAAAATTAAAATTTAGTTTTAAAATGATTTAAAAAAAGGGTAATTTAAAAATTTCTAGGGCAAGCAGTCCCCATTAGGCTGGGGGCCTCGATCAAAGGAACTAAACCCCTGCTAACATGTCAACCATCAACTTAGGAAAGCGTTGTCGATGATCCCAAAGGGTTCTAACACAACCAGTGGTGTAGGGTATGGGGGTCTATTTTAATTAATTTATAATTTCAATAATGATTTTATTGTTCAAGTTTTTAATTTTTTTAAATGCAAATCGAGTTAGATGGTCATGTACGATCCTATGATAGGGTAGATAGGGGATTATTTTTTGTATTTTTCCATAGTGGCCAAAATAGGGAAAATTTTATATGAATTTTATTTCTCAGCCATCTTGGATCTAATGGCAAGGTTTTTTTAATCTTAAGAAACCCTTTTGACCCAAATTTTTAATCCTCAAATCTCCAATAAACCCAACAAATCTATAAACTCCAAAAACCCAATTCTACAAAAAAACACCTACACATGTGTTCCATATCTTGTAAAACCTCAAATCTATCTTGAATAGCCATGGATTCAAATTTTTACCAAATCTAATCAAACAAGGGTTATAACAAAACTTGGGAGATCACACCTCCCATAACCATGAAATCTCTCATACCACTTGGTAGGAAAAAATGCATCAATTCCCAGTTCTTTTAATCCATTTTCTACATAACCCCATGAGAGAAAAATATATGCATACCAACTTATAGAATAACCAAATGCATAGATCAAAATAGAAAAGCCACAAGATAACACATAATATAACCTGGGAAAACCCTCAAGAGGGGAAAAAACCCAACCTCCAAAAGCATCTGCACTCCATCTATTATTCACCAATAAAACAATACACGTGCACTTACAGAGTTACAATGAATACTTTTGAAACATCAAGCCTCTCCATTGCATCCTCCTTTTTTCCAAGCATGAATTCATATGCACTCCTAAAAAAAATCAATAATAACAACCCACTGATCCATCCAATCTTAACCACTAAACATGTCTTTTCTTTTATAGATACAAGCTCCCATAAATACAACCAAGTGGTAAGATAAAACTATGTGAACATAAAATTATTGACCCCTCATTTAATATTGGATTCTAATTTTTCACTATATTGGATGTTTTCCCCAAATATTAAATTATTATCCTATGTTTCTCACACATAAAGTAAAAAACCAATGTTACAATACAAATTTACAAGTGGCCCCAAGTAATTATTTAATGTGGCTAAACACTCCTCCTAGGTACACCACAATTAAATAATTATTTAATTAAAAAATTATAATATAACAATTTATGCAATGGTGTACAACACCATATCCTAACAACATCTAGGTTAAAAATGAATTCAACCTTCTCTAGAGATCCAATATCAACTGCAAGTTTCCCACACCTTGATATCATTCCTATTGTGTCATTGGAACTTTGAACCAATTTTAGTGAGGTGCAATTTCATGTGGCAAAACTTTCTAGCATGCTCAATGGGACTTAAGTTCATGATATTTATATCATCCACTAAAGAATTTGTTGTGTTCTTCAATCCATATTTCCTTTAAGGGAATTTTCTTCAACACCATGTGGAAAATATATTTGTCAAATTTAATGGTTCAGGATTTGAACTAGTGACTATGTAATTAAATTCTATTGGCTCTACTGGTATGTTATTATCTTTCAAAGAGAATATTTGATTGCTTTTCTTTTTAATATTTTTTAAGTTTTTTCTAGCTTCCCTTATGCTTCAATATGTTATAATGTTATGGACAACATTTATTTTCCCCTCCATTAAAAATGTACGCCTCTTTGTTAGCAATATCAAACTAGGAATGTGTTTGGTTTTATCCCAAATATCCTGGCTACAAGAAGTTATTAGTGTTTTCCTTATACTTTCCTCTCACTCACTCATTCTTATCCTTCTTGGCAACTTAACTATGCTTATCATTGGCCCCAAGTGGCCTAATTTTTTGCTAATCATCATGCGTATCCTCAAAGTCAAACCCAAAATATGAACAACTTGGTAAATGTTAACATCAAACATATAATGTTAATTTTTTAAGAATAGTTAAAAGTTGTTGAAAAGGAGCTAGGGTATAACTGGAAGTAGGAGTATAGCTTGCAGTACGAGGAGCTTTATTATCATTCTTATCTTCACCAATAAGAGGTGGAATTACAAAAGACGTATGAGAAAGAAATGAAAACACAAAGAAAACAACATGAATAATGTCTTGCAAGGAAACAAATCAAATAGTTGTCAATTAGGGACAAACACAACATGCAAGAAACTAAACCTATCTTTCAAAGGCTTGTTTCAAATTTCTAAGTTTAAGAGATCCTCTTCCCTTGCAAAAATGTGTACATGTGAAGATTCAAACTAATTTCCATAAAAACAACCCCCTCAAAAAAAAAATCTTCCTCAAGAAATTCAACAAACCTTTTACTCCCTATAAAATCGGTTATCTTGTCCTACTACCATCACACTTTTTCAGGGTGGTCCTATTGTTTGGAAAGATAGTTGGTCTAAAGATATTTTTTGTTGGTGAGCCCTTTTGTGTTTTTAATACTAAAAAAACTGACCTATTGCAAGATAAAAGTGAGCATAATCAATTGGAATAGTAGGAAACTAAGATAGTTTAGGATGAGGAGTTGGTTTTCTTGTTTGAGGAGCTCCTTTCTTTTGTTGATAATGATAAGGAGAGGCATACATACCTACATTAGTAGAATACTTGGAGAAGAAATAAAATATTGAAAACCTTGATAAGTTGCAAATCTATGAAGATAGGTATGAGGTTGAGGAGGGGCAAGGAACATAATTTCAAGCTCCAACCTAGCTTAGGGCAGATGCCCTTATTCAAGTGTTTCAGCAAGAACATTGAGGCGGTCTTGTTCTCAAGGATGAAAATATTGATGCACATGAGGTTAATAATCAAGTTGAGTATCAAACACACACCTATGCTCCAAGGAGAAACAATTTTTTTTTTTAAAGTCATCAAGAAATCTACTATTAAGTCAAGATGAGCCTTGTCATAGAGAAAATCAAGGAGGAGCTTGATGAGGAAATTTTTGCGATGAGTTAGAGGATTTTTGTTTGTATTTTGGCATCAATCAATCTTCTCCTAAAATAGAAAATCATGTTTATCTTGAACCGAAGGAGGAAGTGTTTGTTTTTTTAGATGAGTCGTGAGAATTAACCCTTTCTATCCAACTAGTTGTTAAAAATTAGAGCCCAAGAATCAAATCAACGCTAGTTGTTCAAGAATCACATTCTTAATAGGATTCCCTATCAAGAATCTAGCTCAATTAGAGATTAACAAGAATCCTCATTTTTTTCTTACTCCTAAGCATGAAGTTGAACAATAAAATGTGAAGCGTTGGCTTACCCATTCACTCTAATACAACTATAGTTTTAGTAAATTCAAGTGGGTAAATGAGCTTTTTTGCATCCTTGGAGAGGAATTTCAATAGTTGATCAAGTAATTTTCCCTCTTGCATTTATTTTTGGATGCATGTAAGCATGTGGGACATCCTAAGATAAAAAAAGGGGAGCTATTTTGACAAGCTAGTCAATTGATTTGTTTCAGTGATTTTTCTATTGGATAGTTTAGGTTAGATAAATATTGTTTTGTTTGTTTTTCTCCTTCCAAGAGTATTTTTCACATTGTCCTTCTATGGTGCCTTATTTTTTTTGTTAAGAGGTTTTCCCTTTCTCATTTATTTATATCCCCTTGTTACTTTATACTTAATGGAATGTTCAGACTTCTAGATTCCATGTTTAGCAAGAAAACATCTCATAGAAGTTGTCAAAATATTGTCACTTTGTTCCCCCCTTATAATTCTCATTATTTATAAAAAATTTGAGAAATTTAAATGGGTTAATCATGCTCAATTGTGCCTATGGTGGTTTTTGATTTTCCTTCTCAAGATTCTATCAAATACCCATTTGTAAAAATCCCAAAAATAGCTAACTCCTTCAAGTCGTAAGCCTCAATAGGAACTTGTTCCAAGTTCTATGTCCTTTCCCCTTCCTACTCCTCACTTATTATTATTTTTAAGTCCTTTTCAAGCCATGAGCCCCAAAAATAAATTGGAACCAAGTTCCTATTTCCAAGTTCCTTCTACTTTCCATCACCTACCATAGTCTTCTTTAGCTTCCAATCAGAACCTGGAACTTGATAGGAAACAAGTCCCTTATTCCAAGTTCATTTCGATTTTCATTTCCTTATTCCCACTCCTCACTTCTTCAGGTTCTAGTCAAAACTTGATACCTAACAGGCTCATGGAACCAAGTTCCAAGTTTCATGTTCCTTCATCCTCCCACTCATAGATTCTTCAAGTTCCAATTGAAACCTAAAACTTGATAGGAATATGGAACCTAGTTCAAAGTTCCTTTCACCTCCTACCATTTTCCAAACTCTTCTAGTTCTAGTTCTAACTTCTCTCATGGGCTTAATGCTCCTCAAATCATTCCTTCATCATTCTCATAGGTTTCAAGTGTTCACATAGGCCCAATACCCACAATATCACTAGTTCTTTAAGATTTGGATCTAGGTTCCAATCAAAACCTAGGATTTGATAGGAACATAGAACCCAGTTCCAAGTTCTTGGTTTTGTCTACCTCCAATCAACTACTAGGGTTTCTTCCTATGACTTGGAAAATTTCATTATTGATGCAATGACTCGAAAAAATACCATATCTCAATCCATGGAGTTCAAAAAATTATTTTAAACATATTTTCCAAGGGTAAAAAGGGTGCCCATGCTTTATTTATTAAATTATAGATTCCTTTTTGTCAAAAGGCCATCCTTGGTTTTTTTTTTTTTTGTGAATTTCATGGGAATTTTCACACTTCAATCCATGGATTAATCAATGCTAAGGCATTACTATGGTGTCAAGAATATTTTCTCATTCTTCTAGCTTAGGATTTCATTCACACTTGTTTACACATCATTGGCAAGGTCACAACTAGGGTTTCATACCCTACCACATGATCTCTTTTTTTGTGCTTCTTCTAGGGTTTAAAATCACTTTGTGCTCAATTTATGATGGTTCTTCCTCTATTTCTTTAGCAAAGACATTTATTTTTGGATCTTCTACAAGTGTGAAATAGCTTATTTTTTATATGTTGTTTAAAACCTTCTACTTTTGTGTCTAAATAAATATTACATTGTTTTCCATGTTTGTATGTTATGTTAAACTTGTTTACACAAGATAACTATGGATCTTCACTTTGCTTTTGAATGTTTATAAAACCCTAACCTCCACACATACATGTAAGAACTTCCATAACTATGAACTATGTGAATTCATCTAGCAATCTAGTTAATTCATTGTGATGTATTGAGCTTAAAGAAACTCATTTAATATAGGTGCATCACAAACCATTTCAATTTTTGTACTTTTCTCCCCATTTTCCTCCACAAGTTTTTAGATTAGGATCAATTTATAGGTTTGTTTAGTGTTGAGTTGGATCAAAACTCTATATCTTTGTTAGAAAGGAATTCAACCTTCTTCAGAGGTTTGATCTCAACTACAAGGGTCCCACACCTTGATATCATTATCATTGTGTCATTAGAATGTTGAGCCATTTTAGAAATGTGTAATTTCAAGTGATAATAGTAACCTTGCATAATTCTCATTTTTTGAACTTAAGAGGGCTCATTTGGGCTCATATAGACTCATTTTAGGAGTTATTTTTTTAATGTGCTTAATATTTTCAATGGTGATATCAATTTTCCTTGACTATGTTCTAGAATTTCAAATTTTGAATATGCCTCCTTTGATGATTTTTACATAAATTCCACTTTGTTGAATCTATAAATACACTAAAATAAAGTGACATATCATTGTAAATTCTTTGGAGTGACCATGTTTTGAATAAAGGGGGTTTTTATTTTCACGTTAAATGTCATTTTTTAAAGGTTTATAAGACATGATTCATTTATTTCTTCATAGTCCACCTCATGGCATAAACTTGTAAGAATTATAAAACATTACATGTCTATAAAAGCACTCAAATAAAGTGCCAAAAACTTAATGTGTGTTCCTTAGGGAGGGAATTTTCCAATCTATTTTTTTTTAATACTTGTACTAAGTTATAAAGTGTAATGGGGGGATTGTGTAGAGCCTTATTTTTACCATCACAATAATGAACCTTAGTGGTTCTTTCCTCATGAATGTGTACCTTGATGCACACCCTTTTTAGTTTCTTGTTCATCCTCTTGGAATTGATGATGCTTCTACATTACTATGCACATTTTTGTGCCCAAATTTAGTTCATCTAGGTTTATACATCTTCCTTATCAGCATTAACAGGAGTATTATCAAAGTGTTATACTAATGTTTCCTTGGTTTTAGTGTAGTGGAGAAACCTTCATCGATCCAAACAAACTTTTTTTTTTGTTTAGAAGGCCCAAGAAATAAAGTGTTACCTTTTTGTTTGGACTTGAAAATAACAACTTTTTGGGGCTTCACATAGACCTATTTTTACCTCTTTATTGAGGGAATATCTATAATGATCATATTTTTTAAGATTCTATTACTTATGTAGAGAGTTGTGCATATTTTGTTAGTGTACTATAGGTCACTCATGAATTGTTCATTTTTTTTATTTGATCATTGTACTATCTACATCTTTAACTTTATAGGAGTTTTTTATTTATTTTGAGCCATATATGTATTCATGGTTGATTAATGTAGTATAATTTCACTCATGCATTATTTTGTATCTCCTACCTTGATCTACATTCTTTGGAGGTTCATTGATTATAGAAAACACCATCATCTTCGACAAATTTTATAGATTTGAAATGCTTCAAGATTTCATCATCATGTTTCTATCTTCATGGGACATCTTTTCATGAGGATTTATCCTTCTCTTTATCTTTTTAAAGAGGATTTTTGTTCCCATTATGGTTTTCTCATTTTCTCCATTTATGAGAGATCATTATTATACATGAGTACCTTATTAGGCCTTATTGTCAAGATTGATATTTTCAAAGTTTTTTAACAGTCTCCTTAAGTTTCACTTATGAGGGGTGTTAGTGTGAAAATAAATTTTCAAACTTGTTAGATTGCATCCTATCTACAAGGGTCATATCCAAAGTACTCTTAAGATAACTTCAAAGAAATCTCATATTTTGTATCACCTAATGTGTGTTAGAGTTGATGATTGGACCCCACAACTCCTAGAAGTTGACTGCAAGAAATTCTTCTATCACAAAAGAGATATCAAAGCAAGATGATGTGCTAAAAAACCTAAGAAGTTATATTGATGCAATAACTTGAATGATTGATTATAATGAAAGGTAAATTCTTATAAAATCAAAAAATCAAACCCTCAATGAGGATTTTATTAGATTGAGACAAGTGTAATCGTCTAATGCAATGAGACAACATGCTCTAAATATAGCTCGATCTAATAATAGAAAAGAAATTCCTAATTTTATCTTAAGTAATTAAAGTAAAAGGTGTATAATAATTAGCCAAAGAGTAATTAATTAGAAATTTATGACCTATTTACTCCAATGCCCCCCCTTAAGATCAACTTAGGGAGAAACTAAATAACTGATAAATAAGTTGTGATGGATGTAGAATGGATCCCTAGTAAAAGGCCTAATCAAGTACCCATATATGAAAAAATGAAATCTCTCATAACGAAAGAAAAGAAGAAAACCACATAGGAAAAAGCTTATTTCTAAAAGAGAGAAAATGAAATGATTGCACTAGTGAAATAGGATAGAAGGAAGACCCAATGTGACCCCCCAAGGATTGCTTCTATTACAAAAGTACAATAGATGTCTCCCAATAAGAGAGAGTGTAGAAAAGGGGGATTTAATGTCCCTAAGACTCTTAGATGATGAAAGATCCTAAGGGAGTGAAATACCCTAAACAACCTCATAATACCTAATAAGTTGAAAAGGAAGGGGAAAAAAACTATATTTCCCTTATGTTTATGAGAGTTTTTTTTTGGAATCGGGTGATCCAACCATAAAGGTCACAAACCAAACAGATCTCCACCAAAGGATGACTGTGTAGGGATCGGACTTCAGTGCACCATAGTGGAGTCTCAGAGATGCATTGGCATCCTATACAGATAGAGGATCAAGTAGCAACCAAAAACACATAAAGTCTATTGACAAATCGAATGTTCTAGTTTTATAGTTTGACAAAAACATATGAAAATGAAAAGTACACCAAGAAGAATACTATGAAAGCTACTCTAATAGTGAAATGACAAAGAAATAAGAAGGAAAACCTACTCAAGGTCCAATTCTCTAGCTAGCTCCAAGAAAATGAAGAATGTTGCAAGATGGTGTGTCCCTTGGTCTTCCTTGTGCAACGCAGTGCTTGGATTCATGAAATGGCTTAACCACCTCTTGTGGATCTTGTATAAATATGGTGGTTGTATCAGGCATTAATAGGTTGATCTTTTGGTGCGACGACAACCACCAATGTAACAATTGGTATCAAATTTTGGGTCACAAGTTTGAACCCCTCGCTTGCATTGGGGTGGATTGTTGCAAGATGGTGTGTCCCTTGGTCTTCCTTGTGCAACACAATTCTTGGGTTCATGACATGGCTTAACCACCTCCCATGGATCTTGTATAAATCTAGTGGTTGTATCAGGCATTAACAAGTTGATCTTTTGGTGCAATGGTAACCACCAAAGTAACAAATAACACATACACACAATAACAAGAAAAATTTTGGGGTTGTTTTTTGAGGTTTTCCTCAATAAAACCCCTTTTTTGGTGATCCTCCATCCATTGATAGCCAATAGACAACAAGATTATAAAAAATAAATAAAGAAATAGATAGAGAAGACACAATGAAGTAGAGAGAAAAGACAACTTGGATGCTACTCTACAAGTAATATAATGCAAATAAGAAAATAAAAGCAATATTACCTCCCTTTCTATGAGCACTCAAGGCTAATAGAGAAAGGAGAAGAACTATATCACCACACCAATAAGGTAGAGCTTTGAAAACCTGCAATAACAATGGTGTTGGAGCAAGAAGATAGCATAGAAGACAAGTTTGAAGCTGATAGAAGAAAGGAGTTATAGAGATTCCAAGATAAGTGTTAGAACCAAGAGAGAGCTTGAGAGAGTGAAATAATTGAGTTAAAATGACAAAAATGGAGGCAAATAGTTATTCTCAATAGTCAAGATTTGGTAGGGGGACATTATGCTCGTAGGCGAAAGAGAATCATAATACCATTACCATTTTAGGATGGCAACACAATGTGTGTGTACCTAACAAAAATTCCCTTCACTAACACTAAATGATAGGGACACGTGAAAAAGTGAAGCAAAAGCAACGGGTTTTCGCATTATCATACTTGTAAGGCTAAAATGAGGGTAAGTTAAATATGGGAATTTCTATAGAGTGAAAATTTATGCCATTACATTTTTTCCCCAATTTAATGAGCATATGTGTTGATTCATATGAGAGCTAAAGTAGAAAGAGGTTGAAGAGAATATACCAATATCGTCGAGGAAGTAGACCTTCAATCTAGCATACCTTGACGTGAAGGAAGGAGCTCCACCAAGATGCAAATATGACATGGGTCTTCATCCTACAAAGCTAGTTGTGATCTGACCACAATCATGTTAGGTTGTAGATAAACATTTTAGTCAAAAAAGCTAATCATAATAAACACAATTTCATAAGACACAATAAGACACCAATTGACACAAGCCAACATAATAAGACATAGTTTGATTAGATAAGACATAAGACACACACTAATCAGATAGATAACCTTGTGGCTATTAAAATTTATGTTGTAGGATATTCACAAAAAAGGTGGGTCTAGTCAGGGTACCCTCAAGCTAGATTCCAAGATATAAGACATCAGACACCAAGACACATGATGTCAAATATCATATATAAGACATAAAGGAAAGCTCCTCAAGACATCAAGACATTAAGGAATCCTTTTTTTAGAAAGAAATTTTTAGAAGGGGGTTCTTTTAGCAAGAAACCCTTCAATACATCGAGACACCAAGGGGCCCTTTTGAAGGAGCACACCATTTGGAAGACACACAATTTTCTACAAGTTATTCTAACATCAAGAAATCCTTTTGAAATATATTTCGTCAAGGTATCAATTGGAAAGAATTCTCCTTTTTCAAATGAAGGTTTTTAGAATCTCTCATTAGAAATAATACTCCTTTTTCAAAAGGAAAATTTTTAGACTCTTTTCCTTACAAGATCCTTTTCAAAAGAAAATTTTGTCAAGAAGTCCTTGTTGAGAGAATACACCATTTTTGAAAAATGAGAGTTTTCAACAAGGGATTCTTTTGTCAAGGAATTCATTGTAAATAAATTTTGAAGCCAAGGAGTCCTTTTGAAAGAATTCACCTTATTGAAAATTAGAAAAGCATGGTAGCCCCCCCTTAGGATGATGTGTACTACACATAGGAGCACATGATGTATTGTAAGGAGAGAAAGGAGAGGCAACGATGTTGTGGAATGAAACACATAGCAAGATGTATATGTGGTATGTTGTCACACACATGAGGGACAACACATTAAAACCTATTGTGCAGTTTTACACACATGCCCCACTGAAAGTGGGGACCCTCAATTGGCCTACCCTTTTTGGCCTATTTTTGTGGCTTGCCTCCTCTTTTGTGCCTATCTTTGAAAATATTGGGGCTTTGGTATTTGGTGCTTGCCCTAGTTGTGAGTGCCTTTGTGTTGAGTTCTTGGTGGTTTTGGAGTTTTGCGGATGTCCTCTCTGGGGTGGTCTTCTTTTGCCTTCTATTTTTACCCTTTGTGTTTTTGTTTGGGTCCTAAGGGTTGGTTTTCCCCCTTAGGTTTTCCTTGTTTTCCTTGTTTCTTTTGTTTTACCGGAGGCGGAACCAGGATGGGACTTAACTCTAAAATTTGGCTAAGTTCTCAGTTTTATTCTCATTCCCATTCTGGCTTCGCTTCCGCTCTTTAGCTTTCTTCTTCATTCTATTTTTTTTGTCCTAAGGGTCACTTTCCTCCCTTAGGTTTACTTTGCTTCGCTTTTCCTTTGTTTTTCGGAGGCGAAACCAGGATGGAATTGAAATTTGAACTTCGGAAAACTTCTCAGTTCTGCTTCCTTTACCATTTTGGCTCTGCCTCCTGTGTTCTCATTTTTCTATCGTTTTGTTTGTCTTCGGCCTTTGGGTTGGTTTTCCTCCCTTAGGTTTTCCTCATTTTTTTTTCTATCATTTTATCTAAGGCGGGACTGGGATGGGACTGAATTGTGAACTTTCATAAAGTTCATGGTTTGGTTCCTATTCCTGTTCCGTCTCCACTTCCACCGGGGTTGGTTCTGGTTTCATTCCCACTTGTTTCACTTTCCTCTCCATTCTCGTTCCCCCTCCGCTTCCACTAATTTTTGTTTTGTTTCAGCCTATTTCCCTTCCTTTCCCATTCTATTTCCACCTCCTCCTATGCCTGCTTTGTGTCTCTTTTCATATTTTGCTCATGGCTCTGCCTCTGCCTCCGCCTATCTTTGGTTCTACCTCCGACTGGGCTTATGCTTGATTCTCTTGCCTTAGGAACTCTATTCGACCTGCTTGGATTTTGATGATGTATTGAGCATTAATGGTGGCCCATTTAAATGTAGGTTGGGGTTGAGGGAAGAATGGGTTTACTTTTAAGATTTGGCATGATTTGCGAGTGCAGTCAAGTACACTTTGCGGCTGCTATCATGAAACCCATTCCTGCATGCAAGGACGATTTGGTTGGTGGCCATTAATGGCAGGAAGACATGATTTGAAGGGGCTCAACTTGGTTTTGTTTGATTTGAGTCATTCCTTTTCCTAGCTCAGATCTAATCGATGGCTTGTATCCATGCTAGTGTTTTCACGTGCATTGTTGTTTGCACAGGTGAAGTCTTTTGGTGGGCATGGCTCGAGGATCCATTCCCCTGAATTTTTGTGATCCTAGATTGATCTGATGGGGGTCCTTTCTACATTCATTGCTTGACGGTGAGTTATTGCTATCTGTTAGGGCCGATTTGGTTGGTGGCTGAGCTTATTTGTAACCCTAGCTCTATTTCACATGAGACTATTTTTCTATAAGTATGCCACTCTGCCTTATTTGTTTGGTTGGAATTGTAAAAGTTCGATTCAAATTGGCAGACTAAATCAGAAGACTTGTAAGCAGTAGATTTAGCTGTAGAGTAGCATGTTAGAAGATTAGAAGTTAATTTTTTACATTTCAAGCAAGTGTTGTAATAGACTATAATTCTTGCAAATGTGATGATTTAATACAAAGTGTAGACATTGTGTTATGACAGGTGCCTTCTCTTGCATTAAATAATATTGCATGGTTCTTGTTGTATCTTTCAAATCACTTGGAAATGTTTGAATACACCTTAGCTTTAGTTAGTAATTCTTGTGATTTAATGCTTGGAGTGTTGTAGCAATCCTTGGTTCATACTTTGGGCAACTTCTTGATTGTGGGAATGTTGTGCAAGGTCAACCTGTACCTCATATTCGTGTTCTTACTTCAACTGTAGATATTCATTCAGTCCTATTGAATGAATTCCTACAGCCTGAAAATCTTTAACACCTTAGAAGATTGCACTATTTTTTGCAAGATTGCAAGTATAGCCTGGGTCGAATAGAAACTAGTTTAAGGGATTGGTCCATTCCAATTATTTCATCATTTGCATGGTTAATATTAGAAGTAGTGTTAACATTAGGACTTCTGAAACCCTCATCTTTTGTTGCTTCTTTTATTATTTGGTTAGAACTTGAAATTAAAGAATCATCATATCTTAAAATATGATGATTTTAGAGCTTCTAGTATTTGTACGTAAGACCCCTTGTGATTACCAGTATTTTCACATTTTATCACTAAGTTTTTTCTTCTGCATTGTCATGACCTGACACCCGTGAGACCTTGGGGTTATCTCTTTGTTCATAGAGATCAACCTTTCAAGAGAGATAGGATAACTTTTATTTTGTCTGAGTTGTTGTGCAAAAACACCAAACAATAGGATTGGTGCTAGGAGGGTGAACAAGCAAGTTGGAGGATTTTATAAATGCCATCTCTCCTGAGAGGCTCAGAAAGAGAACCAGATCTATAATAGGAGAAGAAGAAGAGCACTTTCAAGAAGAAATTTGAGATAAGGAAATCTCTTTTAATGCTGAAACATAAAATCAAATTTTTTTTGAAGGAAAACAAAGCTAGGTTGAAATGGAGCAGCATCTGCAAATTAACATCACTCAGCTACATGCAGATTTAAATAAGAGACTAATGAAACCATTGCAGAAATTCACATCGACGAATAGATGTAGAATTCATGGCACCCACAGGCACAATGAATTGGAGTGTCTAACCTTCTTGAGAAGAGTTGAAGGGGTCTTGCAGGGAGAAATTCCCTTTTGGGAAATCTATCAGCCTTTGGCCCTTGCAGACCCAGAGGAAGAATTGACAATCATGGCAGCCCAGGCATTTGAAGAGTTGATCCAAGAATTTTTGGGTAACAAAGATAAACCAAGACTGGAGGAGGTGTTGATATCTACTTGGTTCAAATTTCACAATGCACCAAATTCAGAATTTACTTATCCATCATGTGAAAACACTATCACTCAAACATGGTGTTGTTTGAATGAGTTGGATCAGCCAACTGTCAAGGAGAATGATTCATCCCATGAGGCAAAAAAGTTATCAACATCTGCAGGGCAACACATTGCAGATAAACAAAGAAATCCGACACAGACTAGTGTTGGGACAAGAAACATTGAAGCTAAAAATCAAGAAGGAGAAGTTGATTTCCTAGGGACAACAAAAGGCTTTGGTGAAGGTTCACTAAGAATCGATTTGAAAAGCCTCTCCTTCACCAATATGAAGCAGTCCTCCACTCAAGAAGAGGAGCTATTGGCAGTTGAGGATGAAACAATGAAGTTTGCAACAATGTATGCTAGGGCAGCCAATGAAGATGCTAAAAATTAGGAAGAGGATGTGGAAGAAGTGTTTTCTGCCCCATTCTCCCTACCTTATGTAGGCTTGATTCCTGAAATGTTGCACCCTCCATCGTGCTTTCCCGAGGTTGCCAATGCAGTGATCAACGATGTAGTTCTCACTCTCAATTATCAAATGCTACCACCTCCATATGACGACACCCAGGTTCTATCCTTCCTTGCTCTTGTTAATCTTCATAGCTGCACTTATCATTTTGATTATGGAGGTTTAGGAAAGACAACATGTTTATGGATTAACCAGGGGTTTAGTGAGCATCCTCAATTGTTGATTCTTCATGGTGTTGGGGTAGAATTTCAATGCTCCAATATTGAATTTATTTTCTCTAAGTATAAGGATAAGTCTGCATGGTTGAGAACTATAACGATTTCTCATTTTCCTATACATGCATTGCCAAATCCAATGGGCATGAGTGTTAGTTGGCCTTTCCTGAACATCGTTCTTTGTAAATATCTTTGTACATAGATATTTTTTCTTTAGTTATGTAGGTTTCCTATAAATACTTCACTTTCCTGCTTTCCTTAGGTTAGTTGGTTTTCTGTGGGTTGATTGCTTTAGGGTTAGTCTGCCTTGGTTTGAGGGGGCTTTATGTTTTTTTTTCTTTGCTTGCTTGTTGTTTTTGGTTTGGGTCTCTTCTGTTTTTGGTTTTCTTTGGTCTACTTGGGTCGGTTTTCCCTGTTGCTTTATTGTTGCTTTGGGGTTGTCCTACTTTCCTCTGGGATTGTTGCATCTATGCAACTGGTTTTTTATCTGGATCTTCTTTGAGATTTCTTTTATAAACTCTTATCCTCTTTTTGGAGTCATTCAAACTGGTAGATTTCCTTCATCTCATGTTGCATGGGCTAGGAGTAAGTGTCACTTGACTAAGTTGAGTTCTGGAATGCATTTGGGTCTTATATCTTCACACAAATCTTAAGAGTTTCATGGTTTCATATGGTCTTTAGGAGGTCTGATTGGGTGAAAAATATTAAATTCTGCTCCATCTCAATAGTGGTTCTCATCCTTGAGTGTGGGCTTCATTTCCTGCAAGGTGAAAAGTAAATCTGTAAAAGAAAATCTCAAAAGAGAATATCAAAAGGAAAAGAAAATATTGAAAATAAAAAATGTTCACCTTTTCAAGGGTATCCTAGTATCTCTACCGGGGCTAAGGATTCCTGGCTAGAAGTAGACCTATGTTCGAGAGGGTTGCGGTGATAACCTCATCGAGGCTATGGGCGCCTGACTGGTAGTGGCTCTATCCAGGTTCTTTTTTGAGTTAGAATCCTTAGGTAGCCCTATCAGACTAAATTTGGTCCTTGTTGCAACTTAGGAAAGGGAATGAATGAATATGCACACACTTTGACCCTAGTGCAAGAAAGGTTGGCTTGTTAGTGATTTCTAAAACCTTGTCTATTTGTAACCTGATGCTTGGATTGAAACCAGAGATTATGAGTTCATGATGCCAATTTTTCATTGAAAGGCTCTGGAGCATTTCCCTAGCAGAGTCACCATTTGTTATGTAGTTTTGCACACACACCCCACTGAAAGTGGGGACCCTCTCTTGGCCTGCCCTTTTTGGCCTATTTTTATGGATTGCCACCTCTTTTGTGCTTATCTTTGAAATTCTTAGGGTTTTAGTATTTGGTGCTTTCCCTAGTTGTGAGTGCCTTTATGTTGAGTTCTTGGTGGTTTTGGAGTCTTGCGTATGTCCTCTCTGGGGTGGTCTTCTTTTACCTTATGTTTTTCCCCTTTGTGTTTTTGTTTGGGTCCTAAGGGTTGGTTTTCCCCTTTAGGTTTTCCTTGTTTTCCTTGTTTCTTTTGTTTTTCCGGAGGCGGAACCAAGATGGGACTTAACTCTGAACTTTGGCTAAGTTCTCGGTTTTGTTCTTAGTCCCATTTCAGCTCCGCTTCCACTCTTTTTCTTTCTTCTTCATTTTGTTTATTTTGTCCTAAGGTTCGCTTTCCTCCCTTAGGTTTTCTTTGCTTCACTTATCCTTTGTTTGTCGAAGGCCAAATTGGGATGGAATTAAACTTTGAACTTTGGAAAAGTTATCAGTTCTGATTTCATTCATGTTCTAGCTTCACCTCCCATTTTCTTGTTTTTTCGTTGTTTTGTTTGTCTTCAGCCTTTGGGTTGGTTTTCCTCCCTTAGGTTTTACCCTTTTTTCTGTTCTGTCATTTTGTCGGAGACGAGACCGGGATGGGACTGAATTGTGAAATTTCATAAAGTTCACGATTCGGTTCTCGTTCCCATTCTGTCTCGGCTTCCATCGAGGTTGGTTTTATTTCTGCCTCTGCCTGTCTTCCTTCGGTTCCCATTCCCATTCCGGCTCCACTTTTTCTATGGTTGGTTCTGGTTCCATTCCTGCTTGTTTCCCTTTCCTCTCTATTTTGGTTCCACCTCTACTTCCGTCGGGGTTGGTTTTGTTTCAACCTGTTTCCCTTCCTTTCTCATTATGTTTCTACCTCCGCCTCCACTTGCTTTGTGTCTTTTTTCATATTCTGCTCGTGGCTCCGCCTCCGCATGTCTTTGGTTCCACCTCTATCTGGGTTTATGCTTGTTTCTCTTTCCTTAGGAAATCTATTGGACCTACTTGAATTTTGATGATGTATTGAGCATTAATGGTGGCCCGTTTGAATGCAGGTTGGATTGAGTTGGTGGTTACTGTTGGGGTCGAGGAAAGAATGGGTGTACTTTGAAGATTTGGTGTGATTTGCGGGTGCAATCAAGTACACTTTATCACTACTATCATGAAACCCATTCCTGCACTTAAGGTCGATTTGGTTGGTGGCCATTAATGGCAAGCAGACGTGATATGAAGGGGCTCAACCTAGTTGTGATTGATTTGATTTGTTCGTTTACCCATCTCAGATCCAATCGGTGGCTTGTATCCATGCTGGTATTTTTGTGCCCATTGTTGTTCATGTAGATGAAGTCTTTTGGTGGGCATGGCTCAAGGATCCATTCCCCTAACTTTGTGCAATCCCAAATTGATCTAATGGGGGTACTTGCTACATTCATTGCTTGATGATGAGTTATTGCTCATTGTTGGGGTCGATTTGGTTGGTGGTCGAGCTTCTTTGTAATCCTAGCTCTATTTCACGTGGGCCTGTTTTACTATAAGTATGGCACTCTACCTTATTTGTTCAGTTGTAATTGTAAAAGTTTGATTCAGATTGGCAGACTAAGTCAAAAGACTTGTAAGTAGTAGATTTAGCAGTAGAATAGCATGTTATAAGATTAGAAGTTAGTTTTTGACATTTCAAGCAAGTGTTGTGATAGACTGGAATTGTTGCAAATTTGATGGTTTAATACAAAGTGTAGATATTGTGTTATGACAGGTGCCTTCTCTTGCATTGAATAATCTTGCATGGTTCTTGTTCTATCTTTCAAATCGCTTGGAAATGTTTGAATACACCTTAGCTTTAGTTAGTAATGCTTGTGATCTAATGCTTGGAGTGTTGTACCAATCACTGGTTCATACTTTGGGAGAATTCTTGATTGTGGGAATACTGTGCAAGGTCAACCTGTACCTCATATTTATGTTCTTAGTTCAACTATAGATATTTATTCAGTCCTATTGAATGAATGCCTATAGCCTAAAAATATTTAATACCTTAGAAGATTGCAGGTATAGCTTGGGTTGAACAAATATTAGTTTAAGGAATTGGTCCATTCCAAGTATTTCATCATTTACATGGTTAATATTAGAAGTAGTGTAACATTAGGACTTCTGAAACCCTCATCTTTTGTTGTTTCTTTTATTATTTGGTTAGAAATTGAAATTAAAGCATCACCATATCTTAAAATATGATGATTTTAGAGCTTCCAATATTTGTACATAAGACCCCTTATGATTACCAAAATTTTCACATTTGATCACTGTGTTTGTTCTACTGCATTGTCATGACCTGACACCCTTGAGACCTTGGGTTTATCTCTTTGTTCATAGAGATCAACCTTTCAAGAGAGATAGGATAACTTTTATTCTGTCTGAGTTGTTGTTGTGCAGTAACACCAAACAACAAAACCATAACATCAAGAAGTAGAAAGACAAAGATGAAGAAATCAAGAGACAGGGGGATCTGAGAATTCAAGGTCAAAACTATTCATAGATATAACTAGATAGATATAATATAGTATAAATATGAATTGTCATCAATCTCCAAATTTCTCAGAACATGAAAAATGACACATGAAGACAAAGTAAAAATAAAAATTGGGTCAACATGGAAGAAGGCCTAAATGCCCCCAATGCTTTGCATCATCCCCAATATCAAAAATATATATTACGACACATAAAATAATTCAATGACACAAATAGAATTTCATGATAGATTTATTTTCCTATATCCAAGTACCTACAAGGGTAGGAAGAGCCCTCCAGAAAATATCACAAACATAAAAATATAAGCATGGGGAACACAAACACACAAAAAAATCTAATCTACAGTTGTAGAAGAGGCACCACCCTAGTCCTCATCAACCAATAGGTCATCCTACACCCAATATAGATCATTATAAGGGGAGGGAGGATGATCATGTAAGGGCGAGATAACAAGGGCAATACCCTTTGATTCACCTGCAACAAGAGATAGGGAAGAAGGCCCCTTGAGGTCCTCTTCACCAAGTTCCTGTGAAGAAAAGGCCATTGATTTCATAAAAATCAAGGACAAAGCCGAGATATCATCCATTAAGTTGAACATGCACTTCTCGAGAGTTCTCTATATCAACTTAGTAGGAAAAATGCAATACATCCAAGATTCACTACCAACCTCAATAAAAAGGGAAGTTACAAGATTTGGGGAAGTGGGGGTTGCCTCTATCACAAGGATAGTGCAAGCCAAGACAAAACTAGCCTCTGAAGAAGGCATGATCCTCTTAAAACCATCACTTGTGGTGAGGTAATCCTCCAACTTATGCTTAAGTGGATGATGTAGGACCCCATAGAAGAAGCGAAAGTGAAGGAAGAAGTTAGAGCCGTTGAGGACACCACCTTTGTATTAGGCATGTCAACAGGCTGTATCTAGGAGGGAAATCAAAAGAGGGGGATCCATGGAGGGAGTGATGAAGACCTACACCCTTTTGGAGTGAGGACCCATCAAAGGATCTAGAAGCAAAATATAAGTGATGGGAACTAAAGCAAGAACAACAAAAATAAATAGAGAAACAATTCAAAATTATGAGTAGAGACAATAATCTCCTCCTCAATCTTCTGTGAGGTAGTTTACTCTATAGTAAGGGCCTTTCATCAGTGCTTACACTCATGTACAAGTTGGTTACATTAGCTACAAGTATTAGAGGACACATCCTGAGAAGAGGTCAGAGTCTGCTTTCCAACTATAGGAGAATCTTTCACAATCATTACTAATGGAAGGGTGGTCTCCTAAGTAGGAGTAGGAGGATGCACATGAGAAAAAATGATAACAAGAAGAGAAACAAAAATAAGAGCCTCAATAGTGGGCCTCTTCTCATTCATTGCTTGAGAAACTAAGGGAGGAAAATTTAGAGGCCACAGAGGTCGAGACCTAGGAAAAACCCCATGAGAATGCTTCCCCTTACCATAGACAGTGGGTCCAAGAACCATGGAGAAAATAGAAAATTGAAAATATTGATGCTTTTCCTTCCACCATGCCAGCACCATCACACTCCCCATGTGAGGCATGGGAGTGGGAACCAAGGATGCCACCATGGGTCGAGAAGGAGAAGTAGGTAGAATAGAAGATGCAGAAGAAGGCTCTCGAGTGCGAGCAAGATTCTCCTTCCCCTTTGACAGGGAAAAATAAATATATTGTTGTTGCACTATAGAGGCCTTCACAAAAATAGAATAGGGAGATATAGCAAATACTATCCTTCAACACCAAGCCCACAGTCTTATATTTAATACAATATTGATATAACAAGTCTCTCCTTGGAGGGAGAGGTCCAATTGGGGTGATCCAAAAGTGATCCAGAGAGAATCCCCCATGTGACACCGGTGGTTTGTAGCTAGTACCATGAGTTGCGTGCATTGCACCCTCATGGGGGAATTTTAAACACTTGTGGGTGGCAAAGGCAAGATTGTTCATAGAGGCTAGCCACAGGAATGCCTAGCCTAACTCTAAACATGTCGGATTGTGGAATCACAAAAATGTCACATTTACATCCTTAGGTCCCAACAAGACTGACAAAGAAACAGTGCCCATAGGGCAATAGAAAGTCCATCGTAAGTATGAAGAGTGGCCTGCGACTCTTCATATTTATCCTTATGTAAAAAATTTATGAACAAGGTTTCCTCTGTTATCACATTCACTTGACTCACCAAATCAACCATGACACCAGTCACAATGTTTCCATTAATCTAAGAAGATATGTACAATGGGGAAGGCTCCTTGTCTAGTGTAAAATCATGCACGGTAAAATTTATATAAGGCATAACACTCACATGATCAACATGAGACCATGTTTATGTACTCAGATGAAACCATCCCAAAATATGTAGAAGAATGTGTGATTAGATTTGTAAGAAGTGACCTATCTAGACTTCCTTCTTATATTTCGAGGGCTTCTTCTAATATCATGTCTAGAGGTTTTAGATTGGATTGTAAAGCTAAATACCTTGTGACACATGAATCTATGATACCCATGACACAAGATATTTTTGACACAAAGGGATGGAAGAAGATAGTTCACTTCTAGTTCACCAAAATGTAGAGAAGGTGGATTTTCTTCCCCTAAGACTCTCAGGTCACAAAAGATCCTAAGGGAGAAAACTACCCTAAACTACATTAGACTACCTAATAAGATGAAAAGGAAGGGAAAACAAGACTAGATATTTCCCTTATATTTTATGATGAGTTTTTTGGAATCGAGTGAGCCAACCATAGAGGCCTTGGACTGCAAACCAAACAACTCTTTGCAAAAGGATGGAAATTTAGGGATCAAAATTGAATGATCCACATTGGACTCAAAGATGCATTAACATCCTATATGGATAGAGGGTCAAGTAGAAGCTAGAAACACACAGAGTCTATTGACAACCCGAATGTTCTGGTTTTAAAATTTGACAAAAACATACAAAAACACAAAGTACAACAAGAAGAATAATATGAAAGCTACTCTAATAGTAAAATGACAAAGAAAGAAGAAGAATTCCAACTTACTCAAGGTCCAATTCTCTAGCTAACTCCATGCAAAAAAATAGCATCTACACACACAGTAACAAGAAAAATGTTGGGATTGTGTTTTGAGGTTTCCCTCAATCAAACCCCCATTTTGGTGTTCCCACCTCCACAGATAGCCATTAGACAAAAATATTATAGAAAAGTGATAAAGTAGATAGAGAAGGCACAATGAAGTAGAGAGAAAAGACAACCTAGATGCTACTCTACAAGTAATATAATGAAAATAAGAAAATAGACATAATATCACCTCCCTTTCTACAAGTGCTCAAGGTTGATACAAAAAGGAGAAGAACAATACTATCATACCAATGAGGTAGAGCTTCAACAACCTTTAATAACAATGGAGTTGGAGTAATAAGATGTTGGAGAAGCCAAGTATGAAGCCGATAGAAGCAAGGAGTGATAGAGATGTCAAGAGAAGTGTTAGAACCAAGAGAGAGCTTAAGAGAGTGGAAGAATTGAGTTAAAATGATCAAAATGGAGGAAAATAGTCATTCTTGGTGGTCAAGATTCAGCAGGGGGATGTTATGCTCACAAGCGACAGAGAATCATAATATCTTTATCATTTCTTGGTGCAAGAATTTTGTTAGGAAGGCAGTGTGATGCATAGACGTTTGCACGAAACACATGCGTCCCTGACAAAAATTCCCTTCACCGATGCTAAATGATAGGGAAACATGGAAAAAGTGACATGTTTTTGCATTATCAAACTTGTAAGGCTAAAATGAGGTTAAATTAATGGGAATTTGCACAAGGTGCAAATTTACACCATTACAGAGAGAAAATGAGAATATGAATCCCCCCATAAAGAAATGATCATGTTCCAATGATGAAAGCTTGAAGATAAAACGTGAGATCCATTACCTGCAAACAACATTCCTCCCCTTAGGAAGAAATAGATCTAGTAGTAATTGGAGAATACATCCCCGAAAGATTGAAGAATCAAGAATCCAAATCTAAATGATGTGTGCCTCTAAAAAAATGATCAAGTGTCCACATGTCGGAACAAAGAATTCCAATCCAGAAATTAGTGAAGAATTATTTAAAAGAAGCTCCAAATATTGAAATAATGGTGGGCCAATAGTGATGATGTGGTTTTCAATAAAGAGGAGATGAATTTCCTCAAATTAATCCTCCAATTTTGTAATATGAGACTCTACAAACAAGGATGATATGTTTGAAAGATATGTTTCCTAAGTAGTTATGTCAAAAAGAAGATGAATGTCCTATTACACTAAAATAATAAGGGTCAATGATGTGGCAATGCCAAGCTAATCAGGAACAATAGACGATGGTGATGTAGTCTCAATCTGAAGAGTGAGAACATGAAGACAAGCCTCTAAAACATCAAAACATGTAAGAATTGTCATATACTCAAGCTCCTCTAAAGTATCATCATCAAAGGGTATACAATCTACACCTACAAGAGGAATGAGATAATCTATTATAGGATCCTTTGGGTGGAGAGGTATGATGATCTTTATGGATCTCCCAAATTTGAGTCCAAAGTACATGGGGAAAATCAATCATGTCCAATATAATTTATACATAGTGTCATGACCAACAGTAGGAAAAATAACTTCTACAACATGATTACTAATAATTTATCTCATGCTAAATAACTCCATAGTTTGTCTTGTATAGGTACGATTCCAAAAATATAAGTCAAAATATCAAGCCACCTAAGATGTGTCAAGACGTCATTTTTCCAAGACTAATATTATCCTTCACCAGGATGATCACAAAATGATGAACAAAATCAACCATGATACTTTCTAAAATAAAAATCAAAGACTAAAAACCTTAGTGCATGTAAAGAAATCAAATGAAGTCATCTCATGCAAACAAATCCTTTCCTAATGCCAAAACATCCAAGTAATTGAAAAAAAATTGAAATCACAAAAAACTAAATAAAATGTACTAGGGTTCATAGTTTAGAAAAATTGCATGTATGGATCTAAATATATTTGAGATACATTTCCAACATCACAAGAACCATGAAAATTAGAGATACAACTAAAAAATTATCAACTCAAAGGTATAAAATGATGATCCAACTTTAGCTAAGAATAAAATTAACCAGCAATAAAATCTAGTGATCAGAACTACACCACTAGAAATTACACAAAACTAGCTTTCCAATGATATCTTATTTTCTCAATTTCAACATCGTGTGCAAAATTTATGGTCAATTTATAAAAATAGGTCAAAATAGAAGAAAAAACTTGGTTGATGACTAGTGGATGGTGACCTATCGATACCACTCACAGAGGTGGCAACCTGGCGATGAATAGGTGGCATCATAAAATAATGTCATCATGGAAATCTAAATTTTCATAGGTCTATAAAAAATTCAATCTTGTTGAGAAACTTCTAGATTGTAGGAAAAACTAGAATAAAATCGAAAAGCTAGGTAGAACGTCAAAAATGATGTAGAATGGCCAAGAAAATGCATAGAAGCATGTAATGGTGTAGAAATATTGTATGGATGGATATGGTATGAATGTATGGATCCATATATTTTTACAAAATTTTATGCCTCAAAAATTGTGCAACCAAAAAAATCAAAAATCAAATTTTTGCTTGGATTTTGCCAAAAAATAGTCAGTATTTGGGTTTTTGGCCACTCCAAACATAATGGAGAGGTCCTTTTTACTCTAATATGTACCAAAATTTTACTCAAGGTTGAATCCCTCATTTTAAATAGGAGGTTGCAAATCTAGTGCTATAATACCATGTTAGAGTTGATGATTGAACCCCACAACTCCCAAAAGTGACCTACAATAAATTATCCTATCACAAAAGAGAGGTCAAAGAAAAATTATTTGCATAGCAACCTGATAAATTGTATTGATGTAATAACCTAAACTATTGATTAAAATGAAAGATGAATGCTTATAAAAGAAAAAGAAAAACCCTAGATGAGGGTTTTATTAGATCAAGACAAGTTTCATCATCTAATGCAATGAGATGGCATGCTCTAAATATAGCTCAGTCTAACAATAAAAAAATAATTCCTAAGTTTATCTTAAGTCGCTAAACTAAAAAGTTTCTGATAATTAATTAATAATTGATTAATTATCAGTTATTTACTCTAATAATGTGGACTCACCAAGTCTCTCAACACTTTTCCATATATTCTTACACTTGTTTCATACTTGGAAGGGTCTCTCAATGTTTCACTCCTACCTTCTCACCTCCTCATCCTTGCCTATATAAGCAAGGCTTTCTATACATTTCATATATGTTGATGTTTATTTTACATTCTCATTTGTGGGTTATTTTGAGTTTGCAAGCAAATCTTGATTGCTCCAACAATATCAACATTATTTCTTATGCTTAGATCTTCTTGATGATCAATAATAAAGTTGGAGAGGAAGTTAGCTTCCTTATTTTCCTCCTTGTAAATGTGTTGAAAGGAAATTTTATTAGAGGAATTAATTAATGATCGTATTTCCTCTAAAAATTTATTTATCCTTCATTTTTTAAGCTTTAAATTTTGACTACATTAATAATTATCAATAAATTGTCTTCTATCCACATATTATCATATTTTAAACCTTATAGATATTTAACCTAAATAGGAAAGATTATACCTTTTCTTCATTGTTAATATCATATTTTAATTTTTTTGAATATCATATTTTAATTTTTTAGAAGCTACAAGATTTAATTTCTCTTATGAATCTCTAATTACACATCCTCCTCTTAACAAGCTAGGATTATCTCTAGCTTCTCTATCAAATTTGATATTATGTCAATCATTTTATGGGTATTCACATTTAACTTTTTCCTTTTGGTTTAAGGAAGACTTAATTCCCTCATCATGATTAATAGGGGAAATTTATTTTATTTTTCTTGAAAAATATTCTTAAATCTTGAATCCTAAACCCTAAACTCCAAACCCTAAACCCCAAATCCCAAACTATTTTTCTTACATTATTTACTATTTTTTAAAGATTTATTTTGTATTTATTTTATTTACCTAAAATTTGTTTTATTTTTTTTGGCTTTCTTAAAAATATGTAGGTTATGTTTTAGTTTTTATTAAATATTTAATCATATAATTATTTAATATAATTATTTACTATTTTATTTATTGAAATATATTATTTCATTAAAATTATTTCATTCAATATATTTAAATGAAAATAACCATGCACGTAAATAATTTTATAGAGATAATATATTTTTTATAGATGAAAATTGTCTAGGAAACCACACCTATATATTAACTTTATAAAAATTTGAAAGGAGGGCCCATAAAATACTAGAACAAAATTCTAAGGGAATAGAAATATTTTGTTAATAATTAAATATTAATATTATGTGATGGAATACTAATATTAATATTTTGTTCAGTTGAAAGTTTTTTATATTTTTTTTTAATTTGTGTCTTCATTTTTATCTTTTGGTGACTTTTTTTGCTTCTACTTGAATCTATTCTTAAATTTTAATTTATTTTTTCATTTATTTTGTTCTTTTTTTAATCCTATTTTATACTTCTTTTTATATATTTCTTTATATTTTCTTTTATTCTTTTTATCTTTTAGTCCTTTTTTTACTTTTTAGATAGTTTTGATTATTTTCATTTTTCTTTATTTTTCCTTTTTTCTTCCTCTTGATGGCTTATTGGTTTTAAGTTAATCTTTTTTTGGGGGTGGGGGAGACTAGACCTCGTGACCAACCCCCTACAGCAGGAAAGATTTAACCACGAGAACTAGGGCCCCTACCCCTACTTTAAAACTATCTTAATTACTTAAGAATTAATTAATTTTATTTTACTTATTAAAGAGTTTTTTTATAATTTTAGTTTTTAATAAATTTTGATTCTAACTATTTTGAATATTTTATAAATATTCAAAATAAAATATCATCATAATAATTAAAATTGAAAATATCGAGGAGTGTTTTGTCCATAATGACATCATATAATATTTTGATTTTTAGATAATTATCTTAAGATTCTACTATAAACATCTTAAATTTACAATTTTTACATATTAATACTAAAAATTTAACCTTATTTTATCTAAATAATAACAATATTTATATTTATATTTTTTTATTATATCACATTCCAATTACTTAAAAAGTTCGCACACATTTATTAATGCCCTATATTAGGCTATATCTACAATCCTTACTTTCATCTAATAATGAATCACATAATGTTTTTTTCCAAGTTACCCATTTCAGAGTTTTGTATTTTACATTTTATATATTATAAAATCATAAGAAACTACTTATGATTACGGACCCTCATAAGGGCATTATTGTACGCTTCATTAAATTAATTATTCACTCAGTACACAATGAGCTATACTCGTGATCCTAGGAAAAATATTAGCTAAACTTAATTCGCGGAAACTCGTTATTAGAAAAGAACTGATCGTTCTCGAAAACCAAAAACAACTCGTGGCCTTTAAGATGGGTGTGTATTTACTGTCAACCACAAATCACGTCTCATACGCCCATAACAAGCATTCTATCAAGCATTGAATAAGATCTCTAAATTAAATATTTATGGGGGTCGTAATTTTCGTTTTAGATCCCTGAAAAACGATAATTTGGGACGTCAAAAGCTCCAAAAACTGGAAGAAGCGCAGAAAAATGGGTGCTGTAAGACTTCCTTACAGAGAAGCAAAGCGCTATCGATGGACTGATTGAACATGATCTGATTCAGCAGACTATTGCGGCCCCTCCATTAAAAGCTATTAAAGCCAGCCGAGGAGAAAATTTAATGCAGAGCAGGGAAAGTTAATGCTGAGTAAAGAAAGTTAACGCTGAACAGAGAAAATTTCTTCTCTGTAGCTTTAATAGCATCTGTCAAGCCAAGCACTTTTATTTTCTTGACTTTTTGGTTGATTAGTACAGGAGTTTATTAACTGCTATTACTAAGAAGTCGCCATGGGCCTGCGGGATTCATGGAGAACTAAGCTTATTTATAACATCATTTGTTCTCTTATACCTGCCATTGTTCTGTCCCTTCTCATATTTTATTCTTTTCTGTGCTATACTGGAGAAGTAAGGTTTATGATTGGCCCTTTCAAAGCCCCAAGATCTGTTTTTTCCAGAGCTCAAATACCTTCAACAACTCTTTCTTTTAAAGCACACAAAACTTCTCAGTGTGACATTTATTCAGGAAAATGGGTGCATGATGATTCATATCCACTTTATCCCAATGGAGAATGCTCCTATGTGAGTGGAGATTTTAACTGTAGAGCCAATGGACGTAATGATTCTGACTATACAAAATGGAGATGGCAGCCTGCAAATTGTAACTTGCCAAGGTATACTAGCATTTTTTGTTAAATTATTTATTTAAATCTGTTTTTACAGTCTGTTTCATTTCACTTGTTTATAAATCTTACTTAGCTACAATGTATAACAGATATTTATTTAAGCTTGCAATGTAATATATATAATTGGCTAACTTTTAGAGGTTATATAATGACTGTGCTCAAGGCTGAATCCCACTGAACTGCTTGAAAGACTGAGGGGAAAGAGGTTGATGTTCGTTGGGGACTCTATCAATCGGAATCAATGGGAGTCATTGCTATGCATCATCTCAACAGTAGTGCCTCCAAATAAAAAGAGTTCTAGTCAGCGATCGCCTTTTTCCACTTCCTTTGTAGCTCAGGCAAGCTTTGTATATTTAATTTTTGAGTTTTCCTCTTTTCACTGAATTTCTCTGAAATGAATTGTGTCAGATCTATATTAAAACTGGGTTTCTAACACACTTCAGAGAAATTGTCTTTTTTGGTTGAGTATGTGAACTAAGTTGACAAGACGTGAAAATAATGTGAATAACCAGACTATAATGTTATTCATTATGGCCGATTGTTGGGTTGACGCAGGATTACAACTGCTCCATTGAATTTTTTTGGGCGCCTTTTTTGGTAGAACTGGGAAGCATTAAGAATGGCAATGAAAGCAAGGAAATATTAATTCTAGATGCAATAGAGAAGCATGGAGCATATTGGAGAGATGTTGATATATTGGTCTTTAATTCAGGACATTGGTGGACACATGGGAATAAAGCGCAATTGTAAGGCCTTTCTACGATCCTTTGCATGGATTCATGCTTTCATATCAGATAGCTAAATGAATTCATGGATGATAAAGGATTTAAAATTTAGAAATCTTTTAGCCTTCCATCATGCTTCTATATCAGATAGTTAAAAGAATTCGTTGACGATATAAAATCTAGAAGTCTTTTTAGTTTCTCATCATGTTCTCATATCAGATAACTAAACAAATTTGTAGATGATAAAATCTAGAAATCTTTTTAATCTCTCATCATGCTTTCATATGAAATAGCTAAAGGAATTCGTGGATGATATAAATCTAAAAATCTTTTGTCTCTCATCATGCTTTCATATCAGATAGCTAAATGAATTTGTGAATAATCTTTTGTCATGCTTTCATATCAGATAGTTAAATAGACAATATAAAATCTAGAAATCTTATTAGTCTCTCACCATGCTTCCGTATCAGATAGCTAAACCAAATTGTGAATGATATAAAATCTAAAAATCTTTTTAGTGTCTCATCAGACTTTTGTATATATCAGGAACAATTATTTCATGGAGGGCAACTATCTCATCCCTGAGTTGGATCCATTGGTTGCCTTCAAGAAAGGGATGCTTACATGGGCCAATTGGGTAGATCAGAACATTGATCCAACTAAAACCAGAGTATTTTTTCGCGGATTTTCTCCCACTCATTTCAGGTACAGTCATATAACTTTCTTTTCACTCTAATGCTGCTTTCCTTATACTCTTAAAAAAATATTTTAGCAGAACTAACTGTTTTGGATTGAATATTGCAGCTCCAAAATGTGGAATGAACCCAAGGGTCACAAGTGCTTTTTTGAGACTGAGCCAATATTGAACGAGTCTTATATAAATCCTAACCTAGAAAGAATGATATTGTTAGAGAAGGTGTTAACTGAAATGAAGGTTCCAGTTTCTTTGATGAACATAACCAGGCTGTCAGATTTTAGAAAAGATGGTCATCCATCAGTATACACGATGAGAAGAGGGAAGAAGCTAACACCAGAACAACGCAATGATCCAGATCACTTTGGAGATTGTAGCCATTGGTGTTTGCCTGGATTGCCTGACATTTGGAATGAGTTGTTGTATGGAAGTTTGTTCATGAAGGACATACTTGATTCTGATTCTCAATAATTTATACTGTTCAATGTTTTGTTTGAGCAAAAGGAAATTACAAATAGTTTTTCTTCTACGAAATGGTCCCAAATTTATGTGTATGATTTGTAATTGAAGTATATAAAAAAATACAATTTAATTGATTGATTAACACATTAACATTTATTTTTAAAAAAAGTTGCATCCAATATTTTTAAAACATAATTTAAATAAGACCTTTTTACAAATTTAATTAATTCATAAATAAACATTGTCTTTTTTTTAAAAAAATTATCACTTTTAAAAACTATGGATTTTAACGCACTTGCAATAAGAATATTAAAAGTTAAAAATACGGCACTTCAAAATAAATTAAAATACACTACTTCGATAGAGTTTTGTTTATCAAGCCCTTATTCTTTTGGAAGGTGAAAGAAAATAATTAAGGGTTTTTAATGGTGATGCTAAATGTTGGACCATGGGAATCTAAGATTCAATGAAATTAACTACCTATCGATAATATGTCCGTATATGTTACTTAGATCGTCAAATTTTAGTTTCGCACGGAAATCCTATGTTTTAAATTTAAATATTTTGGCGGAAGTTGATCGGCATGGTTTAATTTAGAATGAAGAAAATTTATGAATTAAAATACGGTGGATTTGTTAAATTTTTAAATTTATATTTATAAATAAATTGAATTCATCATTTAAAGTATATATATATATTTATCTAAAAATTAAATATCGAGTATTAACACCATTACATCTCACTGTATGCTGCAGCAGTTACAGCATTACGAACAGTTTTCCTTACAACTGTTAGCCACTGTCTTTACAACCATCCGACCACTGTTCGATAGCTAGATACACCGTGTTGTATACATGTATGCTTTGATTTTACAAAATTACAGAGTTGGACGTTTTGGCACTGCCATTACAAGAAAAACTACATGCCATCAAAAAAACCAGACTCGAGTAGATTGCAGATGTTTAGTTGCTGCTAAACAAACGCTCCCCATCAGGGGGCTGTGCATTAGGCCTGGCCGCTCCAGTGTCCAACGATCCTTCTTCATTTCCTTGAAGCTCTGCATTCTGCTGCCCCCTTTGAACTGGGTTGTTGAAGTTCCTCTGGAGTTCATTCAACGCTCTTAGGAAAGTCTTGGCCTCTTCAGCGCTGCAAAATAAAGAACAGATATCCACCTCATTAATAAAGGTTTTGAAAGGAATTTTTTGGCAAAATAAACAGCCATCTGAAGCAAGCTTTTTTAGGCTCCTTATGCTATGCCAGAGAGAACAGAACGCATTATGCCACAAAACATCTGGAAGTGCAACATTCCAGCATTGATTAAGGTAATCAATAACATCAATATCACTAACCAATGAGTTATAAATGGTTTTCGCTTTCATTTCCAGAAGAGCAGTGCCATCGATCCATTGGAAAGCAGTAGAGAGATCTAGATTATCATCATTTTTAATAGGGAACTCAGCACTTTTACAGGCTTCTTGGAGGATGGTGAAAGTCCTCCGATTAGACTCTGGGATCTTAAATTCTTCAGACAGGGTGTTCCAACTCTTAAGTTGGCCATTGTCACTTACATCTTTGAAAGATTTAATGCCCTTCTGGGCCCAGCTTCTTGCCGAGCAGCCTTACAACAAGGCCAAAGGCTTAGCATTGTGTTCCAGATTCCACCAAATGGAGCTGGACACTGGACACATGGCAATTAGTATTTTCCTTTATGCAGATTTGATATTTATTGGAGACAATCTTATTCTTTAGTACTCTGGGGGCTTCCAAATATTTTTGAAAACTATGGATTTAAAGTATATATTTAAAAATTAGTATAGATATTTTAAATAAATATATAAAAAATATGGAGAGATGTGAATTTGAAGTTATTTTATTTTATTTTAGAATCATTTTATATATTGTATATATGAAGGCATAAATTTTACATATTGATTTGAAAATATTAAACTTATTATTAAATATTAATCTTTTAATGTGTAAATGGCTATCAAATTTAAGGTAAAAGAGGAGTTTTTGTTAACACATTCACAACATTACACTTCACCTTTTGCTACTATTGTAGAATGTCTATTGGCATTAATAAGGTTAATTAAATGTAAAATTCATTGAGAATTGTAAGGCCCCAACATCATAAGGAATGAGGTTGGGATAGTGCTTTGGGTAAATTTGCATAATAGATACCCCTCAATCCTTGGCTCTAAGTGGAAGAAGTTTTAGATTAAAAACTCTTGTCCTTATATCAGACAACTAAAATATCTTTGTGATTTATATAAAATCCTCCACAAAAAAAATGAATGGAGAATCTAATAAACAAATTAATACTATTAATATAAATATTTAAAAATACTAAGATATATTTTCTAATAATTATATGGATAGTGTCATAAATTTTGAAAGTAAATTATTTCAATGATTCTTCTTATAGTTTTCATGTACGTGTAGGAGAATCAATCTAGACAAGAGCAAACCCGATCTTGCAAGAATAAAGGAAGTACAAAAATGAAAGCAATATGTAAAATAGATTGGTAGAATATTGGATGAATTTACATTGAGTAAGATTGTACATATAGGATGACTAGTTTGGTTCACTATATGAGTGTTAACTCAAGGTGGTAAGAATGTTTCACAAGTGGCAAATGAGAAGTGCCACATATCTAACTAACACTCCAAATGATGCATAGCCATCTAAGGTGGCTTAATACATAAAGTTGAATTATTTAATTAAATAATAATTATATTCTAACATTTCAAAAATTTAAATGAAAACAAAATAAATTATTTACAACACAACTAAGTTTTTAAATAAAATATTTATTAATAGAAAAATATTAAACTATTTTTTTCAATAAGAGATTTATTAATGAAAAAGGACACAAAACTATTTTATTTACTTAAGGGATTTTATTATATTTACTACAACATTGGCACACAGTTTTTTATTATTATTTAAGAAATTTTTTATTTTATCTACATTGTTTACTTTATTTGAAGAGTTTTTTTTTCTACATTTAATCAAGTGGGCTCTTAGAGCTTAGTTTTTTTAAATATATGACGTTTGTGTTTTGGTTTCTATGTACATGGTGAGAGCATGAACTACTATTATAAAACAACTCTCAATGTAATTTTCATATTTTCAACTAAATCCACTAAAGTTGATTTTACAAACTAGTATACATATATTAATTAATAATATATATAAAGAATGCTGAAAGTTATCAATACTTAACATTGTTTATTATAATATTAATTAACAAAATATATTAAAAACCAATAATATATATAAAAGACTCTTTTTACTATTTTTATATATCTTTTAGTTAATAATATATATAAAAAACTATTTAAGCATACATATCTTAGTTTGTAATTTTAATCGAAAAATATTTAAATTAAAAACTCTTTATTGGGAAGTTTTTAATTTAATTTTTTTTTCAAAAAATAGAAAATAATAAATTATTTTATGTGTTTGTTATTCTTAAGCAACACATACTTCCACCTGCAGATCATTTTCAATGAAGCTTCAAAAATTTTACGATTCCTTTGTTGCTTTCACTATATAAAGACACCTAAAATTAGTTTAACAAATATTTTTATTTTTAAAAAATACAAAATAAAAGATTTAATGGAAAATATATAAAATTTAATGAAAAAATTTAGACTATTGGAATCCCCACCAATTATTTCCTTAGCTACTTTTTCTTCACCACTTCTACAATTTTCCCTCTACCTTTTCTTTTCTTATGTAATTATTTTTCATATTTGATTTGATTTGATTTTTATTTAATATTTATATGTTTTATTTCTATATTTAATTATGTTGGCTATATTTTTTGGTATATTTTTTAAATCAAGATTTAAAGAGGCCAAGGGTCAATTATAGAGAGGTAATATAAATAATTACACACAAAGAGAAGATCACAACATAAAACTTGAGAATTTTTTATTAAGTTTATTCTCATATTGAATGCTTGGACTTATCATGCTCATATTTGAACATTGACTATTATAATAAAGCTAGTGATGAGTTTCATACAAAAGGCTATAATCTCTTGAATTAATGATCAAAGACTATAATGCATATCCTTAAGGTCTCTCATGTTGGTATCAATAGCACTCAACATGTACATCTTGTCACTCATAATATGCTTTGTTTTTTTCATCATCCATCTTTAGTTGGAAGAGTTAGGTATCCAAATTTTCTCATAAATATTTAATGGTTGAAGTAATCTATTCTAGAGATTCATCATTTCAATTCTAATTTCTTAAACATAGCCATTGACAATTATCACAAGATTTTGAAGTCTTCGTATGATTAAAGTAAGAATTTTAGCTCATATTATTATAATTCTAGAGATTCAAGGAAGAGGGAGGATTATTAGTATTCTCCCATGATGGGTTCTAGGAGAAGTGATTTTTTTTACTCGAATGATGCTCTTTAAAATTATTTCCTTAAATTTATATTTATAAGAGGAGTGAGTAGGTTGATTCACAACATCCTCCTTCACAATACCATTTGAGATTGTAATTCCACCATTCATAGCCCTCCTTGGATATAATGCATTTAGGATACATTACCTACATTAATCTCATTATTGAGATGGTTAGAATTTTATTAGAATGAATATCAATATTTCTATTTATCTAAACTAGAGAGTAAGGTCCCTTCGCCACACTCGTAGTAATTTCTTGAACTTCAATATTTTATAGCAATATATAGGATTACTCATGCATGGAGTTGGAAATGAATGTAGCCCCTTTTCTCATAAGGATAAGGCCCATAGATGGTTCAATAAACCTAAAAGGTTTCCAACAACATCTTCTACATAAGTTGAATTCCAACTAGTAGTAGAAAGGAAGATAAAAAAACCAAATGAAGTCCATACCAATGGTGAGGTAAACATTCAAAAGAAGGAATAAATGTTTTTTAATACCATTTTAGCATTATTGGAAAACAAACTCAAATACAAGAAGGAATAAATTAAAACTAAAACAAAAATCAGTAGAGTCATGGAACACTACAATGGTATCAGAGCTTTGATCCTACCATCCTGGAGGGTTAAAGTTTCACATGAGAGGTCATTATAGGTACTACACTTGCAAAAGGATGGAGCAAGTGGACAATTGGCAAGAGGAAAACCCATTTGAAGATATACCGGGAGCAAAAATGGGTGATAGAGAAGAATAAGGTCCACCAAGAAACGAAAGAAGAAATGAGGAACACAATGAAGATAGAGATGGTAGAGAGCTTTTTGAGTGGATGACTCAAGCTTTCAAAGGGTTTACAACAAAAATGCAATAGTTTGTCCTATAGATATATTAGAACAGGATTGTAGAGGATAATAGGAGTGTGGTTGTGACACCTAGAGCACATCGTGCTCCTTCACGAACTGCAGATAGACCTACACGTCCCGCCTTTTTGAGGGATGAACCAAAAGAGGGTAATGCAGAAGAAGAGGGAGAGGAGATATTTGCAGATAATCTCATGGTAGCTAATGATGAATGGGATTTGTTAACACCATAGGTTAGAGAGCGCATCAACTTTGATAGGTTTTTAAGTCAACGTAGAGAGCATTATAGGACAAGGAAAGATAGGAGGCCTCATAATCAAAACAGAGACTTGAAACATGCCACTAGAAAACTCACATTATCTACATTCGATGGCAATGGCAAGACCACAACATAGGCTTGGGTCCATAATCTGGATATGTTCTTGACTCTTCGACCGATGGAAGAGGAGGATGCAATTAAGTATGCCACTTTACACTTGGGGGGAGTAGCTCATGATTGGTGGTATCATGGGATGGTCGCATTGAAACATAACTGTATCACCTCTTACCAGGAGTATGTGGATTAGTTGGTTGAATGTTTTGATAAGAAAGATCCAAAAACGTACTTTAGAGACCTTGCTCAACTCAAGAAAGTTGGGAGTTTGGAGGGATACATGGGTGATTTTCATAGGTTTTTAGTTATGGTTCCCAACATATCAGAAAGAATATTAGTTGTGTTATTCATCAAAGGTCTATTGGAGCCGTTGAGAGGTTGGATCAAAGTTTTTGATCCCTCGACCCTACAGGAGGCTATGAAAAAAGCTAGGAGCATGGAACATGCAGCTCTGCAAAGTAGTAAGTTCTCATCTAAAGAATTATATTCATACAAGGATGGAAAATCATTCTCTAAGAAGAAGGAAAACTTAGATTCCAAAGGGAAATCAGCAGCCCCGTTAGACAAAGAGACCATCGATGACTTGTGCAAGAAGAAATTGTGCTTATATTGCAAAGGACCCTATGATGCAAACCACAACTATCCTTTTGGGCCTAAGGGAAATGCTAACCAAATAATGTGGACATCCTATGAGGATCTTGAATCTTAAAAATCAGATCAATATAGTGAGCATGAGGAATCCAAGGTAGAAAATTTTGAAAATGATGTTGAAATGGAGGAGGAAGTAAAGCTTCAAGAAGCACATCTCACTAGCATACAACGAGAGGGCTCTTTCAGAATGTGAGGGTTCTTAGCTAGGAAAAAGATCATTACCTTGTTGGATACAGGTGTCACGCATAATTTTATTGATGCTAGGCTAGTTGAGAGGCGTGGGATTTAGACTGAAGAATTTGAGGGCATAAGAGTGAGGGTCGTAGATGGATACACTCTCAAGTGTGATAGGATGATTTCAGATCTCCCTATGTGGTTAAATAATTGTGACTTTAAGGCAAATTTCTATGTGGTGAATATGGGAGACAGTGATATGGTTTTAGGGATGAAATGGATTCATGACATTGGGGAGTTTACCCTTAACCTTCGTGATATGGGGATGAGATTTAAGGCGGAAGGGAGGAATCATGTGTTGAAAGCCATCTGAGATAGAAATTTCAGAATGATATCTTTCAGTAGAATGGAGAGACTCATGCGACATGACATGATCGAGTGGGCAGTAGAGTGTATGTGGGTATGTGCAGGACCATGATGGGCCAAAAAGTGGCGATATGTAAGCCATATGATGGTCCATGTGGCTCATGACTTTTTTCTTACCCAAAATTGATGAAACGAAAATGGTTTTTAGAGGAGATTCTCAGCTTTCCACCAATATAAATTATGCTTTACTTTGAATTTAATAAAAAAATATCATTCATTTTCTATTAGAATTACGAATAAAGTCCTGATTGATAGGCTGATTGAAATACATCTATAACTTTCAAATGGTATCACATTTTTTGAATCTGAAACATGTGTCACATTCTATGCTTCGCAACTATAGGATTAAAAAAGAAAAAAATGAATTTCATGAATTTTTTACCAGGTTAAGGTGGTTAGATAGACGCGCTTTTATACTTTTTAAAAGTTGTAATAAAAAAATCATAATTAATTATTTACTTGGAAAAAAATTATTAAAAAATATGCATCACATTGGGACATGAGTCCTCTACTTATATCTAAAATCTTACAAAAAACTATTATCATTTTATTGTGGTTAGGGTGGTCAAACAGATACCTACTTCTTATTTTTACCATGAAATTTAAATACTACTACATTGAAATTTTAAATTTTCACCAAATAGATTTTTTTTTTTTTAAATAAAGGTCTAGTAGTTTAGAACTACATTCAATTTTCTAGAGATTCTATTTTTACATTTTTTTTGAAATAATATAGATAACTTATTCAAATTTTTACGTCAAGTTGTCTAACTCTGATTTTTTGTCTTTTTATTGCCACTTAAGGGCCTATTTTTTCCATGATGATCCTACACATTCCCATGTTGATGTCATCACAAGAGGAGTAGCAAACCCTAGTTTATCATCTAGAGATACAAGAGTTGAGGATTAAACAAGCTAAGGTGTTCAGTGAGATTCTACCTGGTAGACCACTAGACCATGGTATTGAGCACATCATTGAGTTGGAGGAGGGCGCTAATCCCATGATTGTCATACCTTATAGGAATCCTAAGTGGCCTCGGGATGAAATAGAAAAAACTATTAAGGAGATACTCGCTATGGGACATATCAAGCCTATTAAGTCACCATTCGCTTCATCCATTGTGTTAGTAAAGAAAAAGGATCGTACCTTACGAATGTGCATTGATTAAAGATTGCTGAATAAAAGGACAATAAAAAATAGGTATCCTATTCCCCAAATTGATGAGCTGATAGATGAGCTACATGGAGCCCATTGGTTTTGAAAAATAGACCTAAGATCGGGGTATCATCAAATTTGTGTGAGGGAGTAGGACATTGAGAAAATAGCCTTTCGTTGTCATTGCAGACACTTTGAGTTTATGGTTATGCCATTCGAGCTGACCAATGCGCCTACTACGTTTCAATCCACCATGAACAAGGTCTTCCAGTCACAATTGAGGAGGTTCGTAGTTGTTTTATTTGATGACATAGTGGTATACAACAAGGCTTGGGAGGAGCATATTGCCCATTTGGATACGACACTGGGTATTCTTGATAGGGAGTCCTTGTACACCAAGGAATCAAAATGTGATCTAGGTATGTCAGAGTTGTTGTACTTGGGCCATATTATTAGTGCAAAAGGTGTGTGTATGGATCCTAACAAGGTCAGAGCTATTATTGAGTGGCCTACTCCCAAGAATCTTACTCAGCTTAGAGGATTTTTGGGCTTGTGTGGATTCTACCACAGATTTGTTAGTGGATATTCACATTGTGTAGTGCCACTTACAAACTTGACAAGGAAAGGGTCATCCGTTTGGACTCCTGAGGCACAAGAGTGTTTTGAGAAGTTTAAGTAGTTGATGAATTCTTGTCATGTCCTTGCATTACCATATTTCATTAGACCCTTTGAGCTTCAGTGTGATTCTTCAGGTGAAGGGATTGGCGCAGTCCATATGCAGGACAATCATTCGATAACATTCAAAAGAAAGAAGTTAAGAGGACCAGAGATAATTTATAGCATATATGACAAGGATATGTTGGCCATCATGCATGTGTTGGCCAAATTCAAGCAATACCTTGTGGATAGAAAATTTTGTGTTAAGACTGATCATAACAGCTTGAGACATTTCCTAAGGCAGCGAGATCTCAATGATCGTCAGCAAAAGTGGGTTAGTAACTTGCAGTCATATGATTTTAATATTGCCTATGTCAAAGGGACTCAGAACGTCATTGCTGATGCCTTATATTGCCGACCACATTTGAGCTCCACGGTTGAGATTTCTGAAAATTGGAGACATCTAATTACAACAGAGTATGCCAAAGACTCTTGGGTTTGTGGCATCGTTGAGGGTTCAATGCAAGATAGTAGATATTTAGTTGTAAATGATCTTATCATTTACAAAGGGAGGATTTTTTTGACCCCAGGATTAGAGATGAAGAACATAGTATTGAGGGCCTTTCATGATGCACCCATGGTCAGACATCTGGGATATTTCAAAACTTATAGGTAGGTTCGTGAATGTTTCACTTGGAAAGGACTCAAGTCAGATGTCCTTTGATATGTCAGAGACTTTTTTGTTTGTCAATAGAATAAACAGGAGAACACCTATCCTTTTGGGTTACTTCAACCACTTCTAAAACTTGACAGGAAGTGGGAATGCTTGTCGATGGATTTCATTATGGGTTTGCTAAAAGCCTAGGGTAGAGATTGTGTCTATTTAGTTGTTGATCACCTTACAAAGTACACTCATTTCTTTTTGATAGCAACTACATATTCAACTACACATGTAGCAAATTTGTTTTTTTGAGAGGTGTTCAGGTTGCATGGGCTACCCCAGAACATCGTCAGTGATAGGGATAGTCGGTTCTTGAGTCGCTTTTGGTAGGATCTATTTAGGATTTGTGGGATTGAGCTTACTTCGAGCACTAGCTAACACCTGCAGATTGATGGTCAGACGAAGATTGTAAATAAATGGGTGGAAGGATATCTGTGAAACTATATAGCAAGACATTAAAAGGGTTAGGTGAAATGGATTGATCTTTGTGAGTACTATTATAATACCACTCACCACATGTCAATTTAGATGTCCCCATTCATGGCATTATATAGGTATGAGGTGCCCAAATTTCTTGATTTATTGTTGAGTGACAATAGAGTACCTAGTGTTGGGGATCTCTTGTAGGAGAACTAGGATATTATGAGAGCTCTCTATGAGAAAATTCAGAAGGCACATAATCAAAAAAAGTAGTATGTGGACTAGAGGAGAGTTGAGCGTTATTTTGAGGTTGGGGATATGGTGTATCTGATGTTGCATCCCTATCACTAGTCTACTCTTAGGAAGAGTGGTGTAGAGAAACTCAAGCCACGGTACTATGAACCCTTCAGGATCAGTAGACGGGTAGGTGAGGTGGCTTATGAGTTGGAATTACCAACAAATAGCAGGGTACACAATGTATTTCATGTGTCACACCTCAAGAAGACATTAGGACATCATGTTGTTCCTTCCACAACTTTACCACCCCTGGATGATGAGGGGAAATTGATTCTGGTACCTGAGGCCATCTTAGATGTTAGAGAGAGATAGTTGCGGAGATAGGTAATCAGGGAATATCTAATTAAATGGAAGGACTTTCCAGTAGAGGATGTCACATGGGAGAGTGAGGGAATTTTACAACATCCAGAATTGAGATTGCTTGGGGACAAGCAATTTCAAGGAGGGCAGACTGTGATGTCCCCTTCTAATTAAACACATATACATTAGTGGATTATCCTATCATGTCAACCCTCATAGGCTAATGGCTCTAGATAGAGGGTCACTTGGATGGGAACTTGGCCGTCAAATTCTAGTGTGGATCTCTGGAGTATGGTGGCAGGGTGAATTGTTTCATTTGGCATGATACTTGTGCTTAAATTAATGATACTCGCCTTTTATTTCACCATCCTTGGCCTAGAGACCATGTGTCTTTAAAATGAAGGGGTCACTTTATATTTTTTAGTTACTATTCATTCACAAAGTGAAAAAAATTATAACTTAAGTGAATAGTGCTCATTTTTTATGAATAGTGTTTGGGTATGTGCAGGATCATGATGGGCCAAAAAGTGGCGATATCTAAGTGATATGATGGCCCATGTGGCTGACGAATTTCTTTTTACCCAAAATTGATGAAATGAAAAGGGTTTTTAAAGGAGATTCTCAGCTTTCCACCAATATAAATTATGTTTTACTTTGAATTTAATAAATAATTATTATTCATTTTCTATTTGAATTACGACTAGAGTCCTAATTGATAGGCTGATTGAAAAAAATCTATAACTTTCAAATGGTATCACATTTTATGAATCTGAAACATGTGTCACATTCTATGCTTCACATACTATAGGATTAAAAAATTAATTAATTTCATGATTTTTTGACCAAGTTAAGGTGGTTAGACATACAAGTTTTTATATTTTTAAAAATTTGTAATAAAAAAATCACAATTAATTATTTACATGGAAAAAAATTACAAAAAAATATGCATCACATCAGGACATGAGTCGTTTACTTATATCTAAAATATTATAAAAAAATATTATCATTTTATTGTGGTTAGGGTGGTCAGACAGACACCTACTTATTTTTTCCCTGAAATTTAAGTACTACTCCATTGAAATTTTAAATTTTCACCAGATAGATTTTTTATTTTTTTAAATAAACCTAGTAGTTTAGAAACTACATTCAATTTTCTATAGATTATATTCCTACATATTTTTGAAATAATATAGATAACTTATTCAATTTTTTACGTCAAGTTGCCTAACTTTGATTTTTTGAATTTTATTGCCACTTAAGGGCCTATTTTTTCCATGATGATCCTGCACATACCCGTTTTCAATGTAAAATTATAAATATCAAGAGAGAAAGTTTGACCCTCTTCATGCATTGAGTTATTTGCTTCATTGACTTGGGAGTTTGGCTTTGGAGGAAGAGGGAGGCTAGGGTTTCTTGATTTCTTGCAATGGGTGAGCCTGGTGGGGCTTTGTTCTTCGTTGTGGAGATGCTTGAGGGTGTGAAACACCACCTTAAGGTTGCTAGTCAGTTTTTGGTTGCTTCATTTGGAGACACAAGTTGTTGTTTTCAAGTTATTTGAGCTATTTTCTGAGTGAGTTTGGCAGCCAGAGTCTCCATTGTTGTTTACACGAGAGTTGCTCATTTTTGTGAAGTTTTTGGGACTGATTTTGATAGCTACAACCAGCCGTCCCTCTCTTGAGGGTTTAAATCAGCATATGTAAAAACATTCCTCGTCTAAGAGGCTACAATCACACCAAAAAGGGGCACCCTAGGTAGAAGAAACTTCCCATTTTGGATTTGGATGGGAGAAATTCGGGGTTCAAGCAAAATCAACATTTCATTGGGGTTTGGTATTGTAGTAGTACTGTAGCAAGTTACTATTCATAGAGTTGAATGGTTGTAAGTTAAATTATGGTATTATAAGATGTATCTAGTTTTAAATTTGATTTAGGTTATATGTTGTATGCATCCTATTATGTAATGAAGAAACCATTTTTGGCCACTAAATTGAGCGATGTACTTAAGGTTGTTTCAGTAGTTTAGTTTACTTGAAGTTTTCATCATACGTATATGATTTTTAATACCATTTTATAATTATTGGCAAAATTACTCAAATACAAGAAGGAAGAAATTAAAACTAAAACAAAAATCAGACCTACAAAACATAGTGAACACAAATCAGCAAAGTGGTGGAACACTACATTATCCATGTAGGGAAGAAGAAGCGGGAAACTTCACATTGGAAAAGGAAAAATTGAGAGGAAGGAAAGAAGGAATGAAAAAGAAATAGACACAAAAGAAACAACAATAGCTTAAAGGGATACTAAAAGAGAAAGAATGGGAAAAAAGGAGGAAAGATGGTGTAACACCCCATTGTGTATTTACCTAGTTACTATTATCGAGCTAGATGGAATACTTGCGTATATGAGTGTGTTTGTAACTTTGATGGAAATAAATGTGATTGTACTTTGTTTGAATGAATCATTAGAAATATAATGAATAAATGGTTGATTCAAATTGATGTTATATATGTATTAAACTTGAATATGGAGTATATAATGCAAATGATTGTTTTGTGATCAGCTAACTACCATTACAAATGTGCCAAGTTGGTTGTAGATACAGGTTCACACCTCCAGAAGGGAGGGGAAGTATCACTTAGGAGAAGAGTTTTGGTTTGGTAACCCTTAATGAGCCTAACTGACCTTTCACACACACTTTTAGATTGGTCAAGTCAAATCAATAGTTACGAGAAAGAAAAGGGTAAGATACCTTAGTTTGGTTGTTCATGAAATAGGAGAGGTTTTGGTTTGATTGTGAAAACATTCTTGATTTAAGTGTTTGAGTTTCATATCTGTAAGTACTTATTTATGAGTATAATCAATGAGATATATGCATAGGATGTATATATACATACATATATGCATTTCTATGATGAACTCATAAACATGAGTAAATATGTACATTAGTATACATAGATAGACATATCTATGCATGCTTATGGATGAATTACTCATATGCTTGGGAACATCGAATGAACAAGGTGACACACACACATATATATATATATATATATATATATATATATATATATATATATGTATATATATATTGTGTATGTATTTTAGTCGATGTTATTGCAATTGTATATGTTTAATTTTTTGGAGGAGATGTTATATATATGTATATGTATATATATTGATATATGTGTATGCATTGGCGTGGTGGTAATGTATACATGGGTATATATGTATATATATAGACATGGGTGATATTAATTTGGAAATAAATGAATATAAGTTTATGCATTCAAATATCGAATGACACTTTCTATATAAATGTATATGTTAATATACGAGTAAGTGCACCAATCTGTGACACAATTTTGGCTCTTAAGATGCAACTTTTTTTTTTTTCTAAAATCAGCAAAATCTGATTTGCATGAGAAAATGAAGATAGTTACGCTCAAAATTTCACGATACAGAAAGAACAAAAGTTGAAGTGCTCTGAGTCTAGTTTCTAAGCTACTATTTTAAAAAAAAAATTAATGAAGATTAAGGGTCTCAAAAGGGGGGGCCCAAAACAGGGCCTGTTTTTATCAAAAAAATAGCATAGCACCTGAGGGCTCCCCCCTTTTTGATTAACTTTTTTTTAGAATTTCAAAAATCCCAATGGTGAGAAATTAGCTAACACCATGTAGTTTATCCTCCTTTCAGATAATTTTTTTAATGAATATATAATATTTTATGAATTTTCAAAGTGGACACATCCTGAAAAATTGAAATTTGAGCATGCTCCCCCCCAAATTTTTTGCAAACTAATCGAAAATTGATTTTTTTTCATCATGTGTAGAACGGAGTCTAGTTTCAAGAAATGTAATTTTTTTCACATTCTGATGAATGTGTAAAAATCTATCCTAAACCTAGCACATGTTGGTTTTTGACCAAAAACAAAGGCATTTACAATAAAAGCCATGGATCAAAACCTTAACTAAATCAAAATGAAAAAATAATTATATATTTAGATAGCTAAGAGAGAGGTTAGCGTTATCATGATTTTTTTATAAACTTTCATTGAAAGACATGCAAATGAGATGGGGAGCACGGAGGAAAATATGAGAAAATTTGGCAAATCATGTTAAATAACATGTCCAAAGCAGGCCATTTGGCGAGCACCAAATTTGGTGTGCGCCAAATGTGATGAGTCATTTGGTGAGTGCCAAATGGCCTGCTTTGCACAGAACTAGAATTTCCCCTCTTTGGTGAACAACTTTGATAATTCTTAGAGTGCATAGTTTATGATTGTAGATGGATAGTTGAGGTTTTACCTTTCATACCTTCTCTAACTCGTTACCGTAACTGGATAACTCTTTATCCCTCTGAAGTCTCTATCTCTCAAGTCTCACTCCCTCCCACACGACCTAGACTACTCTCTTAGTCCAATCCCATCTATCAGGTCTCTTTCCCTCCCACATAGGTACTTAAATAAATCTATCTCACTCCAACCCCCTTTCTCACTCTCCCTCTCTCTCTCCCTCTTTGGTCTTTTTATCTCTCTCACTCCATCTCCCTATCTTAGGTTGTTATCTTTCTCTTTTTGTCTCTCTCTCAAGTCTCTCCCTCCTACCTCCTCTCCCTCTCTGAGGTATGTCACTCACTCACTCCCTCTATCTCTCTCCCATTCCCTCTCTCTCACTCACTCTCTCTCTCTCCCTCTCTCTCTCTCACTCTCTCCCACTCTCCCTCTCTCCCTCTCTCTCTCTCACTCCCTCTATATTTCTCTGTCTACCTCTCCATCTCTCTCAAGTATTTCCCTCCCACCACCTCTCCCTCTCTCTCTCAAGTCCTTCTCTCTCTCATGCCCTCTATCTCTCTCCCACTCTCTCTCCCTCTCTCTCGATCTCAATTCTCTCCCTCCCACCCACTCTCCCTCCCTCTTTGTCTCTCAAATCTCTCCCTTCTACCCCCTCTCCCTCTTTCAGGCCTCTCTTTGTCTCTCTCACTCACTCCCTCTATCTCTCTCCCACAACCTCTCTCTCTCTCCCTCTCTCTCAAATATCTCCCTCCCACCCCCTCCCACTCTCTCTATCTCCCTCTATCTCATGTATCTCCCCACACCCCCTCCATCTCTCTAGATCCCTCTATCCCAAGTAATCCTCTCCTCCACCCCTCTCCATATCTCAAGTCTCTCCTCTCCTCTCTCTCTCCTACTCTCTTAGGTATCTCCTTCCCACCCCTATCTCCCACTTTATCTCCCTCTCCTCTCTTAGGTGTCTCCCTACCACCCTCTCTCCCTCTCCCTCTCTCTTATTTTTCTCCCTCCCACCCCCTCTCCCTCCCTCTCTCTCACTCTCTCTCCATCTCTATGTATCTCCCTCTCTCTCTCTCCCACTTTGTCTATCTCCCTCCCTCTCTCACTCCCTCTATCTCTCTCCCACTTTTTCTATCTCCCTCTCTCTAATGTCTCTCCTTCCCACCCTATATCCCTCTTTCTCTCTCTCAAGTATCTTCATCCTACCCCATCTTCCTCTCTCTCTTTTCCAAGTTTCCCCCTCCTAGACCCTCTCCCTCTCACAGTGACTCCCTCCCTCTCTCACTCTCTCTCTCTCCCTCTCTCTCAAGCATGTCCCTCCCACCACCTCTCCCTCTCTCACTCAAGTAGAGGGTTTAGGGACTAAGAGTTAAGGGTTGAGGGTTGAGGTATTAAGAGGGTATGGGGGTTGAGGGATTAGGGTATAAGGATTAAGGGTTGAAGGTTGAAGGATTAAGATTTAAGGGTTGAGGATAGAGGGATTAAGAGGGTATGGGGGTTGATGGATTAGGGTTTAAGGGTTAAGGGTTGAGGGTTGAGGGATTAAGAGGGTATAGGGGTTGAGGGGTTAGGGTTTAAGGATTGAGGGTTGAGGGTTGATGGATTAGGAGGGTATAGGGGTTGAGGGATTAGAGTTTAAGGGTTTAAGGGTTGAGGGTTGAGGGATTAGGGGTTAAGGGTTGAGGGTTGAGGGTTGAGGGATTAAGAGGTTATAGGGGTCGAGGGATTAGGGTTGAAGGGTTGAGGGTTGAGGGATTAAGAGGGTATGGGGTTGATGGATTAGGGTTTAAGGGTTGAGGGTATGGGGGTTGAGGTATTAAGAGGGTATAGGGGTCAAGGGATTAGGGTTGAAGAGTTGAGGGATTAAGAGGGTATGGGGGTCAAGGGATTAGGGTTGAAGGGTTGAGGGTTGAGGGATTAGGGTTTAAGGGTTGAGGGTTGAGGGTTGAGGGATTAAGAATGGCAATAGCAAAATAAGAGTTTCTTTAATGAAAAATCCGAAAGGCTATACAATGATATATTGATAAAAATATATAAATTTATCCAAAAAAACCATATAGGATTAGTACAAAGGAGCCATTTGGACATAAAATATCACGTATATATATCAATAGTACAAAAAATATGTTCCAAAATGCCACATAGGCATATAACAAACAAGACTAATACATAGTCATTTCCCTCTAGGGGAAGGAAATAGATCTCGTGCTTCCTTCAAAATTTGGCTAGATGGAGTGACTATTGCTTGTCTTGTCTTTCAAACACGCCCACTACTCCTCCTCTCTTCACTTTGGACCTTCAACTGATACAATTAAAATTAAAGATGTTAAAACATAGAAATTGAATTATGGAATGGCATATAACAAAATATAATCACTTACCGCATACATATAGTCATCTTGCACATTTAAAGCATCACCATGTCCACGATCTAGAGTGACAACCACCTGTAGCAACCATGAAAATAGAAATTAAACTACATAAAATTATCATGAAATGTTTCTATAATAGATCATAAAAGAGCAAATATAATGTCAAATCAACTAATCTATTCCATACCTCTCTCAATGAATCAGAACTAGCTATTGTTGCAGCAACTCCATGGTCCATCGTGCCACCAACATCACTAGGGCTATCTCTTTTCAATAGCTGCAAATGAAATAATATCTCAAGTATCATGTTGATATAGGAGAACATAATGCGACATGATCAAAGAATACTTGAATGCAATGTTTGTGTTTCTCATCAAATTTTTAGATTTGTATATATGCAAAATTATGAAAACTAGCTAACATAGATTTACAACCCTATTAATGAATAAAGGAAAACTGAGTGTATGTTGTTTGAGGATATGAATCCTGAAGTGTGGAGGAAGAAGGTGCACTAAGAAACAGTTTGAAATCTACAGTATGTTATGAGACAAACATTCAAATATAACATTCAACTTTTTAAATGCAATAATAATATCTTTAATACTAGTTGCATACCTGTGGACTCATCATCGAGAATGTATAAGGGTGTGTAGGAATAGAGCATCCCTCATCAACAATGTGGCCCTGAAATTTCATCATATCAAAATTATACTAATTTAGTTATTCTTAAATTTCAAAATATATTCTAATAAACAACATTAAAATAACTTGCTAAATTTTACCTGAGTGTCAATGTCGAGTGTATCATTTAGAATATCATCTATGAAAACCATTGCCTCTGCAACTAATGTAGGTTGTGTAGCTGCATCACAAGCACCCTGATAATCATACGTGCAAACAACACCACAAGCGCCACAATGGTGGGGTGGAGCTTGGGGCCTACACGTCTCCTCCACACCAGGCTCTACTAGAGGACTCACACACTATAAAATGGTCTGGGTGAGTGAGCCAATCAAATTCATCATGTCCACCTCTACACTATCCTTAACATTAGAAGGAACAATGACATGCTCCACCATGGGTCTTCCCAAGGTTCTTGGTGGCAACTGTGGATTTATGTCATGCAGCAGGTCTATCATGTGTGGAGCCCTCTCCTCTACCCTGAAAGTCTAAGATGTCAAAATAGTTTGGAATTTTATTGAGGACAAACTCGCAATAGAGTTTCCTCAAAAATTATTGCGGCACCTCATGGTTATTGCATGGAGGTTGGTCAAATACCATCCACCACCACTCCAAAAAAAAATTCTAATTAAATCATGGTGGCACCAATGGATGGGGAACCTCCTGCATGCATGGGACAAAGGTTCATTATTTTTTGGGTCTTTAAATAGGGCATACAACTCGGCTTTGCTAATTTTTATTTTTTTGACATCTGCCTATGACAAACCATTAGCATAAAATTGCCTCATCTCATCTCTCTTAGTTGACCAAAAATTCATTTGCTCACTCATGTATCTTACATGAGTTAAAATTGACTGCAATGATTCAACAATCCCTCTCCTATAAGGGTGGGTTTCAGCATGCTTGGTTAATCTTGCAATTAATTGTTGAATGTCTCTTTTATTGTTTTCAATTTGATTTTGAATATTTTCTTGTGTTCCTTGAGGATGCCTATGAATTGATGGAGGGGTTTTAGGTTGTTCTTGTATAGGAGGCTCTTGGTGAGGGGGTGATTGTGAATTCTCAATGTTTTGAGGTGGAGATTCATTCCCTGAGAATTAGAAAAAAAAATTATTATAAAAATCCATTTAAAGTTGTATTCCAAATCAAATTCAAAATAAATAGAATAAAAATACACACCTCTTTGCAATCTTCGACCTCTTCAATGTGTTGGTGGCATCCTCATGGAAAATGGTAAGTTAAGGATGCAAAGAATGGAAGAGATTTGGCGAGCGCAAGTTGCAGACCTAAAATCTTCCTTCTCAAGCCATAGGTTGAAGACAAAATGAGGGTTTCAAACCCGAATTTTGCATTTTATGTCTAAAAAGACATTTGGCATGCACCAAATGGATTTTTAGTCATTTGGCGTACGCCGAATTTGGTGTGCACCAAAGGCCTTATTTCAGTTTTTTTAATCATTTTTTCAATTTGGCACCTAAATTGTGTCATAGATTGGTGCACTTACCCATACATGTGTGTGTATACATATATAATAACATGTTAAGTTCTATATATATATGTATGCATGTATGCATATGTATATGTATATTTATATATGTATAATAGATATATACCATACATATATAGATTATAGATATATTACAAATGTTTGAATACGCACCAATTATATATTAAAGTGCATGTTATAATGTAAAGCACATATCATAAACAATGTAAAGTGCAACAATAATGAATAGTGTTCAATATAGCAGTGTTGTGAGCATTTGATAAGTATTACCATGCTTTGCAAAATACACATAGTGCTATGCCAACACGTGGAAATGATTACAAGATATAGTCAAATGTATTGAAGGCAAATTGAAATGCATTTAAAATCTTTGACTTGGTATTTTATCTGAAACACCAAAATAGCATGTAAGAAGTTTATGTGGAGCCAAATTATAAATAATTGAATTCCTTTAGGAATCTATTTTGAGAGCTTTTTCCAATGATGGAGGCCATATTTAAATGGGAGAATTAGTCAAATAGAAGCTAGAAAAGAGAGTCAACCTGTGTGATTATTTACCTTGCATATCTAAATTATACTCTTGTTATCCATGATAGAAGCGACTTGTTGTATAGTATTGTTGAGTCTTAAGTTTGTAATTTACCACCTTTTCTTTACCTTGTTAAGTCAAATCAATTGAACTGAGAAGTGTCAATTCTATTACCCTATTTCTAGCCTTTAATTGCTGAATTTTTGTGTATAAATAAGAGGTGCTCTTTACCTCAAAGGGGTGCATATCTCCATTTTTTTGTTAATTTTTTAATATTGTTTTGTTCTTCTGAGTTTAGTGAGAGATTTAGAGAGAGGTTTTGGAAGATTTTTTAATGAGATAGTTTGTGAGTTGTTGGGAAGATTCGAAGTGATAGTTGTTAAGTTGGAAGCCAATTTGAGGAGACTAAGTTTGGGAACCATCTAAATTTCAAATTGGAGCTTCGTATTTACAGGCATGTTGAATCATACTCTTTTATGCTTTGATTGAATTTGGAATGATTCTATGAATTTATCTCTTTTATTTGGAAAACATGATATGTTATTAGCGAAAGATTATTTTCTACCTATGTGAAATTGAAAGTCACTTATTTATAATTTTGGTACCTCTATTTCTTAATTGTTTGTACACACTCCATATTAAGGAGTGAATATAAATATCAAGTATTAAATACTTCATTTGAGTGGATTCTATATAGCTAAAGATAAATTTGTGAAGATAGACCTTATGGAAACACGTGTTTTACCTACTAGATGATTCATAGTGAACTTAGAGTATATAGGTTATTCCTAGGATTGGGTTGAATCTAATGAAGGGGATGTCATATGCATAGAATATGAATGGTCATAATAAATTGAGCTAGAATGGTGGATGAGCATGTGGCATCCATTTTGAATTAGGGGTGATGAATACTTTGGCCAAAGTGGTGTAATTCGCCACTGGTTACACTATCAGTTCATTGTGTTACATTTTAGCATGCTAGTCTAGGATTTTCATACACAAAATATAGACATTGTATTGTAAATTTCTAGTTATGTAGGACACAACACCAAGCTCAAAAAATTGGATAGTATTTTGAGGTTTCCAAACCAAAGCTCTTTGTTGAAGGGTAGGGCCATCTTACCATATGTGGTAGATGTGCGAGGGACCACATTAAGCTCGTGGTTGATGGAAAATTTCTTGAGTGATTCTTCTCCTCTTAATCAACAAGCCAAAATTTGAAGGGGTATTTCCTAGCTCATTTGTATTCCTAGTGCCATTGAATCTTAGATGAGCTATGCATGTATCTTGTATCTATTTCTTTGAAAGATGGAAAATGTATTTGGTATCTAGTTTATGAAATCATTTCTTTGGGAAGATTGTACATTTCATTGAATGAAATGAGAAAGATGAATAATTTCTATATCAAATGTGCATATTATCTTGTTTTGAAAAGAAATTTTTTATCACTTTGCATTGGGAAATCAGTTTAAATTCACTTGTGGTAAAACATATGAGAAATTATTGAGTTGATCAATGGGCATGTTATAGATGGAATCACAAGGGTAGGAAGTACATGTCAGCTAAAGTGATTAAATATAAATCTATAAAAAATCATAAAAGGTTACATGTATAGCTAGGAGGGACCGTGGAGGAAAGAATGCAGCATGTGCAAATAGGAGACTCTTTGAATAAAGGAAAAAAAATCCAAAGGCTATATCTAAAGATAAAATCAATCTACCAAGAGATATTTCTAACATAATAACCATACCAAATAAAAATAGACCCAATATTTCTAAAATTCCCATCAAGGTTGATCCCCAATGGCTTATTAGAAATCCTCTTTCTATGTTCAAAATAAAATTCTTTATATCACTCATTAATGATATCCCTAAGATGATTCAGTGTTTTTCCCCTATTATCCTTATCACTAATTAACAAAAAGGAATTTTTTTTTTTCTACAAACTAAGGTTATCCAACTATTTTACCACTTTATTCCCTTCCTATAGGATGTGTACAATTCAAGTATTATAAAAAATATTAAAAAATTTCTTACATCCTTGATGTAGTTTTATAATATTTGGTGAGAGAATGTTATGCTTTGTAAACCTTAATATTAAGGAAGAATCACCTTCATGATGTTTTTTCTAATGCCCTAATGAGTCACCATACTAAGACCCAAGGAAAGACTCTTCGCTTCCATTATATCATTCATATTAGAACTAATTATAAGAGTTTCAAACATGACCAAGGTGCCTACTAATTTCTTAATTAGAACCATAGCTCTTGGGATTCCTAGATTATTTTTTGAGGTCCCATCAAATTTAATTTTAAACTAATCCAATGGCAGAGTTTCCAATGACTTGTTGATTTAATAACACAAACCTTGGGATAAGAATTATCAACTTACCTACCTTATCTGAATTCCTCAAGATAGTTTCTTTAGAAGGGTTCATTTCTCTAGACTTAGAAAACACAAGAGTGTTTATATTTTGAGAACATGTCAAGCTATAATCTCCTAACATATTTTTTCTATGGATTCAACCAAGTGAAATTACAATTTTATTTATGCTCTAATGAAAATTTCCAAATATTGAAACAAGAGATTATATGCTAGAGAATTTGAAGGAATTTAGAGCTGAATAAAATTCAATCTACATTTACCTCCTCAAGCATATATGGGAAATCCTTTTTAATATTAAATCTAGGTATGTGAAGGATCATGATGGGCCAAAAAGTGGTGATATCTAAGTGATATGATGGCCCATGTGGCTAGCGACTTTTTTTTAACCCAAAATTTATGAAACAAAAAGGGTTTTTAAAGGAGATTCTCAACTTTCCACCAATATAAATTATGCTTTACTTTGAATTTAATAAATAATTATTATTCATTTTCTATTTGAATTATGACTAAAGTCCTAATTTATAGGCTGATTGAAAAACATCTATAGCTTTCAAATGGTATCACAATTTTTTGAATCCAAAACATATGTCACATTTTATGCTTCTCATGCTATAAGATTTTTTTAAAATATATTGAATTTCATTAATTTTTGACCAAGTTAAGGTGGTTAGACATATGAGTTTTTTATATTTTTTAAAATTTGTGATAAAAAATTCATAATTAATTATTTTCTTGGAAAAAAATTACAAAAAAACATGCATCACATCAGGACATGAGTCCCCTACTTATATCTAAATATCTTATAAAAAAATATTATCATTTTATTGTGGTTAGGGTGGTCAGACAGACACCTACTTCTTATTTTTTCCCTGAAATTTAAGTACTACTACATTGAAATTTCAAATTTTCACGAAATAGATTTTTTTTTTTTAAATAAACCTAGTAGTTTAGAAACTACATTCAATTTTATACAAATTCTATTCTTACATATTTTTGAAATAAAATAGATAAATTATTCAAATTATTACGTCAAGTTGCCTAACTCTGATTTTCATAAATTTATTGCCACTTAAGGGCATGTTTTTTCCATGATGATCCTGCACATACCCAGCTATCAATAATTTTTCCCAAATTCCTTTTACAAAATCTTAATTAATAATGAGGTGAGAACCATCTTCTTCCTATCAAAAGAATAGAGGGTATTGACTAGGACCTAAGAAACCTCTCTTTTGCAATTGATTCCATATAAAAATCTTGGAATGATAAGAAACATACATTAATAAATTTACCTTAAGCCAATCCTTTGAAATAAAATTTTGGTTTCTACTAAAATTAGGAAAGTGGATCATCGACACAAGGTTAAGATATCATTCATTAAAATTATAGCAACATAAACCACTAAGGTTGCACCCTAATCTATTATCCTTTGTAGTATTGTGTAATGTCTCAAGCCCAAAATTAGTCATTTTTATGATTTCATTTGTTAAGGGTTGGCAATGCAAACATGTTGTCAACAAATCATATAACTGTCTGTTGTAGAATTACTTTACATTTTAGATTTATTATTATATAATTTGATATCAAGATATGTCAAAAGGGTAACTCTATATCCTTTTTATGCTAATCATATACATATGAGCAAGAATAGATATAATGATAATAATAATGATGCCAATATTCTGATGTAAATTTTGAGAACTAAGTCTAGACTAATATTTAGCATCAAGAATGCAGGTTTGATAATGGAGAATAATCGATGTCTCTATTAGATCACTTTAAAAGAATGTGATAGAATATATTATAGGTTATGGCATCAATATGACTAAGATTTCTTTCGAGAACATGCAATTAATGATTATGAAATGGATGCATCTTCACTATCTTAGATAGTATCAATGTGCTCATATAAATTTCATCTTCGGTGTTATCTTAGGTATCTTCAAATTACTCATTTGTCCAATACCAAGTCAGATTAAGGCTCTTGGGAGAACTTGGATCTGTTGATTATATTCCAAACTATTCCATGTTTTTCTACCCTTCACTTCTAGTTATGTTTTATATCTTTCTGGTCAAAGGTAACCCTATAAAGGTGGTGAATTTCCTTTTTTTGGTTGACCCTTCAAGACTAATTGCACTCCTTGGATAAGCATAATCACTACCATAGAAGGTATCAATGTCTTTAAATTATCTTCATTAATTCCCATTTAATCCTTGATAATTTTAAATTCACTTATAATTCATGGCTCTTGTTAACTATCATTGTTGTTCTTTTAATTCTAAGTTTTTTCTTAATATCATCTACGTCATGCTAGGACTCCCTCAAAATGGTTAGTGATTGATGAAGAATGTGTTGGGAAAAGATCCCAACTAAAGTGGGAAAAGATGAAAAAACAGATCAAAGAGACAAGACAAGGAGGTAGAATATATTCTATTTCATTCAACTACATAAAAGGATTACATTCAAAAAGCTTTACATACAAAATCAGAGCTAAGGCTCTGTATTTCCTTCATACAAACAAACCGTCTAGATTCTGGTGCATTGGATCTTTTTGTGTTGCTCTGTGGTGTAGTTGTAAATATTCTGGCACACTAGAGCACTAGAGCTCTGCACTCTATGCAATTTCTTCTGCTGCTACATGTTCTTCTCTTTCTTCTATTCTATTATGTTGAAAATTCCTCGTCCTTTTCTTGCACTTTGTCTAATTGAAAAAAAAATTATTCTTGTTTTTTGTCTTACTTTCCCTTTTCCAAAAACTGCCACTCAATTTCAAATTCACCTACAAGAATTAATTTTTTGCCAAAAAAAAATTAATTGGCTAGCATATGTCACACATGAAAAAGGGGGTTGGAAGATCCCAAAGGATCTCTTTTGACACTGCAATAAATGCAGTTGGCCATTGTTGCTCAAGATTACAAATTTCAACACTTCCCCTCAATCTTGAGCCTTTTATATTTTTTATCACCATTTGAAACTTCTGACGTAAAAGTTTTGGAGCAAATTTTCCAAAGAAAAACTTTTGGAGAAAAGTTTTCGGAGAAACAGAGTAAAATTTTCAAAGCAAACCTATTTTCAACTATTATGTGTTTTGGAGTTGTCTTGCCTAGACCTGTCCAAATTTCAAGTGCTTTACTGTGTTTCCAAAACTAGAGTTTTAGAGCATTTCATCATTCCAAGCCTATCTCTTAGGTGTTCAAAAGAGTCTTTTGACAATTCCTTTGTGAAAATATTAGTGAGCTATTGCTTAGATCTGTAGTACTGAAGTGCAATCTCTCCATGCTCCACCAACACCCTTATGAAATGGTAGCAAATTTCATTGTTCTTGCTTTGTCCATGAAGGATGGGATTCTTAGTCAAGGAAATAGTAGACATGTTGTCACAAAATATGGTTGTACCATCTTCTTTCTGCTCATTCAAATCTGCAAGGATTCTTCTAAGCCAAATAGCTTGACATGTTGCATTTTTTGCAATGTACTCTGCTTCAACCCTAGAGAGAGAAACTATGGGCCGCTTCTTTGATGCCCATGATATTTCTCATGAATGCATGTGGAACACATATCCTGAAGTGCTCTTCCTATCATCTATATTTCCTACCCAATCATTGTATGTGTACCCAACTAGCTGAAACTCATTGGAGGTGGTATACATAATGCCATAGCCTTTCGTGCCATTGACATACCTTAGAATTTTTTTTTCTACTTTCCAGTGGGAATCCTTAGGTTTCTCCATGAACCTATAAATTATTCTTTTCATGTACATCAAATCAGATCTTGTAGCTATCAAATACATAAGGCTCCAAACCATGCTCTTGTAGAGGGTTGGGTTAACATCACCGTTGTTTTCCTCTTTGATTAATTTCAGACCTGTAGCTATTGGGGTTGGGGCTTGTTTTTTCTTCCAACATTCTAAATCTCTTCAAGACTTGTTTGGCATAATTTTTTTGTGAAATAAAAATTTCATGATCTTTTTTTTGGACCTCTATGCCTAGGAAATATTTTAGAAAACCTAGTTCTATAATTTCAAACTCATTTTTCATTGCCTCTTTGAAATTGGAAATGAAAAGATTACTATTCCCCATCAAAATTAAACCATCAACATACAAAACAACAATAAGAATTTCACCATTGTCTTCCTTGATGTAGAGTGTGGGCTCATTACCGCTTTTGATAAAGCCATTGCTCAGAGGGTACAAATCAATTATGTTGTACCATGCCCGTGGTGCTTGCTTCAGCCATAGAGAGGATTTTAGAGCCTATAGACTTTGTCTTCTTGCCTTGGGACTTCATAGCTAGGTGGTTGCTCCACACACACCTCTTCTTTCAACACTCCATTCAAGAAGGTTGACTTCACATCCATTTTAAATACTTTCCATTTGTGTTGGGCTACAATTTCTAGGATTGTCTACACTATTTCTAGCCTTGCAAATGGTTCAAACATCTCATCATAGTCTCTTCTAGGCTGTTTTTAATATCCCTTAACAACTAGCATTGCTTTATACCTCTCAAACTTACCATCAACAGTACATTTGGTCTTATAGACCCACTTAACTCCAATGACCGATTTCCCTTTGGATAAATCAGTGAGCTCACATGTCTTGTTTCTCACTATAGTGTCCAAATTTTCATTCATGGCCTTACACCATTTTTCTTCTTTCACGGCTTCTTCAAAATACAATGGACCACTATAGGAAAACAAAGAAAAATCTAAATTCTCATCAAAATCGTCATACCTTATGTTGTTATAAATTTCCCTCATGCTTCTAGTCTTCCATGGCATCAATGATGCAAGCGTAGGGTCTAAATTTTTGGAGTTGATTAAATGCTAAAGTAATGAAGAAGAATGTTGTTGTAGATTTTTGGAGTAACTGTCCTACTGAAAATTTCCAGAGCAACTATTTTACTAAAAATTTCCGAAGTTGTTTTTGTTGTTTTCTAAACTATTACCTTACTGCAGATTTTTGACACACCTACCTTTTCGAGCCTCTTCATCCTCAAGGGGTATTGTGACAAAAATACCCATTTTTCTATCCACCATTCCATCCCATGACTCATTTTCAATGAGTTCAACATCCCTGTTGATGGTCACTTTCTTGGTGATGAGATTGTACAATCTATAAGCTTTGGATTCTTCACTATAGCCTATGAAAATGCATTTTTCACCTTTGTCATCAAATTTCTTCCTTTTCTCTTTTGTCACGAGTGCATATGCCACACATCCAAATATTCTCAAATTCTCAACACTCCATTTTCATTTTGTCAATGCTTCTTATGGAATCCTATCATGAAAAACCTTTGTGGGGCACCTATTCAAAATGTAGACCGTTGTTGCTACAACATCACCCCAATATTCATTAGACAAACCTTTTTCCTTTAGCATGCTTGCTACCATCTCTATGATGTATATTTTCTTTCTTTCAGCCGATCAATTTTGTTGTGGAGTATACCCAGCTGTGAGTTTTTTCTAAATGCCTTGATACTTGCAAAATTTCATAAAATATTTAGAGATGTACTCTCCCCCTCTATTTGTTCTGAAGAATTTGATATAGTGGCCACTTTTCTTTTTATTCAAGGCCTTAAAATCCTTGAATTTTTCAAATGCTTCTGATTTTTTTCTTCAAAAGTACACCCAATTTTTTCTACTATAATCATCTATGAATGTCATAAAATAAACATTTCCACTTAGGGTTGGGGTCTTCATGGGGCCACACAAATCTGAATGCACCATCTCTAATGGAGCTCTTTCTCTCTTATAATGCCCTGATTGAAAGGGTTGTATATGTTGTTTATCTAGGATGTGTGCTTCATACTTTCCATCGGGATCTACAATTGTTGGTAGGCCCCTAACCATATCTTTTCTAGCTAAAATACTTAAACTAGAATAGCTTAGATTCCCATACCTCAAATTCCAAAGCTTGGATGGGTCTTGGATGACTATTTTGAATGTTGAATGTTGTGAGCCTGTTGATTATGCTATGATTTGAATTTTGAGGGGAAAAATATGATTCTTTGTCATTTGAACCTCTGTCATAACTTTCTTGCTTCCATCCTTGTCATAGATGATGCATTCCCCTTTCTCCATTAGCACTATATAACCATTTTGGACCATCTTTCCAATGCTCAAGAGATTGTGTTTCATGCTTGGGGCATAAAAGACATCATGGATTTGTCTTTCCTCGCCATGCTTGGTTTGTATGCACACTATGCCCTTTCCCATGACTAGAACCTTCTCATTGTTCCCCATTTTTATTTCAGACTTAATGATGTTGTGTATGGAGGTAAATAGATTAATGTTACCACTCATGTGGTTGCTATAGACACTATCCAAATACCAAATTTCAATGTTTCCTTGTTCTACAAGATTGCATGCGATAAACACTTATGATTGTTTTTCATTTTCAGCCTTATTCTCATTTGCCACATTTTCCTTTTGATTCCCTTGGTCACATTGTTTCTTCCTACCTTCACTTGCATAGTTACCATACTTGTGATAGTAGTAACATACACATTTCTCTTATCATTCCTTTGATTTGAGTTGTTCTTCTTTGTGTTTTGGAAGCCTGATTGGGAGGTGTTGGCCTCCTCTTCCAGAGTTGCTTCTACATCTACCCCTTTGATCTCTACCATTTCTTCCTCTTCCCCTACCCCTCATATTTATTTGGGATTTTAAGGCTTGTTCTAGGGAAGGAGAAGATATGTTTAGTCATTGCTCATGGGTTTGAAGTGAAATCATTAACTCATCAATTTTCATCTTTGAGAGGTCCTTGGCCTCTTCTATGCCAATAACCACTAGGTCAAATCTATAGGGAAAGCCTCTTAGGATTTTCTCTATAATCCTCTTCTCTTCCATTGATTCTCCATTTATCCTCAATTGGTTAATCAAGGTGGAAACCTTTGTATGGAAATATGAAATGGACTTGCTATCCTTCATCTGTGAGGTCTCAAAATCTCTCCTTAGTAGCTGGAGTTTCACTAGTTTTTTCTTGTCAGTACCCTTGTAACTGTTTTGGAGTATTTCCCGTGCTTCTTTTGCATAACTAGCTACTACTATTCGGGGGAAAATAGTCTATGTCAAGGCTGGCTCAATCAAACTAAGGGCTTTAGCATCATTTTTTCTTGTCTTCTTCAACTAATTCTTTTGAGGATTGGTCAATGTTGTAAATGCATTTGGTTCAGTCACATCTGTGAACCTATTTGCTACTAACTCCCACAAATTATTTGCAAATAAAATGGTTTTCATTTTCTTTTCCAAGACATCATAGTTTTTACCATCAAACATAGGTGGTTTCTGCCAACTCCTATTGTCTCCTCAAGCCATTTTGCTAAATGGGGGAAAACTACAAACACCCAGAAAAAATCTAGGGATTTTCTAAATACCCAAAATCTAGGGTTCTATCACTACACGTCCAAAAAACATTAGGAATATAATAAACATGGCTCTAAGACCAATTTTTTGGGAAAATATCCCAACTAAATGGTGCAAATATGAAAACACAAACCAAAGAGATAAGACAAGGAGGTAGAATATATTCTATTTCATTCAACTACATAAAAGGATTACATTAAAAAAGGTTTACATACAAAATCAGATCTAAGGATATGTATTTCCTTCACACAAACAAACTGTCCAGATTCTGATACACTAAAGCTTTTTGTGCTGCTTTGTGTTGTAGTTGTAAATATTATGGTACACTGGAGCTCTGCACTCTATGCAATGTCTTCTGCTACTGCAGGTTCTTCTCCTTCTTATGTTTTGTTCTACTAAACATTCCTCCCTTTCCTTCTGTTGCACTCTATCTAACTAAAAAACATTATATTATTTATTTTTGTCTTACTTTCCCTTTTCCAAAAATTTCTGCTCAATTTCAAATTCACCTACCAGAATTAATTTGCTGCCAAAAAAAATTAACTGGCCAAAATATGTCAAACACGGCAAAGGGGGGTTGGAAAATTCCAACAGATCTCTTTTGATATTGCAATAAATGTAGTTTGTTGTTGTTGCTTAGGATTACAAATTCCAATAGAATGCAGCCATGTATACTGTGAACTTGTTTGTAGTGGTGATAAGTGCTATCAATTTTTTCTCTCCTTTAAAGTCTAGATGCAGGGGATATTTATTTCTTCTAATCACTGCACAATTAGAAGTATCACAATTGTTCATTATGAGAGGTGACGACAAACATATTTCCCATGACTCCACTTTATACAAAGTGTAGTAGGAAAAGAATATACGATAGGCGAAAGGTCATGACTCTTCCAAACATTAGTGACTACATTAACAAGTCTCATCTATCTTCTACATGATAATCATTCGACGACTAAGAACTTGGTAGACCAATATGTAGTAGACTTGACCCTATCAACATCGATTGGTGGGAATAGAGATTAATATGTCACATTAGGCTTGACCAGAGTATAGTCTAAATCCTTCATGAGTGAATAAATATTATAGTAAAAAGGTGGTGGATATGTAACAATATGATCCCAATAATTTAATCTTGTTCAGATGTCTTTAGATATTGAATTCCCTAGATAAGTGATAGTGTTTTCATCTGGATAGTGACTTTTGAAGACTTCAAGATAATTGTATTTGCAAGTTGTCATCCAATCTGGAGTGGAGTTATTATAGTCTCTCCTTCCCAAAAATTTCTTGTCCTCAAGCAATTTTAGACCTTCATGTCAATACTAGGGTCCCAAATAATCTTGTAGAATGTCCCAACACATATCCATTTCTTAATATTGATTCCATTGAGCTCACATTTAAGTTTGTTAGATACTATTACGCCATGAAGAAATTCCATGTTATCCAATATATGTATTATAGAAATTCTTGGGTCCCAAGGTTGGCAACACCATCTAGTCAAAACATAATCTTGTTGGTCACTAGTAAAGATGATCTCTGAAAAACTACCAAGGAGAAGAATAATCCAATGGTGTAAAAACTCTTGAGGAAAGTCCTTTCATAAGAGTAAATGTAATATATTCATCATAGATCATCCCAAATGATTATAGGATTCCAAGTCAGCCTTAGGAAAGCACCATCATGATGATGTTGCACTACTCTGATTTTAATAATTTGCTTCTCATACTCCAACATTCTCCTTCTCTTTTGGAATGTGAAGAAGTGTTTATTATCTAAATCTAAATAGATATCATTTTTTATTCTCATACTTCATCTTTTGATTTATCTTCTCAATGGGGCTCGAGGATAATGCCATACCCAACATCCCTTAAAATTGTGCTTCTCCTTAGGAATTAGGAGATATCTCTTGTGCATGTCATGAAGTTTGTACTTGCATAGTTTTGTCCTTCTCTTGCTTTAGTTTCCTCTTCCAAACTTTCAGAGGTTCTTTCTTATGCTTTCCAAGTATATTTATCTTCTTGTTTTGTTTTGAGGGTCTCGTAATAAGACTTATGCAATGATGTGCTATATGTCCATAGTTATTGTATTTATAGAATATAACCTTATAATTCACTAGAGGAACATATGTATTGTAGTTTCTACTTGTCCACCCATAAAGGTTTCTATTTTTTTCCATCTGTTGTTATATCTCACTTGTTTTCTACACTCTCTTGCCTTATGCCCAAAATGATTGCATGAGTAGAAATAGCCATAAAAGGTACTCTTGAACTTGTATGTATGTACTTTCCTCAAAGGAAAGGACTTATTAAAATTGTCCTTGTCAACTTTAGGAAGAGCTTTGTCTTCTTGTTACCTTTGTTTTTAATAGGGCTTTTGAAAGTCTCTTTGAGGCTTTTTATCTTTCGGGCCTCATTTGTCTTCTTAGGAGTTTCTTTGGAATCTTCCTTGAATGTTTGATTTTCTTTATAGCTAAGTCCTATTTTTTTTTATAATGACCTTTTCCCATTAATCATGTCATCTAGGATTTTGGTTCTTTTCTCAAACTTGAGACTTGTGTTCAACTTGATGGTTGCCTTCTCCAATTCTTTCCTCATAGAAAAAATTTCACATTCTAACCTTTCAAAACTTTCTTCCTTTTCTTTCAATTGGATTTTTATCTCTTTTTGAATTCTTTTCTCTTCTTCAATTTTAATTTTCAAATTGATTATTATTTTCTCTACTTCTTTAATTTGATCTTTTAAAGATCTTTCAAATCATTGATCACTTTTCAGATTCTTCTTGTATTTTGGCCTTTGATCTACTCTCTTCTTGAAACTATGTGTTTAGATCAACAATTATCTTCTCACATTATTCAAGGCTTTGCATTAAATCTACATTAGATTTATTTGACTCTTGAAGTTGTAACTCAAGTTTTTGGTTTTTCTTTCTAAGTTTTTCAATCTCATCCATAGTGTGATAGAGTTCTTGCTCAAAACATCCATTGTTTTTACTCACAAGATAGTTTTTCCTTTCGAAGAATTCATCCTTTTTTACCAAGAGTATTCTATTTATCACCTCAATACTTTCATTTGTTGCTTTGTCATCAATATCATAATTGGTATTTCATTTCCCCGTATTTCCTTTTCTTCTTGTCAATAGTTTGATATCTAACACTTCCATTAAGAATTCTTCCACAACTTTAATTTTGTTCAAGGCATCATCCCTTGATTGTAATTCAGTACTAGGTTTATTATCTGCTTCATATCTAGTGATATTTCCAATGGTTTGGCATCTTCTGTTGCCAAGAGTATTCTATTTATCACCTCAATACTTTCATTTGTTGCTTTGTCATCAATATCACAATTGGTATTTCATTTCCCTGTATTTCCTTTTCTTCTTGTCAATAGTTTGATATCTAACACTTCCATTAGGAATTCTTCCACCACTTTAATTTTGTTCAAGGCATCATCCCTTGATTGTAATTCAGTACTAGGTTTATTATCTGCTTCATATCTAGTGATATTTCCAATGGTTTGGCATCTTCTATTGTCATGATTAATCAATTATTTTGACATTTACCCAAAGGCTGGCAGGTTCACTAGCTTTGATACCACTCTAATGTCCTGAGCCCAAGATTGGTCATTTTTACAATTTCATTCGTTAAGGGTTGACAATGTAAACATGTTGTCAACAAATCACAAAAGTGTCTCTTGTAGAATTACTTTACATTTTGTATTTATTATTATGGAATTTGATATCAAGATATGTCAAAAGGTTAACTCTCTATCATTTTTATGCTAATCATATACATATGTATTACAATAGATATTATGATAATAACAATGATACCAATATTCTAATGCAAATTCTAAGAACTAAGTCTAGACTAATATTTAGCATCAAGAATGCAAGTTTGATAATGGATAATAATCATTGTCTCTATTAGATCACTTTAAAAGCATGTGATAGAATATATTATAGGTTATGACATCAATATGACTATGATTTCTGATTTATTCCTTCAAGAACATGCAATTAATGATTATGAAATGAATTCCTCTTCATTGTCTTAGATAGTATCAATGTACTCATGTGAATTTCATCTTCGATGTTGTCTCAAGTATATTCAATTTACTCACACATCTAATACCAAGGTGGATTAAGGCTCTCAAGAGCACTTAAATCTGTTGAATATATATATATATATTCCAAACTATTCCATGTACTTATGCCCTTCACTTCTTGTATACACCTAAAATTGGTCTGGAGCATCCAATTAATTAAATACAAATTATTTGATTAATTATCCTAATTTCCTCTACTATTGAATAAATAAAAATATTTATTTATATAGTTCACCTTTAAATTCATCTTAATTAAACAAACAAAATTAAATACTTTGTTCGATTTAATTATCAAATCCCTATTTCAATCTATCACATCCATCTTAAATTAATTAAATAAAGACAAAACACTTTATTGATTAATTGCCACATTCTTCTGTTTAATTTAATAAACAACTATTCTATAGTTTGTTTTATTGAATTATTTATCCCTCTTTTGCTAATTTAAATAAATCAAAAATATTTGAATTAAAGCACAAAGAATATTCCATCTATATTCTCTCAAAAATGAGTTAGATATCCTATGTCTAAATCATGTCTAAAATATGTCAAATTTAATTGATTGAAACTTCACAAGAAGTTTTGGAGACAAATTGGAGACAAATTTGAAATTTGATCTCTCAATCGTCCTCCATCAATCCTTCTTCTTCTCTTGCCTGGTGTTTTCATGGGTAGAGACAATCTCCATCTTTCTCTCAATCTCCTCCATCTCTCACCATTCAACTCTCCAAATTGAATCCAAGCCTCTCAAAGCTTTCCCTATGCCTTTCTACAGCCAGGAAATCTATAAATACAACCTCATTGAACCAAGAAAAGGATCCAGATAATCAAGTTTATGCACTCTTACTCTGCAGGAATTCAAGCACTCAAGCAACCAATATCCAACAATCAAGTTTCAATATCATGGCTGCAATTATCTGTTTCATGTCAATCCATGCTTAGTTTAATTCATTTATCTTCTAGTATTGTCATATTCAATTCCATATCATTGTCTTAGTATCCATCTCATTCTTTCAATTGTCATTTTAACAATCATAGTGCACTCACGATCTGAGAGCCATTTTGATTTAATAATTCTTGGAGGATAGAGAACAATATGACTCTTTCAATTGATAGTTGCTTTGAATTGATTCAATTTGATTAATCTTTGATATAATGTCTTATTAAGAAGTGTCTTTTGTGCTTATTCACTTATTCATCACTTACAATTTGGCGCCCACTGTGGGGTATTAACCCCAATTTTTCCCAATTTTGCAAATTTTCTAGAAAGTGTTATGCAGGTTCTCAGCGTGTTTTATTTTAGCACTTTCGTCAAAAACTATAGCACTTCCGGGGAAAACTACAGCGCTTCTATTCTCTGTTTCGGTGCTTCCGTGTTACTATAGCACTTTCGTCAAAGCTTTTAGCACTTTCAACTTTAGCGCTTCCAGTCACTGTTTTAGCGCGTCGGGTGATTTAGCACTTCCATGTCCTGTTTCGGCGCTTTGATGCCCCGTTTCAGTGCTTTCGGGTTTTAGCGCATCAGGTAACTATTTTAGTGCTTTTGTAAAATCAGTTTGGATCTGATGCATCCACGGCCAGATTTTATTTTTATTCACAGTTGGACTAAAATTGATCAATCTAGGATAGTCACTTCAAAGTTCCTAAAATATATCAATCGTAGGATAGTCACTTTCTTGTTTTTCTGAAAGCAAATCTATCAATCCTAGGATTTCATCACATTCTTATAGTAGAAGTTAAAAATAACATCATGATTTCTGTGAAGCAACACCTTCACATAGATTAGAAAATTTCTTTTTGGGCTTAAAACAAGACAAACTTATATGTTGTGCTTGTGGTGATTAGGCTTATGCTCTCCCCTTAACTAGGTGACCAAAGTGCTAGATTCACTTTTACTTTATGTCATTTAAACTTTATTAAATCCTTTAGTAGGCCTACCATAGTGGGAAAAAGTACTCACCCTATAGGAACGACCTAAGTGGGAACAACCAAAGCCAGGTTTTCCAACCCACTATAATAAAAATGCAAGTTGTTGGTGAAAGTCTAACTTGACGGTAGTGAGCAAGATAACCATCCCCAAAATCTTTGTTTTAAAGATTGGGAGGTCTCCTAAGGGATTTTATCTATTTTCCGCACCGAACGGAAACCCTATCTATGAACCATAGAGTAGTTTCTCGCCGAGTTAGTATCCATACATTGTCATACTCATAGTGCAAGGGGAGGGAAGAATCTGCCCCCAAGACACTCACCATATAATTACCAAGGACCGATTGCTCAAGGGATTCGGTATCCACTTCCGTCACTTTGAGTACGTGCCTGGCAATGACAAAAACACAGGCGCCCTCTAGGGGGTGACATTGTTGTGTGAGTCAACGTAATTCAAGATGTGGGCTATGAGTATAATGATGACCTACTTGTCCTTAAGTGTGAGTCTGTTTGATTTGTGTACAATTGTCAAAACAACCCGTCAAAATCAATAAGAATCATTTGTGATCCTTGAACATACATGATCTATTCAGTTAAAAATATTTATTCACAATTTATTGCCGTGTTTTCACAAATTCATTAAAATTAGATTTAAGATCATCCTAAAAATAACAAAGTCAAGCTAGATCAGAAAATCCATGCTGCGAAAGTAGAAGTCCACCATGTTTGTCAAGAGAAAAATCAAAATCATGAAACCCAAGAAACCTCTCGGTTATAGAAATAAATTACGAAAACAACGTTTTCTATATCAAAATCGGAAACTCTTTTTGCTAGGGGTCACACATTAGATTATGCGGTAGAACTGCTCTATTCACAAGCCTTCTTTCAAAGAAGATCTCTCACTCAATACCACAACCATAGTCAGCACATACATCCTTCTTATCTTCTGCAATCCCTGATATAGTATGCCACAAGGCCAGATCAGATTTTACAATAGAATCACAAAAAGTCCTCTTTTTAGCATTCTGGAAACGTGTTTCAGTGCTTTTGGTCACTGTTTTAGCGCTTCTATGAAATAGCGCTTTCGGGCACTGTTTCAGCACTTTCATTAAAATAGTGCTTTCATCAAATTCTATAGCGCTTTTATGCACTGTTTCAGCGCTTATGTAAAACAACGCTTCCATCAATTTCTACAGTGCTTTCATGCACTGTTGTAGCACTTCTATCAAGTAGCGCTTTTATCACCTATTTCAGTGCTTCGGAACTCTGTTCTAGCGCTTCTATCCTTTGTTATAGCGCTTTCAAAATAGAGAGTTCAAAATTTTTACCAGTCAATCAGTTTATCATTTTATCCATAGTTTTCATCAGAATCAAATTTCTTTTTATCAGAATCACTATCTAGAGACCGAAAACAGATAGGTTTATACAAACTTTCAATCTTATTAACAAAAAAAAAGATCTTTCTAATCAGAAGTGTCAAAATCAAATACACAATCGGTTATTACACTGAAGTTTCATCATCAGGATATTATCATCCTTCATCATGAAACTAAGTATAGAAATCAAAGTTTTAACATAGTCTCATCAATAAGATCTGTCATCTTATTCAACTTTCTTAAAAATTCCAATTGACATTTTCAGCATAGAAGATCAACATTTTGGAAGAAAGGGTTAAATTTTGTATTCCAATCTTCACTAGGTCCCAAAAATAGAGACTCTTAGAGCAAGAAATTTTAAAATCCCAAGCAATGTCAGAAGAAAATCCTTGGAACTACTTGAACTAAAACGATAAAAAAGAAATAACTCCAGAGGACATCCAAGCATCTCAACAAGATCCCAAGTTCTATATATTTATGGAAAAGATTCTAGAACAAGATATGGAGAAATATCTTTTGATGTTGGCTGAATCAGGTGCCAAACTTCCCAGAGACTTTGACGTAAACTATTTGAAGGAAGCACCTAGCTCAAGTGAGACTGAAATTTTGCAACCTACACAAACGATAGATCCAGTTGCCGCTTTAACATCTCAAATGCAACTATTACAACAACAAATACAAGATATGATGAAAGGGACTACCAAAAGATATGCGATACAGGGCATTTGTCCTTATCCTTTTGACACAACTATCGGCTTGATACCTTTTGCAGGACATTGTGAGATCCCAAAATATGATAAGTATAATGGAAGAACGGATCCAATTGATCACATCAAAGAATTCAAAACAATGAGTCTTGAGTTTTCCCAAGAGGAGATTTACTTAATGAGACTATTCCCAAGGAGTTTGGGAGGATCATGCATGGAGTGGTTTTTGAAGTTAAAACCTGGTATCAGAACTTTTGAGGAACTTGTCAACAAATTTATCTCTCAATACTCCTTCAACATCCAACACGATGTTACAATCAAGGATCTTTATAATCTAAAGCAAAACAAGGGGGAAACGTTCTTGTCTTTTCTCCAAACATGGCGACGCTTGTTCGCTAGATATCCTAGATCAATTCCTGAAGAAGAAAAGATGGAGTTGTTCATTGACAACTTAACGGAGGAAATGAGTTATAGACTCGAATTACAATGTCCTCCCACATTTGAAAAAGTCATAGAAAACGGTCTTAAAATTGAGGAAGCTTTAGTAAAAAGAGGAGTTATAAAAAATTTCAACAATAAAATGAATAACACAAATAACTCCTCAAATCAATACTCAAGCAGTGATAAGCCAAAATTTTGGCAAAAGAATCGCAACACAACTATCAATGAAACATCAACTAATTCCCAAAATGTCAAACCGGTATTTAACTTGACAACATCTATATCAAAGAATCAAAAAAATGACCAACTTATAAAGTCAAAAAGCATACAAAACAGCGAGATCATCAAGACACAACCATATCAGAAACCATCAAATCGGTGAAGGTTCACATCTTTAGGCCAATCAATAGAATCAACAATGAAAGAACTAGTTGCTAGTGGCCTTATCACTACAAGGGAAGCCCGATTCTGGGATCCTAAGGTCAAACCACCATGGTGGAATGACGCTAATTATTGCAACTTCCATAATAACAAGGGTCACAAAACTAACGATTGTATGGAGTTGAAACATGTGATACAATATTTGATTGACAACAATAAAGCATATGTGGAAGCACCACAAAACAACAACGATCACTCAGCTTTCAAAGACCCTTTGCCAAACTATGAAAAAGGAGAATCATCATCTTCAAACAACAAAGGGAAGAATGTCAACCATTTCTTTGACACCACCATCCTTTGCCTATTTGGAATAGAGAGTGATCACATATTCGATCACAACATTGACGGACCCAAAATTGACAACACTACCCAATCGGACTTGCTCCCGAACATATCAAACTCTGACAATCAAATCAATGTCATAAAAATCAGAGAACATCAAGAGCATCAACCAATAAATGTAACGACTAGGGGGCAAGCCAAGGTCATGTTAAAAGGAATTGGGTCTACACCCGTAGTTCCACCTCCATCTCACTATAACATCGTCGATCAATTGCAAAAGATTCCTGCTTAGATATCGATACTAGAGCTCCTTAAAATATCACCATCACATAAGGAGGTTCTTGAACAAGCTTTTGTTGCCACTACAATACCAAAGAATCTAGAGGTGTGTCAATTTCAAGCTATGGTGGGACATTTGACTACCCCACATTGTCTATCATTCTCCGAATAGGATGATATCTTGCTAAACCATCCCCATAATACTACACTCCATATTGAAGTCTTAATACACAATCACCATGTCAAGAGAGTCTTAATAGATGGGGGAGCTGGTCTAAATATTTGCACTCTCAATTTAATCCATGCACTGGGATATTCAGATAATGCTATTGATTCTCGTAGAAAAATGACTATCAAAGCATATGATGAAGAAGAGAGATCGTCTAAAGGCTTGATTGTGCTACCCATCCAAGTGGGGCCCATGATGAAACATATTGCATGTCAAGTGTTGGAGAAAGAATTAACAGTTCTTTATCAATATCAAGTTTGATCAAATTACAAGAGCTGAGAACAAAGTTGCAAACGCTATGGCTACAATTGCTTCATTACTACAATTGCTTGAGAAGCGTGTTTGTTATGAGTTTATGGTAGAACAAGTATCATGTTGTTCCCATTATAATCTAGAATCCGCTACCATCTGTCATATCAAAACCATAGAAACCTCCATCTATGAAACAATCTATGATTACCTAAAAAACAATGTCCTTCCTCTTGACCTATCCAGGAACCAAAAATGAAACTTCATCCACCAATCCGCATGAAATAATTTAATCACCGACATACTTTATTGTCAAGGTCTTGATGGTGCTTTACTCCGATGTCTAGAACACGAGTCTGAAATAGCCCTACAAGAGGTTCACGAGGGTATTTGTGGCACTCACTTGAGTGGGATAACTCTAGCTAAGAAACTCCTCCATTTGGGATATTATTGTCCATGCATGGAGAAAGAATCCTACCAGTTTCTTAAGAAATGCCAAAAGTGTCAGATTCATAGCAATTTGATTCATGCACCATCACAAGAACTTCATCCCTTCACATCAACATGTCCTTTTTGTCAATGGGGCCTTCATCTGGTAGGAAAAATAAATCCATCTTCATCTAATGGACACAAGTTCATTATAACAACTACATAATATTTCACAAAATGGATTGAAGTAGTACCTCTTACTACCATAACTGGGAAGCATATCTCCTCTTTCATCTTAAACAACATAATATGTCAGTATGGAATCCCTGAATCCATTATCACTGATAATGGACGACCTTTCAAAAATCAAGATTTCCAAGAGCTATGTGATAAATTTCATATCCAACATCGGTTTTCAACACCGTACTATCCTCAAGGGAATGGCAAAGTAGAGGCCTCAAACAAAATAATACTCAAAATTCTCAAAAAGACGGTTAACGATGTTGGACGTGACTAGCATGTTCAACTCAATCCTGCACTATGGGCCTACAGAACAAGCATCAGAACACCAAAAAAAGCTACACCATATGCCTTGGTATATGGGTTAGAAGCTATATTGCCCATTGAAGTTGAGATTCCATCCCTACGTGTATCACTTAGAGGTATCATTTCAGATGAATGCTATAGGGTCTCTAGTCTATAGGAACTGGAGTTGTTGGATGAGCATCGTCAACAAGCTATTAATCATCTAACATCTTATCAATAGAGGATGTCAAGAAGTTACAACCACAGGGTAAAGCCACAGGTTTTTCATATTAGCGACTTGGTTTTAAAAGAGAACCCTAGGAATCAGCAAGATAGAGAGAAGAAAGGAAAATTTGAGCCTAACTGGCTCAGTCCCTTTGTCGTCACATCAGTATATGAATCAGGTGCATATCAACTATCAACATCAGAAGGGTATTTGTTTGATGAACCTATCAATAGTATTCATCTCTGAAAATTCTATGCTTGAATCTCCTAGTGCACGGGTTGAACTTCTGAAAATTGTTTCCTTGATGAAAAACTAGCAAATAGGCATCTTGGCAACACAAAAATACAAATAAAAATAAAAATAGAACACTACAAAAAAACAAAAAAATGAGAAAAATACAAAAAACACAAAGTGTAATAAAAGCATATGGTGAAAACCTAGAAACAAGCATCATATGTGATTCTAAGATTAGCTTTCCCATCTATTTTGATACATATCAGGATCATTAGTCTAGCAGTCAGTCTTATTCCATACCATGTCAAGCAGTATTGCCATCTTTCCATCCATATCAAATTCATTTTCAAATAGTCAAGTATCACTCTAAAGCTTGGGGGCAACATCTGGATATCACTAGGGGCAACACAAACATCGATTTCACCAAAGGGCGAATAACAGTATAGCAGAAAAATGAAAACAAAGATCAAAGCGCAACGTCAATCATCATCAGAAAAACACCAACCATCTATATCCTTATCGAAAATCCAAAAACATGTTGAAAAGTTAAGTCTCAAAAAAAAGAAAAATCCAAAAATATAGGTCTGTGTCAGTCGAACTATATGGTCTCTACGTGTGTAACATAGGCAAGGCTAATCTTTGATCAGCCCCCGAGACCCCTAAGATAGGTTACTAGGTTAGGTCTTTGGTCCAAAATCTTGAAAATCCAAAAACACCACAAAATCAGGATGGATGATCTAAAGTCTGAATAATGAATGAAACACTCTAAGTAAACAATGGACAAAATAACTTTTGATTAACATTTCTTTGGAGTTTTTCAATGATGTATTGAACTAGAAGAACAAGGAAAAAGAATGGTGTTTTTATTATTTGTTGTCTATAAGTTAATCATATAAATGTATGAATTGTCGGGGGATGTGCTATGATAAAGTATCACTGATGACATTCAGAATTCACACATTGAAATGATTAACCACTGCCTATTTTATGCAATGAATGCTCAGCTCATCTCGATTAAATCATACCTAGATTCTTGTGTTCGCTTGCAATATCAAAAATCATGAAAGTGGTACTCAGGTCGTCATTGGTCTAACACATACCATTGATGCTTGTATTTACTTTCAACATCCAATAAAGCTCTATGATGACAAAAAAGAACAAAGGTACTGTTAAAATGACAATTGTTCTGCATATAGTTGCATGTTAGAATTAGATTGCATTCATCATGTTCATTATCTATAGAGTATTTGTTGCATAAAGAATTCCAATCAATGATTATTTAATCTACAAATGAGACTAAGTATACTTGACATAAATCCAAAAATCATCATCAAAAACATATAGGAAGCATCATGGCATCATTTAGTATCATCATTTCATCATTCATACATTTTATCATACATCCAATAAATTATAAATTAAATTGTACCATAAGTACATCCTATTCATTTTTACCATTATTCTCATTACATCATTACATTATCATCTATTCAACATCATATGCATACATCATTTACCATCCAACATTTAATAAATAAAATCACGTCATTATTATCATTACATCCATTACATTATCATTCATCATAAGATCATCATTTTTATCATCATATTAACATAAAAAAACATTTATCCATCCATCCATACATATTATCACATTTTGGGCATCCATATAAATAATCATTAAGAGACTCATACATCACATCATACATCCATATATCATCTATTCTACACATGCATTTATCCTTACATCATTGCATCAAAATAAAATCATCGCATATTACATACATCACATAATAAATGCATTCATCACATAGAAATCACAAACCATCATCATATTACATCAACTGCATCTCATATATATATATCAAAGTGTCAAGTATACAATGAAGTCTGGTCTAAAATACATCATCAAACAATGAGCTACATCGTAATAATACATCATGGAGGCTCACAATAGCATCTACGATTTGCTACTGCAAGAGTGTGTGGGAGCAATAGGACCTATACCACCACCAGAAGGACCAGTACCACCACCACCCCCGGAGGAACCGGGATCTCTAGGATCTCTACGTGGAGGTTGTGTCACCCCCTCGCTCACTGTCCATGTGTGTGTTTGCCCAGATCTCAATGGGGAATAACTGACCCTACGCTTCGGAGGCACGACATCATGATATTTGCCTCTATAGAACTCTGCTTCTCAGCTAGCTCGTAGAACCTCTCTCATATAATCTCCTATAGAGGTGCCATCAACCACTCTCTGGAGAGTCTCTATTGTCTCCTGTGCCCTCTTAGCAATCTATCAAGCACTGTCTCACTCAGTTGTCAAGGTATCAACCTACATCTGCATGGTGGCTAACTATCCCTGTACCTGTGCTAAGGCCTGGGCATGAGCCTGAGCCTGTGCCTGCATCTAAGTCTAGGTTTGCACAAGCATACCCCGAGCCTGTACCAAGTGCCCCTGCAAAGTCTGGACCTATGCTTGGAGCTGAACTATCTGTCTCTGCTGCCCTACTTCTGGCACTATCATTGCTTGCCTCTTATGAGGCCAATTGGATGATGGCACACTACTAATGGCTGGCCCTACCCCTCTGTCTCCTCCACTGCCACCATCACTGTCATCACTGTTGTTGTCACCATTGATACTGCTCTCTGAGCTACTGCCTGATGGAGAATCATCTCCACCCCCACTATTTGCAGAACCCTCTGCCACATCCTCCTTTATAGGTAAAGGTGTCATCTCATCTAGAATGGTGATACAAGGATGTGGAACCAAAGCCAAGAATGCAGCATACTCCTCAGTAACCGGTGCCTCTGCAATATCCCTCTGCATATCCCAGGGTGATAGTTGCAGTGCTCTATATCCCTCTACTAGGGTATCATATGACAGACGGGGACCCCAATCAAGAATATCCATCTATCGCCTCGCATAGTGAGCAACTCCCTATGGCATACACTGCACAATGTCGTACTGTCGGTACACTCAGCGCAATAGAAATCTCTCTAGAACAAATGGTGTACGGCCGATGAGATACATGGAATCACAAAGGAACCCCAACACTGCATCATCCTCATCTCACTGCTCATAGTCAAGGTATGGGCGCTAGGTAACTATCTTTGTATCATCGAAAACCCACCTCTAGTGCTCTAACTTGCCCATATGGGCCTGTGTGAACCGACCGTTGTATCAGAAAATGTAAGGTCTGCCGGCTAGTCTGTCTGCAACTGGAAAAGGCTGAGCAATAGAAAAATGCTCCCATGCCCACACCTATAACAGGGTCATCCCTACTGATAAGCTCCTAGCTCCAAGGTACACAACTGAGTGTACATCATGATAAAGATGTGCCAGCACACACATCCCCCACACATATCTGGTACCGTGTACCATCATGCTCTCAAGATTCCTACCCCAACCAATGAGGAATCCCTTTGACCTGTGATCAGGGCAAAGGAAACCTCTAATGAATCTAGCTAGCACTATTGGTAGTGTAGCGTAAGAGTCGGTGATCCTCCTCCACCGAACACTTGGACCCGCAATGTCTTGATCCTAAAACACTCTACAAAGAGCATCTCTACCGCCAGTCCCATGGGAATCATATACAACGATCTCACCCATAAACAGAATACACAAAATACACCACACATCCTCATGTGTGACCGTCATCTCGCCAGTAGGTAGGTGAAAGGTGTTATGGTCACTATGCCACCTCTCAGCCAATGCAGTCAACAGACCCTGATTAATCCTAATCTGGGGCATATCAAGCAAGCTAGTAAGGCCGCATCGACCTATCACCTAAAGCTCATTTGGTGTCAGATGAGGTATCAATTCTATCATCTATGGAAACCTCTCTCGCATCTGGAGAGTACCCAAATCCTCCTATCATCACAACAAAAAAATCCACAAATCAGTGAACTATGTCAAGAAATCAAAAGTCATTCTACTATCAAGTTTATTCCAAAAGCTTTGGTATGAATTTTCAATCAAAATTCATGGGTGATCATCAAAAAACCTCACCTATCATGAGGTTCATCAAACAATATCTAATCTCACCTATCATGAGATTTCTCGGATATTGAATCATTTCCTCACCTATCATGAGGATCATCACAAATAGGATTTTCTTCTCACCTATCATGAGAAGTCAGTCTTATTTAAAATCATCAATCCAACACATCAAGCATTTGGATTATCAATCATACCACTCCAAAGAATGGACATGATCAGAATTGACAAAATCAGGGTTCACTAAGTCAAAATTTTCAATTCTGACATGGAAGCGCTAAAACAGGCTTCCAAAGCGCTAAAATCCAGAAGCGCTACTTTATCAGTTAAAAGCGCTAAATCAGGGACCCAAAGTGCTAAATCTTGAAAGTGCTATTTTAGCACTCCGATGCGCTATAACAGGCATCTAAAGCGCTAAAGGTCCCAAAGTGCTACTTTTTCACATCAAAGCGCTACAACAATCCATCAAAGTGCCGCTTTACCAAAAGCGCTAGAATAGACCATGAAAGCGCTAATCCACCAAATCAAAGCACTAACATCCGACATCAAAGCGATAATTCTTAACTCCTAAGCACTAAATCACTGAAAGCGCTACATTACTCTATGGAAGCGCTAGAGTTTTTAACGCAAGCGCTAAAAATCAAAATGTTAAACTACCTACTAGAAGCGCTACATCGGAGTGTAAGCACTACAACGCGGCTTGAAAGTGCTAAAATAAGCTAAAAATGTGGAAAGCAATAAATGCATAAAAAAATAAAAGTGCACAAATTACGAGGAAGTCAAGGGGTACATACCGGAGGTCCATACGCGGCCGGCCATCAGTGATGTCGAACATGCTCAAATCAGTGAGTGTGGTAGGGGATAGGCATCTTGCTCCAGCTAGCAAAAAAGTCTCTATCACAAAGGTTTTTTTAAATCAAATAGTGAAAATGAATTGGAAAATGACCTTTTGGAGTATTTATAATTTTTGGAAAGGTATTTTTGGTGGATTTTTATTATCTTTTAATTAATTTTATCCAAGAAATTAATTAGAAACTCATATATGGGCTAGATTTCTTCATTATTTGTCGAGAGATAAATTATTTCATTATCGAAACATCATAAAATCATCAAAAAATTAAAAAAAAATTGAAAAAATTCTAAAAATCATCAAATTATTAATTTATCTCCTGAGGGGGCATATTATCATCAAATCATCTAAAAATCAAAATCTGGGGCATGTCTGGGGCACACAGAATTTTTTTTTTTATATCATCGATCCTGGCAGTAACAGCAAAATTTTCTTCGAAGCAACGTGTAAACACATCACTTCAAAGAGGGGAAAAATGTATACACCTAAAATTGGTCTAGAGCATCCGATTAATTAAATACAAATTATTTGATTAATTATCTTAATTTCCTCTACTATTGAATAAATAGAAATATTTATTTATATAGTTCACCTTTAAATTCATCTTAATTAAATAAACAAAATTAAATACTTTGTTTGATTTAATTATCAAATCCCTATTTCAATCTATCACATCCATCTTAAATTAATTAAATAAAGACAAAACACTTTATTGATTAATTGCCACATTCTTCTGTTTAATTTAATAAACAACTATTCTATAGTTTGTTTTATTGAATTATTTATCCCTCTTTTGCTAATTTAAATAAATCAAAAATATTTGAATTAAAGCACAAAGAAAATTCCATCTATATTCTCTCAAAAATGAATTAGATATCCTATGTCTAAATCATGTCTTTAAAATGTCAAAATTAATTGATTGAAACTTCACGAGAAGTTTTGGAGACAAATTTGGAATTTGATCTCTCAAACATCCTCCATCAATCCTTCCTCTTCTCTTGCCTAGTGTTTTCATGGGTAGAGACAATCTCCATCTTTCTCTCCATCTCCTCCATCTCTCACCATTCAAAGATTGAATCCAAGCCTCTCAAAGCTTTCCCTGTGCATTTCTACAGCTAGGAAATCTATAAATACAGCCTCATTGAACCAAGAAAAGGATCTAGATAATCAATTTTATGCACTCTTACTCTGCAAGAATTCAAGCACTCAAGCATCAAGTATTCAAGCATCCAATATCCAACAATCAAGTTTCAATATCATGGCTACAATTATCTGTTTCATGTCAATCCATGCTTAGTTTAATTCATTTATCTTCTAGTATTGTCATATTCAATTCCATATTATTGTATTAGTATCCATCTCGTTCTTTCAATTGTCATTTTAACATTCATAGTGCACTCAAGATCTGAGAGCCATTTTGATTTAATAAATCTTGGAGGATAGAGAACAATATGACGCTTTCAATTGATTGTTGCTTTAAATCAATTCAATTTGATTAATCTTTGATATAATGTCTTATTAAGAAGTTTCTTTTGTGCTTATTCACTTATTCATCACTTACACTTCTAATTATGTTTTATATCTTTATGGTGAAAGGTAGCCTATAAAAGGTGATGATATATATATATATATATTCCAAAAAAATCCATGTACTTTTTCCCTTCACTTCTAGTTATGTTTTATATCTTTATGGTGAAAGGTACCCCTAAAAAAGGTGATGATATATATATATATATATTCCAAACTATTCCATGTACTTCTGCCCTTCACTTCTAGTTATGTTTTGTATCTTTATGGTGAAAGGTACCCCTATGAAAGGTGATGAATTTCCTTTTGTTTGTTGGCCCTTTAAGACTATTCACTACCAAAGAAGGTACTGATGTATTTAACTTGTCTTCATTAATGCCCATTTAACCATTGATCATTCACACTTCACTTACAGTTTGTGGCTCTTGTTAACTATCATCATTGCTCTTTTAATTACGAGTTTGTTCTTAATATCCTCCACATCATGCTAGGATTCCCTCCAAATGGTTACCGATTGATGAAGAATGTAGCCGCGTATACTATGAACCTATTTGCAATAACGGTACTATCAATTTTGTCTCTCCTTTAAAGTTTGGATGCAAGGGATATTTGTTTCTTTTGATCCCCGCACAATTAGAAGTATCACAACTATTATTTATGAGATGTGACAGAAATCATATGCCCCACGACTCCACTTTATAAAAAGTGGTAGGCAAAGAATATACAATAGGATAAAGGCCGTGACTCTTCTATCTTCCATGTGATAATCATCTGATGGCTAAGAACTTGGTCAACCAATATGTAGTAGAACTAATCCTATGAATGTCAGTTGGTAGGAACAAAGAGTAATATGTCACATAAGGCTTGAGTAGAGTATAGTCTGAATCCTTCATGAGTGAATAAATATTATAGTAAAAAGGTGGTGGGTATGTACCAATAAGATCTTGATAGTTTATTCTTTCTCAGATGTCTTCAAATATTGAATTCCTAGGATACGTGATAGAGTTGTCATCCCAATAGTGACCTTTGAAGACATCAAGATAATTGTATCTACAATTTGTCATCTAATTTGGAGTGGAGTTATTACATCTTGATAGGATTACAATTGTAGAGGATATAAGCTAGCTCCTTCATATGCTTTTCAGGGGATCATCAAAATGGGGAAGTGGTCTCCATTTTCTATAAATTTCTATCATATCCCACTATCTCTTCCTAATAGTCCTTGACTTAAATGACTCCTTGAGGAAGGTTTAATGTTAGAAATATGTCTAATCTCAACTAATTCAATGTGTCAGTTTTCATCTAGTTGACTTTTACAATTTCATCATTTAATGCAACTTTTAAGGATAACTTCTTGGAGAAGATTAGAAGAGATTTGGGATGATTTTGCATTAATTGAACATTTACTCTCACACACTTTGTGGGTAGTAAATTTAGTAATATTTTATTACTCTTTGATTTCCACCATTGAGTTTAGTTTTATTACTACTGTTGTGGTCATTTTTTGCTTTATGCAACAAGAAGAAGGAAGAGCAACGTACCTCTGCATCTGATAAGAAGAAGAAACTCTGAGCATCAAAGCTCTATTAAAATTGTTCTAGCATATAAATATAATTTGATTGTGTCTATAAATCTGTTGTCTATTTTATTTGTCTAGTGAACAACAATCTCTGTGCATTTTTATTTTTCTTTTATTGCTGCATGAAATCTTAGTTTACTCTATTATATGAATTTTCTGCTCCTCTGCTCCTTTACCCACATCTAGTATCAAAACCATTGGTTCAAATCCCTTTTTCTATCTTTTCTGGGTTTGCACTTCTTTTATGTTTGACAGCCATCAATGGCTTCCACAACCTCAACATTTGGTGCTTCCTTGTCTAGTTTGCAAACCCCCATTTTTACAGGAAAAAGTTATGAATATTGGTCTTTAACCATGAAAGCCTTGTTTAGGTCTTAAGATGTTTGGAATTTTTTTGAGAATGGTTATGCAGAGCCAACAAATCAAGCAACTTACAATGCACTCACCCAGGCAGAGAAAGATCTCTTGAAAGAGCAAAGAAAAAAGGATGGAAAAACCCTCTTCTACATACATCAAGCAATCATGAAAGCATACTACCAAGAGTTGCAATAGTAACACAAGAAAAGGAGGCATGGGATACACTACAAAAAACTTATCAAGGTAAGGACAAAGCTAAAGCTGCAAAAATCCAATTACTTAGAAGAGAATTTGAGAATATATGTATGAAAGATTCAGAGTCTATGGAGTTATTTTTTACTCATGTTGTTGGGCTAGTAAATCAGATAAAATCTCATGGAGAAACATTAGAAGAGACAAGGATAGTTGAGAAAATGTTAAGGTTTTTTCCTACTATGTTTGATCCTTTAGTTGTTGCCATAGAGGAAACTAAGGACTTAACCCAGTTGATAATGGATGAACTACATGCATCCCTAATAAATCATGAATATAGGTTGAATAGATCGCACACCTCCATTGAGAATGAATTTTCATCTTAGGCTTCAATAAGTCATGGAAGAGGTAGAGGTAGATTCACTCCTAGGGGTAGAGGAAGAAACACATTTAGAGGACGTAGCAACAGTCTTGCAAATCAAGGTGGAAGAGGACATAACAACGAACCCTATCATAATCATTCAACTGGTCAAAGACAAGATAAGTCAAATGTTCAATTTCATTACTATAAAAAATATGGTCATTATTTTTTTGAATGTAGAAAGAAACAACATGATCAAGGAAGACAAAATCAAAATCCCCCAAAAAATTCTACAAAAAATTCTATGTTTATTGCATGTGCAAAGATTGTTGAAGCAATTTATACAAAACCACCAATTGAATGCAATATGGTTCAAGAGAGTCCAAATGATATTTGGTATTTAGATTTTGGCTGTAGCAATCACATGTTTGGAAATCTAGAATTATTTTCTAGCTTGGATAAATTAGTCACTTTAAATGTCACTCTTGGGAACAATAATCAAGTGAATGTTATGGGAAAAGGCACTATTGAAATTTTAACCAAAAAGGGGGAGAAAAAATTCATTCATGATGTTTTCTATGTTGTTGGTCTAAAATATAATATGATGAGTATTGGTCAATTGGTGCAAAAAGGATACAAAGTTTATATGAAAAATAATGCATGTGTTATACTTGATAAATATCCTAGTACGTAGATGATAGTAGAGGTACAAATGAAAAAAACCAAATGTTTCCATTGAGGTTGAAACCTGACATCAAAAGAAATGCAGTTGAAGCTTATCATATGGCAGAAAATACACAAGTTGGAGCAACACTTAAGACTGAAATTTCTCAAGATACCTCTCAAGCTGCTCTAGAAATTTACTCTGAAAAAGAACAAAGTTACAAAGTTGCTCCAAAAGGTTGCTGTGAAAATGAAAAAGGCTGCTCCAAAACAGAACAAAGTAGCTTTGGAAAGACTAAAACTGAAACTAAAGAAGAACAAAAAGATAATGTAATTGTTCAAACAATTTTTCAATCATTTGTGAAGAATGAATCCTAGTTATGGCATTTGAGATTTGGCCATTTAGACTTTAGAGGTCTGAATTTGTTGCATAGGAAGAATATGGTTAAGAGGCCACCATTGATTAAGAAACCAGAAAGAGTATGTGAAGCATGCATATTGGGTAAACAACATAGAGAGACCTTTCCAGTTGGAAAATCATAAAGAGCATGTAAACCACTTGAGATTGTTCACTCTGATATATGTGGACCAATGAAAACTCCTTCCATTGGAGGTTGCACATATTTTCTGACTTTTATTGATGATTATACAAGAAAGACATGGGTATACTTTTTGAGGCATAAATCTGATGCATTTGGAGTCTTTCAATAGTTCAAGGATCTTGTAGAGAAGCAAAGTGGTTACCACATCAAGATATTAAGAACTGATAAGGTGGTGAATATAGTTCTAATAATTTTCTAAATTATTGCAGCCAACATGGTATTCACAAAAAAATTACAGCCCGTTACACACCTCAAAAAAATGGTGTGGCTGAAAGAAGAAATCGAACCATCATGGATATGGCAAGGAGTATGCTGAAATCAAAGAATTTATCAAATGAATACTAGGGTGAAGCAATAGCAACTATTGTTTATATTTTAAATAGATGTCCAACTACAAGTGTAAGGAATGTGATTCCTCAATGGGATTAGATTGGTAGAAAGCACAATGTTGCTCACTTCAAAGTCTTTGGATGCATTGCATATTATCATGTACTTGAAGAGCTGAAGAAAATTGGATAACAAAGGTGAGAAATTTATTTTTGTTGGGTATTCAAAAGATACAAAAGCGTACAAGTTATTTAATCCAATAACAAGAAAATTTATAATCAGAAGAGATGTACAATTTGTGGAGAATGAAGCATGGGATGGAAATGTAGAAAAAATAATAAGTGTAGCATCAGTTGATCCACATGATGATATGACTGATGAAGTGATAAAACAAAAAACTATTCCTCAAGAAATACCTCCTTCCACTCCCAGAAATGCAACACAAGTTGTAGCACAAGCTACACCTCATTCTACAAAAAGAATTTCAAGAAATCAAAAAATTTCTTCCACACAACAAACTCCACAAAAAACACAAGCAATAACATCATTTGGAAGTCCTTCAAATTTAGCTGATAGAAGCAACTCATCTGATCCTACATTGGTAAGCTTATTGCAGCAAAAAATAAGGAGTTTAAGAGATATAAATGAAGATAATTTTAGTGTTGAAACATCAAATTCATTTTCTGTTTTTTCTTTATTTTCAGAAGTTATTGATCCAATATTCTTTGATGAAGTAATTAAGGATGAAGCATGGGCTAAAGCTATAGATGAAGAGATTGAAGCTATTGAGAAGAAAAATACTTGGGAGTTGGTGGATCACCCTCAAGAAAAGGATGTTATAAGTGTAAAATGGATTTACAAGACAAAGTATGGCATGGATGGAAATGTGTTGAAGCATAAGACAAGGTTGGTTGTTAGAGGTTTACTCAGTAGCCTGGTATTGACTACAATGAAAAATTTGCACTTGTCACTCAATTGGATACAGTAAGGAGTGTTTTGGCCATTGAAGCCTAAAAAAAGTGGCAAGTTTTTCAAATGGATGTAAAATATGCATTTTTAAATGGTTTGATTGAAGAAGAAGTTTATGTTGAGGAGCCCAAAGGATATGAAACTGTAGGTCAAGAAGGCAAAGTATACAAGCTGAAAAAATCACTCTATGGACTCAAGCAAGCTCCTAGAGCATGGTACAGTCAAATTGATTCCTATTTGATTAAGAATGGTTTTAGTAGGTGCAATAGTGAGCCTAATTTATATATCAAGATGGATGAACAAGGTAAAATGTTGATAGTTTTTCTTTATGTAGATGATTTGATCTTTATGGGATACCTTTCTTAAGTTCTTTTAAGGCTTCTCTGATGAAATGAGTTTGAGATGACTAATCTTGGACTCATGAAATAGTTTTTGGGAATAGAAGTTAAGCAATTAGTCGATGGTATTTTTGTTTCTTAGTCAAAGTATGCAAGTGATGTATTGAAAATCTTTAATATGTTGAATTGTAAACCAACCCCTACTCTAGCTGTGATAGGACTAAAGTTAAGGAAGGATGATGATGGTTCATTAGTTGATCTTAGATTGTTTAAAAGGTTGGTTGGTAGTCTCATGTGCATGAATGCCACAAGACCTGATACCATGTATGGTGTGAGCTTTATCTCAAGGTTTATGGAGTCTCCAAAAGACTCTCATTGGCAAGGTGGAAAAAGGATATTGAGGTACATATGTGGAACTAAAAACTATGGAATTTTGTATTTAGTTGTAGATGAATTTAAAATCATTGGATACACTGACATTGATTGTGTTGGTATCATAGATGATAGAAAAATTACTTTTGGTTATGTTTTTCATTTTGGATTTGGTGTTGTAGCTTGGGCTTCAAAGAAACAACCCATTATTACACTTTCTTCAGCATAAGTGAAGTAGGTGGAAGCTACAACAACAACATGTCAAGCCATATGGATGAGAATAATTTTGGTTGAGTTGATGCATAAAGAAGATGAAGAAACAAATATTTCCTATGATAATAAATCAACCATTGCATTGTCTAAAAATCATATTTTTCATAAAAGAAGCAAGCACATAAACACTAGATACCATTTTATAAGAGAGTTAGTGAATAACAAGGAAATATATTTGGAATTTTGTAGATCAAAATATCAATTTGCTGATATTTTTACTAAACCATTGAAAAAAGATGCATTTGAATACTTGAGAAGTTGTTTGGGTGTATGTGCTGAAAATGAATGCTCCAAAAGTTTTTGTGCAAGTGTGGATGCACCAGAAACTTTTGAACAGAATGCAGGAATAGAAGGAAAATGTTCTTGGAACCTTTTAGAGTGAAGGAAAAAGACAAAGGGCATATGCTCTGAAACCTTTTAGACATAAGGCAAAAGACAGAAGGCAGATGCTCTAAAACTTTTCAGATAGAAGTTAGATGCTTTGGAACTTTTTAGGAAAAAGAAGAATGTGCCAAAACTTTTTGAAAAGCATGCTAGGCATGAAAATGGATGCTCCAAAATTTTTTGAGCAGAATGTCTACTAGTTGAGATTAAGGGGGAGTTTTAGAAATATGTCTAATCTTAACTAATTCAATGCATCAGTTTTCATCCAGATGAGCTCCACCATTTCAGCATTTAATGCAACTATTAAGGATAACTTCTTGGAGAAGATTACGGGAGATTTGGGATGATTTTACATTAATTGAACATTTACTCACACACTTTGTGGGTAGTAAATTTAGTAATATTTTATTAATCTTTGTTGTCCACCGTTGAGTTTAGTTTTATTACTAATTTTGTGGTCATTTTTTTCTTTATGCAACAAGAAGGGAGAGCAACATAGCTCTGCATTTGATAAGATGAAGAAACTCTAAGCATCGAAGCTCTGTTAAAATTGTTCTAGCCTCTAATATATAAATATAATCTTATTGTGTCTATAAATCTGTTATCTATTTTTTGTGTCTGGTGAACAACAATATATGTGCATTTTTATTTGTCTTTTATTGCTGCATGAAAATCTTAGTTTACTCTATTATATGAATTTTATGATCCTCTGCCCCTTTACCCACAAGTAATTAAGGGGTGGAGGTGAGGATTATCCTTAAGTTTTTCTGCCATTTCCAATGAGTGATAATTTAAACAAACTTATTATTTACTTTATCTATTTCATCCCCTCCCATATGATATATCTTATAAGAAAGTATTCATCTTGATAATATTGAGGACTCTCATCAAATAGGTATTTCTCTTTTAAAATATTAGTCCATAAGGCTTATCTATTAGATATGAATCTTTTGAAGTCAAAAAATACATACCCTTACAATTTCAAACTATTTTTGCACTCAATTTGGTGTCCATCCCTTTAATGTTTCTCTAGGCTCATTTTACCCTTATATTAGCCTTTTTCCCCTTCCATGGTGTAAGGGAATTGACTCATATGTGACCCTTTTTTTTTATCAAGTTTGTGCTTCAGTTATCTTAATCTTGTGTTTCACCTTTTCTATAGTAGAGATTGTCTAGATAATAGTACTACATGCAGATGTCTACACGACATGGTAGAATATTGTGATAGTTTCCTATTTGGTAATTATTTTCAATAGTTTTACCACTTTTCACCTTCTCAAGTTAACGGTGATGACTCAAGATGAATCTAAAAGGCTTGTTAGCCTCTTTCTCTTGCCTCCTCTTCAACTTTTTAATCTATTTTTTCAACTTTTATACTCTCTTTCATCTCTTTGGATTTTCTTCTTATAACCTTACTATTCTCAAGTACTCTATCGCATTGTACAACTTTATATAAGTATTATATTGAATTCAATTCCTCTTTGTGAGTGCACCAACATCCTACAACATTATTCTTGTTGCTCTCTTGTCCTCTTGGATTCGTCAAGCTTAATAATATGATATTTCTTTTATTCTCCTTAATATTTTTTATTCATTTTAGTATTGTTATTTCAACATTATGTTCTTGTAGTACCCTATAGAACCTTGGGATTCTTAAATACATTTTATATCCTTCATTCTAGTATACATTGTTAGTTTGAAAAGTGTCTTTATGTATCTAGTTATCATTTATCTAGCTCCTACATCTAGTAGTCCTATTCACACTAGCTTAAGTTCATTTAGTGGTTTAACTATCTCACCCCATAGACACTTGAAACATGCATTCACACTTGTCCCAAGTGTTATACATGTGACACATCACTTGGAGGGTTGGTCAGTCTTTTTTATTTCACCTTCCTACCTCTTCCTTGTTTTATATAAACAAGGAGTGGTCATTATATTCTACACAATATATGATAGTTATTTGGATTTTGTATTGTGATTAATTCAATTTATGGTAGTTTGAATATTGCATGCACTATTTTTCTCCCACATGGTATTAGAATGTTGAATAATTGCAAGTTCCTTCCTAATTTTTTGGTGAATCAAGCTTTTAGCCATATCAATGAAACATTGTGGAGCCAAACAAAATGTCACTACATATAGAAGTCTCAAGAAATGAAGAAATATATTTTGTTTTGTTAAATTCGGTAATTTCATTTTTTTGCAATTTTTTGATCTATTATACTAAAATTTATAAAAATTCAAAAAAAAGTATATGATCAAAATTTACAAAATTTTGACCTTTCAGACTTATTGTTTAAGAATTTTATGATCTATGGAGAAAATTTGGCCAATTTTTACCTATTTGCAAGTTGTCATGAGGAGATATTCTATATGCCAATCTCTTGAGTATATTGACCTCCATTGTGATCAAGAGGCAACACATTTTCTCCTAAGTGGTCGTGAGAAGCTTGTGTGGGGTTCTTTTTTATTTGAAGTGACCCTCACACTACCATTTTTTGGATTTCTCTCATCCTATTGCTATTGTAGTTGTATGAATTTCTCATTAGGTACCCCTCATGAAAGAGAGAATTAGTATGCTCAATGAATGTTTTCTACAATTGAATGACATCCATTGTTCTATTGGTAGTCCTCCTTGTGACTTGAACCTTGAATTTCTCATGGGAAATACATCTAATATTTCTTCCCATGACTCAGCCAAACTGGCACTGAGATACAACTCAGGCGGCAAGCTTGCAGAATAGCTAAAAACTAAACAAACCACAAAAGGTAATTATAGGAAATATTAGCACATTCCCAAATTCACAAGGAAAGAAACTTCATCACTAAGAAATGTGGATAAATTCATTTCTTGTATATATCCCTCTTCACAAGCCAAAGACAATCTAACATACTATCAAACACATCTTCTATTGTCGCATGATCCAAAACCTAAAACTTTGGATATAACACTTTAGAAGACCTCTGATCATCAATTTCAAATTGTGCAACCACATCTTCAAGAATGAAGAAATATAGAGCACACTACAAAACACTTAGCAATCACCTTGTTTAGTCTTTATGATAATTTTATCAAAACCACTTGGAAACCAAGTAACCTTGTTGCATCTGCAACACCTGCTTAACATCATACACACCTTCTTAACATATCCACAATAGAGGTTGACATCAATGAAAAACTAATGACAACATAGTGCAACAATATCCCCCTTTGTCATTGATGGTAACATCTGTTGAAAAATCACCAACAACAAAGGCAACTGTGATCTCTAATACTCAAGTAGCTCTCCCCCTTACTTTAGCTCTCCCCCTTGAATATTTATTTCCCTATATTTTTAGACTTCTCTCTCCCCTTTTGACATTAATGGCAAAGGGAAACAACATGTAATGTTATCTTTTGAATAGTTTTGTGATAGACTTATAAGAGAACAATCTAAACTAATCTATATGGATGTTATTACCTCTTCAAAAATTCAAGCACGCATTGTCCAATCATCTAAGGGAAAAAGGAAACAAGACTTCTAATAAACTTGAGCCATCATCTAAGAAGAAGAATCTAGTTGACACACAAGCCACAAAACCTACATAGTCAAGAAAGAAGCCTTACAAATCTAAAAATAAAATCCATTATACTTTTTGTGGATTATAGAATCATGATAGAATTTTTTTTTATAAGAGGATTGCAGCTATGGAAGAGGCCATGTAGAGACACCACATTGATCTTCCCAAACATACTAGGGAACATTCCCTTACAACTAAAGGTTTGCATTCATCCAAGGATAGTTGGATAGTTGACTCCAAAGCCTCACACCACATGACTCACTTAAAGGATCTTCTAGCATCTATTCTAGTAGTACTACTCATATTTCAATGGGAAACTCTTCATAGATTCTAGTTATGGGGTTAGGTACAGTACAATTGACACAAGGTAGCATTGAGTATGTTCTCTATGTTCTTGATATTTCAAGTAATCTCATTTAATTTTACCAAATTTTTCATAGTGGTTATGGAATTACAATTGATTTTTCACCACATGATGTAGTTATTTGTCAACTACACTATCTAAAGAAGATTATTGCATCAGGCAGAGAAGATCATGGTTTTTGTTCATAAGGTTTCATGGTTTTAATTCATCTTATGGAGCATCACATATTTCCCAAGTTGATTCTTTGAGTACACTATGGTACAAGAGGTTTGGACACCTCAATTATATGTATCTTTACTAGTTCAATACTAATAATATGGTACTTGGACTCCCTAAGGCATCTTGCATAGAGGATTTTTTTTTAGGTTGTGTATGAAGGACACACAATATAATAAGAGGGGGGTGAATCATTATAGAAAATCTATTTAAAAATATTTGATTCAACATGTATTTCCAAACATGAATCATCAAGCATGAATCAAAATAGCTACTATAAATCAAACATAGAATCACACATTCAAACAATGAACACCAGATATATGTGGAAAATCGAAATGGGAAAACCACAGTGAGAAGAGCTACTTGGAGCTACTATCAAATTCCGACCTCACAAAAATAATGAATGAGTTACAATTATGAATTAGGAACCAACCTAATAGAGACACCAATCCCCTATTGTATTTGTAGGAACCAACCTACTAGAGACACCAATCCTGAATAAAAATATTTGGGCAACAACTCAGTAATAAAACACTAGTCCTATCACATTACAAAGATAAAGCTTGTAGAACTTCAATGTTGATCACATAGATTACTCTTTATTTGAAATTTATTCAAACCATCTCTCACATAACTTATGACCTTCTTATGATGGCGTACAATGATTGAGATGGAATTCCCATTGAATTAGACTTTCTCGCACAATTACCCTTACACTCACATATTCATTCTAGTGAGATCTAAACTATGATAATTATATATACTTCTCATTACATTAACAACACTTCATGTTGGCTAGGAGTTTTTAACAACATCCACAATTAGCCAAGTTAGCTAAGGTGGACCTAAAATCAAGTTGACATGAAACATGTAGTGGGTAGGTCCTAAATCAAATTTGATGTCACCAAAAGAGAATGATATCATTTTCTTCCATCAAGGATCTTAACCATAACCTATTTCACTTTATCACACTACCTTTGAAGGTCACACACTATAAGTTATTTCCACACAGTTCTAGAACAACCACTGGTTAATTAACCAATATCGTGACCCAAATGTCACTTCAATATTTTTTCATACTAAACATAAATCCCAAAAAATAGAATAATCTAAAAAATGTGTAGAAATACTCTCTTTTCAAACTGCAAACCAAAACTTGCATCCAGTAAGAAATAAAAATCATGAACATGTTTCTAGAAAAATCTCTATGCCTGAGGAACTAACCTCCAAAATTTTGGATTAGACTTCTAGATTACTTCCATCAAAAAAATATGCAAGCATACTAAAATAGTCTTCTTCGTTTTTCTCAAAATTCTCTAATATTATAGTACGATTACTTGTTGGCATTACTCATTTTCCATCAATGAGCATCAATGGCATTAATCCTTTGACATCAATGACAACATGTGTTCAATAATCTCCTCTTTTATCATTGATGGAAAATAGGAAAATGTTGATGGCATAAGAAGATAAATCTAATGTGTCTGAATCAGGAGGACACCTCACATTAAGTTCCACCTAATTTTCTTAGATAATTTAGAATTTTTAGACCATTTACCCCCTTTGACATCAATAGAAAAGGTTAACTACTTTTTGTAAAATATAGAAACTTGTTTCTCAGATAGATTCCCCCTAAGTCCATATCGCACTACTTCAAAAATATTCCACAAGACCACCAAATCTTCTTACACTAGGGAGTCAACATTCCCCCTCAACCTGTGCTTCCTCTTGATTCAACAGGATGGAGAAAAAACTCCCAACTTCTATCAAAGATACTCAAAAGTCTCCTTGGGAAGAGGTTTTTTCAAATTTCTTCTACTTGTTCCTTGGTTTCAACATACTCCAACTTCACCTCTTTGTTTGCAATCTTCTCTCAGAAAATGATACTTAATTGCATATGCTTTGTCCTTGAGTGCTTTACTAGATTCTTGGAAGTATCTATAATATTTTTTTTGTCAAAAAGAATGAAAATAGGTTCACAAAAATCTATTTTCATTTCCTTCAAATTATCGTTCATCCATAATATCTGAGTGCAACATGAAGTTGTTGCAATATACTTTGCCTCTATTATGGATAGAGATATTGAATCTTGCTTCTTACTAAGCCAAGATACAAGACTATCACCAAGAAAGAAAGATCCACCACTTGTACTCTTCTACTCTTCTATTCTTCCTACCCAATATGCATATGTAAATGCAGATAGAGTGGTTTTTTCACTCTTAGGATACCACAAATCAAAATCCATCATAGCCTTCAAATATCTAAATATCCTCTTTACTACCTTGACATGAGTTTCCTTAGGTTCTTCTTGAAATATAGCTACCATACCAATTGCTTGCATTACATCCAATCTAGATGCAATCACATACAACAATATACCAATCATTGACCTATAAAAAGTTTGGTTTTTTGGAGTAGATTCATCACCCTTACTCAATTTACACCTAGTAACCATCGATGTACTCATCGATCTGCATTCTTCCATCTTAAACTTGCTCAAAATTTATTTTATGTAGTTGTTTAGAGGGATAAATATGTATTTATCTAATTAAGAAATATGTAAACCAAGAAATAAAGATAATTCACCAAGCATTGACATTTCAAACTTATTATGTATTTCATTCTAGAACTCTTTGCATGTATATCATCACTATTTTTGCCAAAGATAATGTCATCAACATAGACAACAACAATAAAAAAATGATCATCTTTTATTTTTATGTATAAACTACTATTTGTACTACCTCATTGGAAATATTATTGTTACAGATATCTATCCAATCTATATTACCATTCTCTAGGAGCGTGTTTGATTCCATAAAGTGATTTATTCAGTCTATACATAAAATCTAGATTATCTAAAAATTGGAATCCTTTCAGTTGCTCAATATGAACTTATTTATCTAACTATCTATTTAGAAATAAAAAATTCACATCCATTTGATATACCTTAAAATTCTTGAATGATGATAAGTCCAAAAATATTATGATTGCTTCCAACCTTGCTACCAAAGTAAATGTCTCCTCAAAATCAATTCCTTCAACCTAAGCATATCTTTTACATCCAAGTCTGGCCTTGTTCTAAATCACTTCACTATCCTTATTCAACTTATTTATAAAGAACCATTTGGTACCAATAACATTTTTTTCTTTGGGTCTTGGAACTAGTTCCCAAGTTTCATTTTTCTTGATCTAAGTCAATTCGTCCTCCATAACATCTATCCATCATTTCTATTTTCTCGCTTCTATCATAGAAGCTTGTTTCAAGTTTTGATAGTAATGCAAAGTGTAACTATTCATTTAATTTCTCAACTCTTCTCTAAGTCTAAACTCCACTATTTTGATCTCCTATAATCTAATCTTTAGAGTGATTCTTCTAAATATACCTTGCCAAAGTCTTGGAAACTATGTTCTCAAAATCAACTTTAGAGTCTTCATCACTATTATAGATTGGTTATTCATCATCTTCCTCATTCAAAATAGCAATAGACTATATTGTTCCATTAATATTTACATTGGAACTTTCCACAATCCTTTTCAACCTTTTATTAGAGCATTTATATGCCTTGCTTACCATAGAATAACCAAGAAAAATTCCTCCATCAGATCTGGTATCAAATTTACTCAAATTTTCTTCATTCCTTTTGATATGGCACTTGCTTCAAAATATCCTAAGATTTCTAACTAAATTCCTTCTTCCTTTCCACAATTCTTATGGTTTTTAAGCAGTCCTTGCTCTAGTTTGAACACTATTCAAAATATATACTATGATTTAAATTGTTTCTCTCAAATACATATCTAAAAAAATTTCTTTACTTAACATAGTTTTGGTCATCTCTTGTATGGTCTGATTCTTCCTCTTAGCAACTCCATTTTGCTAAAGAATTATAAGAGAAGAAAACTATATTTGAATCCCATGCACATCAAAAAATTCATCATACCAATTAGAATTGAATTCTCCACCTCTGTCTAATCTCATAAATTTGATAGTTCTTTTCGTTTCATTCTCAACCATAGCCTTGCATGCTTTAAACTTCTCAAAAATATTTTGATTTATTCTTTAGAAAAGTAATCCAAGTCATTTTAGAATAATCATCAATAAGCATAATAAAATATCTATCACCTTGAATTCTCTTTTTTCTCATTGATCTGCATATATCATTATGAATCAAATCCAATGGATTTATTGTAGAATATTCCTTGGTAGGAAATTTGATCCTTGTTTTCTTTCCTTCATGACATGGCTTGCAACTAGTAGACTAAGGTTGTTGGAAAATATGCCTCAACTTGTTGGCTTGAGCCTTTGTTAAGGACTTAATGAATTTACCCTCCATAATGCAGAGTCGTTCCTTCTCTTTGGCGGAAGCACGTTGGTCCTTGCCTTCATCGGCAAAATGATTGCATATCAGTGAGTGACAATGTGTTGTCTCACCAATATGTTGATATGTGATTAACCTTGTATTGGTGTGACTTGGAGTCATCACTGGAACTCTTCACTAGGCTATGCTGATGGATTGATGGAAAATGGAAGTGACTCGGATTGTGATGGTAGTGGGAACCACAACAAAAGTATCAGTGTGACTTGGGGTCATCGGTGGAAATCTTCATCAGGCTACATCGATGCACTGATGCTTGTTAAAGGTAATCTTGATCTACGGTTGTGATGAGATTAATCCAGTGACACTCATTTTATTCCATGCCCAGTTATGGTGAGTACTGATGAAATATTGTGAAGCGAGCAGAATTGCCTGAGTGATTGACACTTGGTGGCTTGATCAATGGTGTTCACTAGTCCTGTGCCTCGTGTGGTGGGTCCCAAGTGACTCATGTGGGGTGTGTCGGATTCGAACATATGTTGTTTTTTCAGGGAAACTTATCGAGAATATTGTAGATTCTTTTCTGATTCCCCAAAAGTGCACTAGTGGTGTACACATGTCTTGGTAGGTCTTGGCCACGACAAGCAATATATGAAGGGAAAGTGCTCAGAGGCCATTTGAGCACATGGGTAGTTTTCAACGGTTGGCCTATTGTGGATGTTGAACCAAACCAATAGTTTGGCATGTTAGTCAAAGTGATGGATGAATAGAGTTATGACACATGACATGATATTATTCATTTATTTTACATTATTGTTGTAAATCAACATTGATTGGCTGAAAGCTTTATTCTTTGGTAGCGATTAATTGCGGGGTTGAAAAAGTGTAATTTTTTTGGTATATCTCTATAATCCAATTCAATGTTGGGTGGCTTGATGCGTGTTGTAGTGTAGTGTTTCTAGAGAATGGTGGAAGCTTGTCAGTGGAGTAATTAATTACCCTTATGGTTGTTGGTTGGATAGGCAAGAGAGAGGTGGTTGATCATGATGTGAGATCGGATTGAGGAGAAGAGTGTGTGTGTTCGTGCTGTATGCGAAGATCATTGTAATCATGAACACTGAGACACACAAAACTAAGAAGATGTGAACTTGAGAGGTCATGAGGTTGTGCTGGCCAAAAGGTTGGTTGTGCATGTGGGTTGGTGAGATGAAATGAATCTTCATTGTATGTCGTGTGAGGATATTGTAATAGTGCAAGGTTTTAGATCTATGTTGTTGCATGTATTCTCTAGATGAACAAGATGAAACTCCTATAAAGGCTATGAGCCTGAGATTGTATTGTAACTCTATTTGTTTCTGAATAATACAATGGCTGGATCTTTTGGAGGGTGGGGTTTTTTACCCGAAAGGGTTTTCCCCATGTACATTTGTGTGTTCATTAGTTTGTCTTCCATGCTGTTAGATTTTATATTTTTGAATCTATGTATGTGTTGAATCTGTTATTTGTCTACATGTAATTTTCTTAGAAGGATTAATGGGGGGAACAACTGTGCCTATTTCTTCTTTATGGCATAGTGGTTTTGTGTCTTTGAGGTGATTTGAAGAAATTAAAGTCACTAAGGCACTATTGTTTTAGATGTTTTGTTCTAAGATGACCCATTTCTTTCCCCAACAAGTGGTATTAGAGTTGGTTAAGGGAGGTCAAGGTATTTCTTGATACCAACAAGTGGTATCAGAGCCTTCTTTTGGATGCTAGTTCTGGGTATTTCTCCTATGAATATTTCTTAGTCTATCAAGCTTGAGGAAATCTAGAGGAATCGGCTAATGTTTGATCCTTTGATGAGTAAAAGTTCTTGCTCTTTTTTGAGACAATATGCAATTTGAAAGACATTAAAGATGGAGAATCTGGAGTTGATCATATTGTGATGATCTGGTTTAAGGCTCCTAGTTGGTAGTAAATGATCTTGATGCAAGGGGTGTGAGTTTATACTTATGGTTGTGTTGCACCAGAGCATGGTTCATACTGGGTGTCTGTGTGAGAGGCTCCTTGATGGTATGGAAATTCTTGGGTTGTTTTTCAGCCATGTAGTATTGTTCTTGTGTTGGGTGCTTTGACTTAGCATTGAAGGTGTTGTTCTCTGTTACCCTAATTACATAAAGGCTATGAAGTTGATCTTTGGGTGGTCTAAAAACTTCTTAATATCTTGGCTCTCTCGTATGCTTGTGCATGAGTGTGGTTTTGGAATTGGTTTGAAATGGGCTTGGATTTCCTATATTACCTGTATCTTGTACTAGCATGTTTTAGTTTCATGTTCTCTGGCTCTGAAGGTTTTCTATAGATTTTCCTAAAAATTCTATGATGCATATTCATGTTAGTTCATTCTTTTGGTTAACCATGATGGTTGTGTACAGACTCTTGGGTCATCCAAATGAGAAGTGGATATGGATGTGCATGGGTGTTTTGAAAACATGATGTTTTTGCAGGTTTTGCATAGTAAAAAAAATCTTGTGGTTATGTGGAGTTGTTGTTAACCTATTTTCTATACCCTAGCTTTTGGGGTGTGGTTGGATGAGATAGTTGCAGTTCAACATGGTTTGAGGAGGTGTAATTTCTTCTCTACATGGGAGTGTTGGTATGTGATTTGTCACTCAACACTCTTGTGGTGTTGCTTGCTAGTTTCCTAGACTACGATGCTTGAGTTGTGGACATGATTGTCAAATCAAATTTGAGCTTGATCTGGTGTTTGAGTCATGTTGTCTACATGGTTTTTTCTTTGAGATCTCATTTTTGCAGTTTCCAGTGCAATGATAGATTTGTAGGTTTCATTGATTGGATCTATGAGTTGAGCACGTTGTGGGTTGTCTTTACCTACATTTTTTCTATGGGACAACTCAAAATTGGACTGTCAATATCCACAAGATTGTTTTACTGTTGATGTAAATTTGTTAGTTGGCCTTGTCTATGGTCACGTGTGCATTGGCGTGGCTACTTTGAGATGAGAGGAAGGATAGTGTTGAGTACCTGAATAGTCAATTTTGGGGACCTATAGCATGTGTATCATGATGTCATGGAAGGATTGGGTACACTGGTTAGTGTAATCTTTTGATAGTGATGGTGTGGTCTGCATGGTTTGGATATCTTGGTGCTGTTTTGAATTGTTGTCACATGGACATGTTGTCGATTGTACTTGGAGGATTTTTAGACTAGAAGATGTTTGGTCATTATGCTTGGAAAGCTTGATGTCATAGTTTAGTGGGAGATTTAGCAGTGATTGTGGATTCATCACTTGGTGGTGAATGATATTCTTTAGTGTTGCAGATGTTACTAGGAGGGACACTTAGATCCTGTTGTTGTAGAAGGGTTCTTTCACATTTGCATGGACACTATTTGAGGATGTGCAATATCTTGGAACCATAGAGGATGTTTGGAGTCTTTGGATGAGATGTTGGTGGTGCTTGACTGGTGATGTTGGCTTAGAGTTTGTTTGCTTGATGTCATGTATACTCGTGCTTGATCATTAGAGTTTTGGGATGTTGCATTGCTCTTTAAACCATAATTTTTCCACTTGAAGTGTGGTATCTCCTAAGGGGGATGAGTAGATCATGATGTCATGATAATTTCTTGTTTCAATTGTTTGGAGCTTTGATAATGGTCTAGTAATTCTCTATGTTTTGAGTATATTGGTCATATGCTTGAGAACTTCATGTTAAGTGCAGTTATGTAGATTGGAGTTTAGCATGAGATGATCGGTTGCTGGTGCTCATGGATACATGGAGAATGAGGTGAGGTTGTAATTCTCATGGAATGAGAAAGGTGTTGTTTACAGCTGAAATTTTGAGTAGCCTACACCTTGGTTGCATGCGAGTTCAACAGAGACCAGTGAGGAGATTTATTTTGGATGAGTCATGGTGGCTTGTATATCTTGAAGGAGCATTTTTTGTTTCCTCTCTTGGTCTACTCAGCGGTGAAGTTTATTTGAGAGGTATTTTCACATTATATCTTTCAGATGTATTTTATGCTTTATCTTTCATAGATATGGATCTTGAATTGTTGTTTTAAGGTTCTGGAGAATTCATAGTGGAAGGTGGACAACATAGTTGATTTCCTTGTGCTTCTAAGAACTAGTAGGAGATAGTTATATGGGCTGGTTTGATATTCTTTGAGAGGTTTTCCTTTGGATGTGAAGGAGATCAAACTTGACACAGCTAGCATTTAGAAGTGTATGTAGGAGGATGCTACATGTTATGATTTGTTGTTTCTCTTTAGTCTGGTTTTTTCTTCCTATATGTTTGAGCTCATATGACTTTATTGTGATATGTCTATGTGGAGTCATGATGTTCATTAGTTTGTGGTCATGTGTTGACACTTGGGTGATGACATGGAGGTTCTTGTGACTCTTTCTTTTTCAGATATGGAGAACTTGGAAGAGCTTTGGAAGACTGGTGAGAGAAATGATTCTTGTAGTAGTTGGATGGATGTTGTACATATCATTGTAGATATTTCCTTGGTACTACATGGTTGAATTTCTATGTGTTTTGATTGGTAGAATTTTTATGCCATTGATCTTTTAGATTTGGCATTACCCATGTAGTGGGAGTACCTGTATGTGTTTGGTCTTCTTTGACTAGTTGGCACATGGTGCTTGTATCTGTGGTTGATGGGTTGGTTGTGTTGCTGGCATGAGTTTATTAATGTGGATACCTCTAAGGTATGGGTGATTGGATGGAACAGCACAAGCTATGAGTGATATTTTCAATCATGTGGGTTTGATCAGTTGGATGGGAGTAGTCAATTTTCTGGTTAATGTTCTAGCTAATGTTCTATCTTTTTTTTGGAGAATGACTTCATGACTATGTTCACGATTGAGAGTTTTTTAGTTGTTTCATGTTGCTTCTATATGGATGGTGAGAATGATGGAGTGGTGGTAGTGTGGTGCCTTTTTTTTCTATAGGATCTGATTCTTGTGTTCTTGAGATTGGTGCATATACGCCTTGGCTCATTCCTTTTTTTTTCCTATGGTGCATGGTTGGAGTCGTTGCCTGAGTTGGTAGACATATTGGATGTCGATGCAGGTGTCTTGGTTGGAGCACAAAATTATTGTGTTAGATTCTTGAGTTCAAGTTTGGAGGAAGCTAGTAAGTCTTCATCAAATGGGAGCTTGTTGGAAAATGTGCCTCAACTTGTTGGCTTGAGCCTCTGTTAGGGACTTCATGAATTTACCCTCCATACCATGCAATTGTTCCTTGCCTTTGGTGGAAGCACATTGGTCCTTGCCTTCATCAATAAAATGATCACATATTGGTGAGTGACAATGTGTTGTCCCAGCAATATGTTGATATGCGATTAACCCTATATCAGTGTGACTTGGATTCATCAGTGGAACTCTTCACCAAGCTATGTCGATGGACCAATGCTAGATGGAAGTGACTCAGATTTTGATGGCAGTGGGGACCATAGCAGAAGTATCAGTGTGACTTGGGGTCAGTGGTGGAACTCTTCATTAGGCTACGTTGATGCACCGATGCTTGTTAAAGGTAATCTTGATCTACAATTGTGATGAACTTAATCCAATGACACTTGTTTTATTCTGCACTCAATTGTGGTGAGTATCGATAGAATCTTGTGAAGTGAGTGAAATTACCTGAGAAGTTGACACTTGGCAACTTGATCAACGCTGTTCGCTATTCCTGTGCCTCATGTGGTGGGTCTTGAGTGACTCATGTGGGGTGTGTCGGCTTCAAACAAGTGTCATTATTTTGGGGAAACTTATCGAGAATATTGTAGATGCTTTTTTGATTCCCCGAAAGTGAACTAGCGGTGTACACGTGTCTTGGTAGGTCCTTGCCACAACAAGCGGTATATGAAGGGAAAGTGCTCGGAGGTTGTTTTGGCACCTGGGAAGTTTTTTACGGTTGGTCTGTTGTGGATGTTGAACCAAACCAACTGTTTGGTGCATCAGTCAAAGTGATGGAAGAATAGAGTTACCACACGTGGCGCAATATTATTCATTAATTTTACATCGCTATTGTAAATCAACGTTGATTGGCCAAAATCTTGATTCTTTGGTAGCGATTAATTGCGAGGTTGACAAAGTGTAGTTTTTCTAGTATGTCTTTGTAATCCAATTCAATATTGGATGGCTCGATGCGTGTTCTAGGGCGGTGTTGCTAGAGAATGGTGGAATCTTGTTGGTGGGGTAATTAATTACCCTGATGGTTGTTGGATAGATAGGCAAGAGAGATGCAGTTGATCATGATGTGAGATTGGATTGAGGAGCAGAGTGTGTGTGTTCGAGAGGTATGCAAAGAGCATTGTAACCGTGAACATTGAGACACACAGAACTGAGAAGATATGAACCTAAGAGGCCATGAGGCCGTGTCAGCCAAAAGGTTGGCTGTGCATGTGGGTTGGAAAGATGAAATGAATCTTCATTGTATGTCATGTGAGGACATTGTAATAGTGCAAGGTTTCAAATCTATGTTGTTGCCTATATTCTCCAAATGAACAAGATGTAACTCTTGTAAATGCTATGAGCCTGAGATTCTATTGTAACTCTGTTTGTTGTTGAATAATACAATGGCTGGATCTTTTTGAGGGTGGGGTTTTTTACCTGAAAAGGTTTTCCTCATGTAAATCTATGTGTTCATTAGTTTGTCTTCTATGTTGTTAGATTATGTGTATGTGTTGAATCTATTATTTGTCTGCATGTAATTTTCTTAGAAGGATTAATGGGGGAAACAACTGTGCCTTTTTCCGCTTTGTGGCATAATGGTTTTGTGTCTTTGAGGTGATTTTAAGAAATTAAAGTCACTAAGGCACTATTGTTTTAGATGTTTCGTTCTAAGATGACCCGTTTCTTTCCCCAACAAAGGCTTCTTGATTTTTAGTGTCTCTTACCATTCCTTTTGAATTGATCCTCACAATATCATCAAAATTGATGTCTCCCAACCTTCTATGCCATATCCAAATTTATTCTCTATGTATTGTAAAGCAATTCTATCCATTTATTTCACTCATATGATACACATATTTGTCAGTCTTGCTTCCTTTCGCAATCAACTCTCTAGTATCAATCTTTCTAATTTCACAACCTTTAGCACTAAATGAGAGCTTGTAACCTTTATCACACATTTGAATTATACTCAAAATATTGTATTTTAAACTTTCCACATATAAAACATCATGAGTTTTTGTCTTTTCACCATCAAGACTCAAAATACCCTTATCGACAATCTTAGCAGCAAAGTTTTTACCAAGAGTTATAGATCCTCCATCAAGCTTCTTGAATTGTATTAAATTTCTCTTGTCCCCAATCATATGACTTGAGAACCATTGTAAATGATCCATAATATCTTCTCCTTTTGAGCAAGTAGGGCAGACTGAACCACCATGGATTTCTCTAATCTTTGATCCTTTGGCTTCTTCTTCCAGAATTTATCTACTTTATTATTCTAGCATTCTAACTTATCTCCTATTATATATGGTATAGGAGGACTCATAAAATTACTTCTGGATTTTCTAGTAATATGTCCAAAATTATTGCATTTGTGATAGATAATATTGAAATTATACAACAATACAAATTTGTGTCTTCTAAAAAATCATGTCTTCTTGCAAGAGCCTTTCTACAATTCATAGCCTTATGAACAAAATGATTGCAATTAAAACAGTAATCAAAAAAGATTGATAGAACCTGGTATTGTGTCCTTGTCTTTTTGAAGCTTGTCTTTTGGGCCTTCTGTTATTCATGTACACTTGGATGAAACCATCATTCACCAACTTGAATTCATTGATTTTTGCAACTTTCTCAGACTTTGAACTTTTGGAGTTATTCTTTTTTGGATTCTCAATAATAGACATCATAGTCTTCTTAGTCACCTTACTCTTTTTCTCATTATTAAAACCAAGACTTGTAGACACATAAAAATGACCTAGGCTTGCAAGCTCTATTTTACCACTTTTCGACCTAGCATAATTATGAAATTTTAATTATGTTTCTAACTCACTTTCAACTATTAATTAAATAATTCATAATTATTTAATTAATTCATATCTTTTTATTCTTCATGATTATTAAATAAATAAATTTTATTTATTTATTTAATGCATCACTAATTGTCCAATGTCTTCCTATAGTTAAATAAAATTCTTAATTTATTTAATTAGTTTTGTCCATTATGTCTTCCTGATTATTAAATTATTTATTTATTTATTTATTTAATATGTCACTAATTCTTAAAAGGTCCTCTTATAATTAAATAAATTCTTTAATTTATTTAATTATTGTCACCTTCACATTTCCCTCATTTTAAATAAAATTATTTATTTAAAATAGTCCCACTTTCTAATTTCCCTCTTTTTAGTAAATAATTTAAATTAATTATTTATTGTCATGTGACCCCACCTTTTGAATTAAAATTAAATTTTAATTCAAAATAGTATTTTTCCTCCAAAAATCAAGATTATTTGATTTTCTAGCCACCTCTTTGTCTGTGCTTATTTTTTAAAAAATATTTATTTAAAATAGTCTCACTTTCTAATTTCCCCCTTTTTTACTGTCACATGCCCCCACCACTTTTGAATTAAATTAAATTTTAATTCAAAAGGTCAACATCACTTCTTGAATCAAATAATTTTAAATTCTTATTTGATTCTCCAGCAACTTCGTTTATGTGCCCAATATCTTCTTGTCACATGCATTATCAACCCTTGATTTGATTTTCTAAAAATCAATCTTGTCCATTCATTTCAAATTTGACCTAATGTTGCCCTAACCCTGATTGTGGGTTGTTATTTTGAATCTTGACCATAGATTCTAGGGCACTTATCAATCTTTAATCTCATTCGTCCATACAAAATTGCATTTTCTATAAAATTTCAATTTTGTCTTCATCTTGGGATATCTCTTAGTCTCTTAATTTTATCAACTTCTTCTTCATCATCTTGCATTCTTGCAATTTCATATTTGAATCCTTCAACATTTTCTTAGGGCTTGTCATTGTCATTAGATGGCTCATCATAAATCTGAGGGCAACATCATATTTTTAGCAAGTTGAGAAGGTATAATGGGGGTCAGCCATGGAGGATGAAGACATTTTGGTGAGATGGTTTCATTTGTTTTCATTTTATTCCTTTGCGCTTCATTATCACTTTGGGTTTTTTATGTTTTGCATTTGATTTCCTAAACCTAGAAAATTTCCCATAGTTACATTGGTGAACTTGACATGTTTTGACAAATTTTGAAGAATTTTGGAGTTGTATATTTTTTTTTGCAGGTTTTGTTAGCATTTTATTGCAAGTTTTACATCATTTTGGGGACAAAACCCTAGTTTTCAAAGATTCAACCATATCTCTCAAATGACTGCATATTTTTTGAAAAAAATGTTTTTGCAGGTTGAAGATAATATCAAGAGCTTCGAGTACGAAAATCAGATTTTTGAAATTGTGTTTAATTTTTTATAATTTTGTTTGTTATTTTCATGAAAAATCAATTTTGAGAGAAAATTAGCAAATTTTTCGGATTTCTTTACATTTTTGGAAATCTTTCAAAATTTCAATAGGGGTTTTTTCTTTATGTTTTTAATTTTCCTACGAAATAATTAGACAAGACAAAAAATAGATCTTTCAAAATTAGGGTTTCAAAAAGATTTTCTTATATCTCACAAACGATTGTAGATATGTTCACAAATTTGTTTTTGTAGATTTGGAATGATGTCAGAAACATTTAATAAAAAATTCAAATTTTTTGGACTTGTTTTGAAATTTTAATAATGTTCTTATGATTTTTCATAAATAATTAATTTTGGATGCAATTCAGATTTCTTTACATTTATGGAAAGCTCTCTGAATTTCAGTAAGGGTCTATTTTCTGTGGTTCTACTTTTGATGTAAAAAATAGTTCCAAAAATCAAATTTATTTTGACTAGCTAACCCTCTAATATTAGTGATCAATTATCTTTTTAGGGTTTTGGCTTGGCTGTTGGTTTTGTGAATGTGCAAGAAAAATAAACACTTCAAATGACAAATTGGATCACGTGAAACAAAAAAATGCTCTAAATTTTCATGGGTCCAAGACATCTTTTCAAACTACTAACAAGTGGTTTTGTAGGTTTGATTGTCCAAGGATTTTATTTCTAAAACCATTTGTGTTTGTTTTAGATTAGCAAACACTTCCATTGGTGTTTTAAAAAGAAAATTTTCTTGTCTCACTTAGATTTAATTAGGGGGTTAAAGAACTTTGCTTTATTGTGCTTGAAGGTGGTAGGTGATTATGCTCTCACCTTGTGCAAACTAGGTGATCAAAAAACCAGACCCATCTATTTTTGTGTCACCTTGATACAATAATAGAAGTATCATCTCCCCTTGCGCACTTGTGCGATCCTGGGTGTAAGAGAAACTGTTATTGAGTCTAGGAATTGAGCCTGCACTAGGTCAATTAGGGTTAAGGCAACACTTTTTTCTGTAGGGTTACTGATTTTATGTTTGTAGCTTGTGGTGAGGAGTCTAATATTTGTTTGTTTTATTTTATTTCACAAATCTTAAACAAACAACTACAAATTTTCATTTTTTTTACATTCATGAGTTAAAATGAGAATGTGTGCATATTCATTAGATTAAAAAGAACACAATCTTGCATGATAACTCATTGGATTAAAATAAATTTGCATCTCTTCATAGAATTGGTTTAAAATGAACTTTGAGTTAGCTCACACTACAAACGGTTAAAATGAACCCCATGTTTTGACAAATAATACAAACGATTAAAATGAACTCCATGTTTTAATGTTTGTCAACACATTTCATTTTGGGCTTAAAATAAACACCATGTGATGTGAGTTGAGATATTCATGTGTTCTCTCTTTGTTTTCAAACAAATATTGATTGAACTATGAATATTTTGGCTTGCTTTTGTTAGCCTTAGAAATTGGGCATGCTTTGGTGGGAAAAAGTACTCACACCAAAGCGACTCAAACTAGGAATGTGCTAAAGCCAAGCGACGCCCAACTGGTATATAAATTTTAATGTTAAGGAAATATTAACATTACATAAATTCTTGTGGACCAAAAATTGACTCCCTAGTACCCTTGTGGTGTGTCAAAACCTATAGAGCATAACCTTTGTAGACTAGGATGATAATGCCTCTTGTGTGGCCTTCTGAACGGGTGCCCAAAATAAATCCTTTGTTTTAGAAAACCAAAAACCTTCTATTCTTTGGCGTAGCAACAGTCGTTGCCAAGGCACTCGCACCTGCGCAGTTCTTAGTAGAGATGATCAATCTACCATGGGAGTTTCATGGAGGTTGGAAGCTTGGTTGCCCTGATAAGTGAGTGCACTATAAGGGGGAGCCAATGGGGCCAAGATTTTGAATTCATCTGCTAAGGATATGCGGTTAGTGGGATCCATAAGAATACTATCCTTGCAGCCATAGGATTTTTGTAAAATAACTTCTATGTGGTTGATTTTCATTTTTTACAACACCGTGTGTTTTCCAACTGTTTTCAGACAATTCCAACAAATAAACATCAAACTTGCCAAAATCTAAAACAACTTTTCCAAACTGAAGAAAATATTTGTGATCGGCCTAAAATTTTGTCAAATCACTTCCTGCAATGCATTTGAAACCTAAACTGACACATTTTCTTTTCAGCTCCAAAAACATTATTAGTGTCAGAAACCCGAGGCCAATCATTTTGCAAGTAGATTTTCTTGACATATTTTTCCAGCAATCTTTGTCTAAAAACAAGAAAAAAATTATCCAAGTCATTCCATCTTTGCATTTTTTAGTTGGAATTTAACTTGCAATCCATCATCATCTTCAAGACAGGCAACATCTTAAGTCCTTAAATTTTGCACACCTTTGGGATAGGAAAATTTTCCTTACTTTGTCAAACCATTGTCTCAAAAAATACATTGTCATTGGACCAAGTCAAACAAATCAATCCTTAGTCATTTTCCTCTTGTGAGCTATTTCAAACTCATAAGTCTAGTGTGGAAATATCACCTTGTCATCTTGTCCTTCAAACCAGTCCTTTGACAATCAAAATCGAGACGTTGGCCAAAATTTGAATGGTTAGTAACCCTTTCCTAATATTTTTACATAAGGAACTCATTACCACTTTGCATTTGACATTCCTTTTTGTCCTCATTATCACTTTGCATAGCCTTAGTCTCATTCCATCCACCATCATGTCTTCAAGTCACTATGACATGCTTACTAGTCAAATTGAATACCAATTTAGTAGTAATGGTCAAGCACAACTTGATAGGGACTTCAAAACACTATACCTCCAATCCAAGTCCAAATTTACAACCCCTAGCCCTCCATCCATCTATCCATCTTACCAACAATCCATGAGTCCTAGTCCTCTATCCATCTAGTATCAGGAGTCCCCTAACACCATCCATGGCACTAGGTCACAACAAATGTCCATTAGTCATACCCACCCTAACTTGGACAACGGAAATCATCCATCCATCAATCTAAAACAACTATCCACGTCATATCCTAGTCCTCCACTCACGTCATATCCTATTCCTCCACACCTATCATATCCTAATCCTCCATTCACGTCATATCCTAGTCCTCCACCTACATCATATCCTTCTCATGCAGTCATGTCCTATCTTAGCCCATCATCCCTCAACCAATTCCAAACCTCCATATCATATCCTAGTCCATCATACACCAATCCATTCCAAGACACTCCATGTTTTCATGAAAACATATCTAGTCATGGTCTCCAAAGTCACATCTTCTTACCTACACTTGAGGATACATGTCAAGAGACAAGTCCAAAGAATGACATCATAACATCACCATCTTTTCCAAATCAAAGTAGTCTATTGGACCCCATCTTTACATCCATTCAAGAATTCCTCCTAGACAATCATGGTGTACCAAATACACCTATCCTTGGTCAAGAGTCCATCTACAACCATGTCATTCAAGATGACCCTAGCCTTGGTCAAGATCCTATTTCCAATCATGACATTCAAGACAACCCCATCTTTGACCAATACCCTACCATTGATCCAGAAGTCCAAAACGATCCACTTTGTGACCTATATGCCATTCATGATGAAACACTTGAAGATGACCCTCTCCAAGCTTCCAACATTGAAACTATCAACAATGAGACACTTTCCTTCATGGGACACATAGATGATCTACCACTGGAATAAGAGTCTCCTAGCATGGACATATTTGCAAATGATAAAGCTATAACTGAATTCAGTGGGCTCTATGACAATGACCATGAAGATAGTTTTGACATAGACTTGGAAGCACCAACAGAATCATCAAAATCTGATATGTTAGAAAATCAAACCGAAGATGACAATCAGAAATCTATCCAACATGTCAGTAAAGCTACAACATCCTATCAATTAGGATCATCTATATTTTTTAGAGCAGGCTTCCTTATAGAGGAGAAGATTCCAAGCAGTAATTTCCATAATAAGGATGGGCTGGCATCTTTCTTCCAAATTAACAAGTATCCCATCACCAACAAAATCTGTCAGAACATGCATTACCAAGGAAAAGGACTAGGCCTACATGAGAAAGTAATTATTGAACCACTACAAGTTCAGGCAGATTATAGACATCACAGTCTTGACTATTCATTAGTCAAAAAATCTAATGATGTCAATGGTCCCTCTTCAATACTGGGGGTAACTTTATCAGGTACAAATATCAAAATGGGTGTCATGAGTAGTCCTTATCATAAGATTGTTGCTAATACCCCTTCCCTCCACACCCCAAACCATCATTCCATCATGAATAACCCTTCCCTTTGGAACCAACAAAAGTATTACAAATCCAAAGCTCAAAATCACATGTCAAAGGCCATGGAATCAGACAAAAATTCAAGTGGACAAATAAAGCTAAAGTGGATCCCAAAACAAAATGGATCAAGTCAAGAAAAGAATGAATCAGGAAAAGAAAATATGCCAAATCTAAAATTCAATCAAAATGTGGAGCCACAACACAAGAGGACTCCCACATATAATACATGTCCACCCCCTCCAAAATGGTCATCAAGAAAGACATATAAAAATGTTGGTTCCAAACAACATCCTAACCCAACACCTAAAGTTTGGAGAATAAAAACCAATACACCCAAACACCCAACCAACCCATCCATCTCCACTATCATCCATCATAATCCTACATCCTCTCTAAAGTCCAAACGTCCCATGTCATAGATCTGTCGCATCTTGGTAGAAAATCTCTATCATACAGACTCTCATGGCACTCTATTGCGATGTACGTATTCTGATAAGGCCAACTCTAGTATCAACAAGGATCATAATGACATCAATTAGTTGTACGCAAGCACTATCATCCTGAGAAGGAAATTACTTCAGAAAGGTCATTATTGGCATGTCATGGCACCAACCTCTACATCGGCATCATCAAAGGCTTTGGCACAGTTAGTGGTCATCTAAAGCATCAAGACTATTCGACAAAAATGTAAAAATACAAAACAGATCAAAAATTAAAAAAATCATCACCTTGATGAAAACCTGGCAAACAAGCATCTTGGTGACACCAAAAAAAAATCAAAAAATATCAAAAATAGTAAAGAAAAAAATTTCGTCCAACTATGAAAACATGGCAAATAGGCACTTTGGATAAGTACCATGATGAAAACCTAGCAAATAGGCATCATGTGTAGAATAAATCATCTATGTTGAACATTTCACTTGGGGAAAGTTGTCTCATCTCCCATTCCCTTCGCATGAAATTTCCATCTACCCATATAAACCTTATCATGTCCATCCATTGTCCCACCTATTTTGATCTTGACAAAGACTGGGGAAAAAACACAAATCATGCTTTGGAAATTTTTTTGACATGTCTATCTTTTGGCCATACCTTAGTCATTGAATATCATGTTATTACCTTCATACCCTCCTTTTCGCTATGCAACATCATCCTTGGAGACCATATGATAATTCTCCTAGTCCAAGGCATCCATGTCTCCTATCTTTAACCAAATCCATCCATTGTCATTTTATACCTATCACCCATCTTGGTTTCCCTTCTCAATGGTCTAAAGATCCCTCGTCATTCCATCTAATCCTCACAAAGTCATTGCACATGAAAAAATATGGAAAACCTAGCGCATCATCCAAAAAATTCCTTGACTTTGTCTCTGGCCCTACTACAAAATTTTATCCTCTTGTCATATCATTGTCATCCTCATGTTGTTTCGGGATGTGTCCTTCCCACGTCAAACAACATTGTCATTGTCATCGTCACCTGTCAATCGGTATTCAACTTGACTAGCATAAAAATCATAGTTGTCCTTGGATTCATGTGCATCGGCATCATTCACATGCATTTGTCACAATTTTCATAAAACATCAAAAAGTCCTCAAAATTGGAAAAAGTCCTAAAAAAAGTCATAAAAATCTGAAAAAGTCCTGAAAAAAGTTCTAAAAATTGTATTTATAAGAATTTTCCTAGGGTTAGCAAATCAAATGCAGAACATAAAAAAACCCAAAGTGATAATGAAGTGCAAAGGAATAAAATGAAAACAAATGAAAGAATCTCACCAAAATGTCTTCATCCTCCATGGCTGACCTCCATTATACCTTCTCAACTTGCTAAAAATATGGTGTTGCCCTTAGATTTATGATGAGTCATCGAATGACAATGAAAAGCCCTAAGAAAAATTTGAAGGACTTAAATATAAAATTGCAAGAATGCAAGATGATGAAGAAGAAGAAGTTGATAAAATTAAGAGACTCAGAGATATGTTGCCAAGATGAAGACAAAATTGGCATTTTATAGAAAATACAATTTTGTATGGATGGATGAGATTAAAGATTGATAAGTGCCTTAGAATCAATGGACAAGATTCAATATGACAACCCACAATTAGGTTTAGGGAAGCATTAGGTCAAATTTGAAATGAATGGACAAGATTATTTTTAGAAAATCAAATCAAGGATTGACAATGCATGTGACAAGAGATATTGGGCACATAAAATGAAGTTGTTGGAGAATCAAATAAGAATTTAAAATTATTTGATTCAAGAAGTGATGTTGAACTTTTGAATTAAAACTTAATTTAATTCAAAATTTGTGGGGTCATGTGATAGTAAATAATTAATTTGAGTTATTTACTAAAAAGGGGGAAATTAGAAAGTGGGACTATTTTAAATAAATAATTTTATTTAAAATTAGGGGAATGTGAAGGTGGCAATAATTAAATATATTAGAGAATTTATTTAATTATAAGAGGAATTTTTAAGAATTAGTGACATATTATATAAATAAATAAAATTATTTATTTAATAATAGGAAGACATAATGGAAAAAAATTATTAAAAAAATTATTTAATTATAGGAGGACATTAGAGAATTAGCGACACATTAAATAAATAAATAAAATTTATTTATTTAATAATCAAGAAGAATAAAGAGGACATGAAATAATTAAATAATTATGAATTATTTAATTAATAGTCAAAACTGAATCAAGGACATAATTAAAATGTCTTGATTATGCTAGGAAGAAAAAGATTAAAAATAGAGTTTCCAGACCTAGGTCATTTTTATGTGTCTACATTTGCCCCTCTTTGTCATAATGCAGCTTGTCACATTGTGGTAAAGAAAATAAGTCAAATATATGCCGTAGTGCAAAATAGGATGAAGAAGAATGATGAGGAGGGTTGCGGTATGCCCCCTCGAGAGGAAAGTTGGGGTCTGAGGATGCGAGTGTGCTCTCGAAATTGATGAGAAGACTAGAATGTGATGAGGAAAAGAAATTTTAGTGTCAAAGATATGAATGATGATATGGATGCAACATCTATATGAGATGCATGTTAGTTCCTAGACCAAATCCTTCAACATATTACCATAGGAATTTAATACTTATTGCTCTTAATCATCATTGGGCAGATTATTGTAATGGCCAACAAGCACCATGATATGACATAAACCAAGGTGTGCAAGGTCATACCATCAATAAGACAAGCAATTACAGAAAAGGATGATCATGAATCATACTAAGAGCGTAATTTCCCCAATCTTTTTGTCATAACCAACCACAAGAAGAAAAAGACAAGAAGGATAAACTATGAAATGTTGTTGCTTCTCTAAATCCTATTTCCAGGACATCCTCGAGAAACTAGCAACATGATTGCCAAAAGAAAAAAATAAAGCCCTTATCATGATACGTCGGTTTTTTTCTAAATCCCGTAGTTAGGACAATGCTGAGAAACTAGTAACATGAGTGTCAAAAGATAAGACAAACGTCATGAGACATCACTATTTCTCTAAATCTTGTTGTCAAGTTCTCATTGACAAACTAGTAATAATGATGAAAAGGCCAAAGAAAAGTGCCAAGTGTGTCTAAATGCCAAGTGTTTTAATGTCAAGGTTGCCAAATGTCAAGCGATATCAAATTCAGGAAGGACACATCCTGAATGACATTGATATCTAGGAGATCAATTCTTAGATTTAGGAGAATCCATCAAAATGCCAAATGATGAGGACAATGCTTAGGAAGGACACATCCAAAAGCATAAAGAAATGATGAGAGTTGCTCTTCAAAAGGACACATCTTGAAGAAGAACCCAAAAAATTTCTAGGTTAAATTGTCTTGATAGAATTTGATTACATGTCATTGTTGATATGATGAATTGACCGAAATTTCTAATGAAACAAACTATTGATAGATTGTTTTCTCAAGATTGATGGAATATTTTTTGGATTTGAAGAAAGTTTGATGTGTGTGAAAACATTGTGCCATGAATCCTAATGGAATGACCTAGTGCAGCCTCAGGGGCTCATCAATTGATGGTCTTGCCTACGTCATGCACTCAGAGACCTTGTAGTTCGACATGACCAATGACCTTGTCCAAAGGACAAAAATTTGAATCATGATTTTATTTTGAAAAACCTAGAAATACTAACCTAATGTCTCAGGGATTCAAAGATGAATCTTTCCTTTGTAGCAAATGCACAGAGACAACGTAGTTCAGCCTTGGACAAAGATTTATTGATGTGACTGACTTGACAAGATATGATTGAATTTGACTCTATTTTTGGGATTTTGACATTGGATTGGATTTTATTTTTTTTCTTCAGGACGTTTTTCAATTTTTAGGTCCTTTTTTAGGACTTTTTCAAATTTTTATGACTTTTTTCAAGACTTTTTCTGATTTTTAGGACTTTTTGTGGGTTTACAAAAATTGTGACAAATGCATGTGAATGATGTCGATGCACATGAATCCAAGGACAACCATGATTTTTTTGTTGGTCAAGTTGAATACCAATTGATAGGTGATGATGACAATGACAACGTTGTTTGACGTGGGAAGGACACATCCTAAAACAACGTAAGGATGGCAATGATATGGCAAGAGGATAGAAGTCTGCAGTAGGGCCAGGGACTAAGCCAAGGAATGTTTTGGATGATGTTCTAGGTTTGCCATATTTTTGCATTTTGAATGACTTGGTAAGGATTATATGGGATGACGAGGGATCTTTAGACCATTGACAAGGGAAACCAAGATGGGTGATAGGTATAAAAGGACAATGAATGGATTTGGTACAAGATAGGAGACACGGATGGCTTGGAATAGGAGAATTATCATATGGTCTCCAATGATGATGTTGCATAGCGAAAAGGAGGCTATGGAGGTAATGACATGATATTCAATGACTAAGGTATGACTAGAAGATAAACATGTCAAGAAAAATTCCAAAGCATGATTTGTGTTTTTGCCCCAGTCTTTGTGAAGATCAAAATAGGTGGGATAATGGATGGACACGATAAGGTTTAGATGGGTAGATGGAAATGTCATGCGAAGGGAATGGGAGATGAGACGACTTTCTCCCAAGTGAAATGGCCCACATAGATAATTTATTCTACACATGATGCATGTTTGCCATGTTTTCATCATGGTACTTATCCAAAGTACCTATTTGCCAGGTTTTCACCATTGAACAAAAGTTTTCTCTTTACTATTTTTGATATTTTCTAAAAAATTTCAATTTTTTGTATTTTCGATTTTTTGTCAAATAGCCTTGATTCTTTAGATGGCCACTAACTGTGTTGAAGCCTTTGATGGTTTTGATGTAGAGGTCGGTGCCATGACATGCCAATAATGACCTTTTTGAAGTAGTTGCCTTGTCAAGATGATAGCGCTTGCATACAACTGATCGATGTCATTGTGATCCTTTTTTATACTAGAGTTGGCCTTATCAGAATATGCACATCACGATAGAGTGCCATGAGAGTCCTTATGATAGAGATTTGTTGCCAAGATGTGACAGATTTGTGACATGGGATGTTTGGACTTTAAGGAGGATGTAGGATTATGATGGCTGACGGTAGACATGGACAGGTTGGTTGGATGTTTAGATGTATTGGTTTTTATTTTCCAAACTTTGGGTGTCAGATTAGGATAGTGTTTGGAACCAACACTTTTATATGTCTTTCTTGATGGCCATTTTGATAGAGGTGGACATGTATTGTATGTGGGAGTCCTCTTGTGCTATGGCTCCACATTTTGATTGACTTTTGGATTTGGCATATTTTCTTTTCTTGATTCATTCTTTTCTTGACTTGATCCATTTTTTTTTGGGATCCATTTTAGCTTCATTCATCCACTTGTATTGTTGATTGATTCCATGGCCTTTGACACATGATTTTGAATTTTGGATTTGTAATAATTTTGTTGGTTCCAAATGGAAGGGTTATTAAATAAAAATATATTTATTTATTTAATATGTCACTAGTTCTTAAAAGGTCCTCTTATAATTAAATAAATTCTTTAATTTATTTAATTATTGCCATCTTCACATTTTCCTCATTTTAAATAAAATTATTTATTTAAAATAGTACCACTTTCTAATTTCCCTCTTTTTAGTAAATAATTCAAATTAATTGTTTACTGTCATGTGACCCCACCTTTTGAATTAAAATTAAATTTTAATTCAAAATAGTCTTTTTCCTCCAAAAATCAAGATTATTTGATTTTTCAGCCACCTCTTTGTCTGTGCTTATTTTTTTTTAAATATTTATTTAAAATAGTCCCACTTTCTAATTTCCCCCTTTTTTACTTCACAAACCCCACTCCTTTTGAATTAAATTAATTTTTAATTCAAAAGGTCAACATCACTTCTTGAATCAAATAATTTTAAATTCTTATTTGATTCTCTAGCAACTTCATTTTATGTGCCCAATATTTTCTTGTCACATGCATTATCAACCCTTGATTTGATTTTCTAAAAATCAATCTTGTGCATTCATTTCAAAGTTGACCTAATTTTTCCCTAACCCTAATTGTGGGTTGTTATTTTGAATCTTGACCACAAATTCTAGGCCACTTATCAATCTTTAATCTCATTTGTCCATACAAAATTGCATTTTCTATGAAATGCCAATTTTGTCTTCATCTTGAGATATCTCTTAGTCTCTTAATTTAATCAACTTCTTCTTCATCATCATCTTGCAATCTTGAAATTTCATATTAAATTCTTCAACATTTGATTAGGGCTTGTCATTGTCATTATATGGATCATCATAAATCTGAGGGCAACATCATATTTTTAGCAAGTTGAGAAGGTATAATGGAGGCCAGCCATGGAGGATGAAGACATTTTGGTGAGATTGTTTCATTTTTTTTTCATTTTGTTCCTTTGCACTTCATTATCAATTTGGTTTTTTTATGTTTTGCATTTGATTTGCTAACCCTAGGAAAATTCTCACAGTTACAAGACTAGCTTTGGTATGTGGTGATCTCTAGCTTTCTATTATTTAATTCAAGATATTTGTGCTTTTTCAAAACTTTAGTTTTAGCTAATTATTTAGCTTTTCAAGATCCTTCCTCAGTGATACAAGGTTAAGTGCAAAAAGATGGTTCCCAAAAAGGGGGCTTAAGTTGCCACTTTTTTTTTTAAATTAGGAAATGTTGACCTTGGATGTGAAATTGAGGATAGTTACACTCAAAATTTTGAGATGGAACAAAAACAAGGATCAAAGTGCTCCGAGTCTACTTTCTAAACTATAAATTTATTTTTAAAATGGTTGAGATTAAGCAGTTCAAAAGAGGGACGTACTCAAATTGGTGTTGTTTTTGCCAGAAAACATATAAAATAACAACTCTTGTACGACCCTAGCACGGTGAACTCTTTTTTAGTATTTTAAAAATCGCTAAAGTTAGAAGTTAGCTAATAGTGTCTAGTTGAGGCATAATTTTTTTGATAATTTTTTAATGAATATTTATTTTTTTACTAATTTTCGAAGTGGACACTTACTAAAAAACAAAATTTTGGTCGTGATACCCCTACAAATTTTGGAAACTAATTGAATTTTTTTTAATTTGTAGAATGGAGTCTAGTTTCTAAAACTGTAATTTATTTGAAATTTCGATGAGCAGTTAATTTATAACGAAAAAACACCAAAAACTTATTTTTTCCAAAAAAGGGACACACAAACAAAATAAATTATGGATGAAAGGCTTAACATTGTCAGAAAGTGAAAAACATTACATCGTTAGATAGCTATGAGAGAACCTAACATTATCCAGATGTTCGATTTATTTGATATTGAACCACGTGCAATCCTAATGGTGAGCACAAACCCGATTATGTGAAATATTGTAGAATTTGCAAAAACACGTCTTTGGTCATTGGGAATGCCATCCAGGCCTTCAGGTTGGTATTCAAAGGAAAATACTAATCCCAAGGCTTGGGGATTTCCAAAGCAAGATATAACGTGAACATGTTATAATGTGAGCGCATTATAACGCGAGCGCGTTATAATGCGCTCATGTTATATCTCTGGTTTTACATGGTTTTTTGTGTTTGTGGGGAACATGTCTAGCAAGACATAACGCGAGCTCAATTTAACGCACTAGCATTATGTCTTGCTTTATGTCAAATGCTACTATATTGAATGTATGTTTATATATTTGTATGTTTGTATGTACATGTATGCTTAATGTCATGTATTTATGTATGTATGTATGCCTATATGTATCAATTCATGTATATTGTATGTATGCCTATATCTACACATATACATGTATGCTTGTATGTACATATGTATTATTCTTGTATGTATGTAAAGTATGTATGTATTTATGCATGTCTTTAGAGGGAGGGAGAATTTTAAGAGAGAGAGATCTATAGTTTTCTAGGTAGGGTGGGAGAGGGAGAGGGAGAGGGGGAGAGAGAGAGAGAGTCTGGAGAGAGGGAGAGGGGGTGGAAGTGAGAGTTTAAGAGAGAGGGGGGGACTTAGCTAGGTAGGGTGCGAGGGATAGAGGGAGGGAGAGAGAGAGAGGTGGGGGGTGGGAGAGAGATAATTGAGAGAGAGGGAGTTAGATAGGGGGAGAGAGAGAGATGGATAGAAAGAGAGTTATGTAGGAAGGGTTCCAAAGGGAGAGTCTTGAGAGGTGTGACGAGGGGTGAGAGGGAGGGACTTAAGAGAGGGGTAGTGAGAGGGTGTGAGAGAGAGGGAGTTGGAGAGAGAGGGAGAGGGTGTAGGAGGGAGTAACTTGGGAGAGGGATAGAAAGAGGCGGGTGGAGTGAGAGGGACTTATCTAGGTAGGGTGGGAGGGATAGTTAGAGAGGGGGAAGAGAGAGAGAGAGAGAGAGAGAGAGTTACATGGGTAGGTTTCCACAGGGAGAGACCTGAGAGAGAGGGGGTGGGAGGGAGAGACCTAAGAGAGAGGGACAGAGAGGGAGTGGGAGAGGGTGGGAGGGAGATAGAGAGAAATAGATAGAGGGAGCGAAAGAGGGTGTTAGGGATTGATTTAATGAGAGGTACATAGAAAGAGGGAGAGGGTAGATAGAGACAATTAGAGAGGGTAGGAGAGAGGGAGGGAAGAGGAGGTGATATGTATAGATAGAGTGAAAGTGATAGGGTTGAGGGTACAAGGTTGAGGGATTAGGGTGGAAGACCTATAGGGTTTACTTTTTTTAGGCTATTAGGGTTTAAGAGTTGAGGTTGAGGGATTATGGTCGATGGTAGAGGGTATAGGATAGAAGGTTTAAGGTTTAAATGGTTTAGGGTTGAGGATAGAGGGTTTAGGGTATATGTTTGAGGGTATATGGTTAAAGGATTAGGTTGAGGGTCCAACGTAAATGGTAGAGGGTATAGTGGTTGAGGGTTTAGGGTTTAAAGGTTGAGGGTTGAGGGATTAAGGGTTGAGGGTTGAGAATTGAGGGTTGAGGGTTTAATGTATAGGGTAGAGGGTAGAGGGTTTAAGGGTTTAGGGTTTAAGGGTTGAGGGTTGAGAGTTGAGGGTTGAGGGTTGAGGGTTTAAGGTTGAGGGTAAAGGATTGAGGGTATAAGGTATAAGGTCGAGGGTTGATGGATTAGGGTTGAGGGATTAGGGTTTAAGGGTAGAGGGTAGAGGGTAGAGGTTTTAAGGGTTGATGGATTAAGGGTTGAGGGTTTAGGGATTAGAGTGGAGTCTCTTAGATTTAAGGGTTTAAGGGTTGAGGGATTAGGGTTGAGGGATTAAGGTTATTGGGTTGAGGGTTGAGGGTAGAGGGTTTAAGGGTTGAGGGTTTAGGGTTGAGGGTTGATTTTTTAAGGGTTTAAGGGTTGAGGGTTTAGGGTTGAGGGATTAGGGTAGAGAGGGAGGGATGGATGGATAGAGATATGGAGGGAGAAGTGAGATAGAGAGGAGAAAAGAGAGGGAGGGACATAGATATATGAGGGTTGAGGATCTAATGCATAGGGTAGAGGGTTGACAATAGAGGGTATAAGGTTGACAACCTATAGGGTTGAGGGTATAGGGTTGAGGGATTAGGATTGAGGGTACATATAGTTGAAGGATTGGGGTTGAGATTCCAATGTATAGGGTAGAGGGTGTTGGGGTTGAGGGTTTAGGGTTTGAGGGTTTGAGGGTTGAGGATTGAGGTATTAATGGTTGAGAGTTGAGAATTGAGGGTTGATGATTTAATGTATAGGGTAGATGGTAGAGGGTAGAGGATTTAAGGGTTGAGGGTTGAGGGTTTAAGGTTTAGGGTAGAGGATTGAGGGTATGGGGTTGGTGGATTAGGGTTGAGGGTCTAATGTATAGGGTAGAGGGTAGAGCATTGAAGGTATAGGGTTGGGGGATTAGGGTTGAGAGTCCAATGTATAGAGTAGATGGTATAGGGGTTGAGGGATTAGGGTTTAACGGTTGAGGTATTAAGGGTCAAGAGGGTTGAGGGATTAGGGTAGAGATTTTACTAAGTTGGTTTAAGGGTATAAGGGTTGATGGATGAGAGTTGAGGGTAGAGGGTAGAGGACTGAGGGTATAGGGTAGAGAGTTTAAGGGTTGAGAGTTGAGGGTTTAAGGTTGAGGGTAGAGGATTGAGGGTATAGGGTTGGGGAATTAGGGTTGAGGGTCCAATGTATAGGGTATAGTGGTTGATGGATTAGGTTTTAAGGATTGAGGGTTGAGGGTTGAGGGATTAAGGGTGAAGAGGGTTGAGGGATTAGGGTAGAGATTTTACTAAGTGGGCTTAAGGGTTTAAGTGTTGAGGGATTAGGGTTGATGGTAGAGGGTATTGGGTTGAGGGTAGAGGGTTGAGGGTATAGGGTTGGGGGATTAGGGTTGAGGGTCCAATGTATAGGGTAGAGGGTATAGGGGTTGAGGGATTAGGATTTAAGGGATGAGGGATGATGGTTGAGGGATTAAGGGTGAAGAGGTTTGAAGGATTAGGGTAGATATTTTACTAAGTGGGTGACCTTGAGAGACCCCATTTCTTTGACCCATTTTTTCAAGTAGGCCACTACATTTCCAATTTCACTGAATTGGCAAGCTAGTGGGCCCACTAGCTTGCCAATTCAGTAAAATTGGAAACCTAACTTGAGAGGGATAGGAGTGAGTGAGTGAGAGAGAGAGATAGTTGAGAGAGGGAGAGAGGGTAGGAAGGAGAGACTCAAGAGAGAGGGGGGGAGGGAGTGGGAGAGAGATAGAGGGTAGAGGGGAGAGAGATAAAATAAGGTTATATGGGTTGAGGGTATAAGCGTTAAGGGTGGAGGGTAGAGGGGAGAGAGATAGGAGTGATTGAGTGAGTGAGTGAGTGAGAGAGAGAGAGAGAGATACTTGAGAGAGTGAGAGGGGGTAGGAGGGAGAGACTTGAGAGAGAGAGATAAAGGGGAGAGAGATAAAATTAGAGTATAAGGGTTGAGGGTATAAGGGTTAAGGGTAGAGGGTAGAGGGGAGAGAGATAGAATTAGGGTATAGAGGGTATAGATAAAGAGAGAAAAAAAATCTATAAAAAAATCAACTGTCTCATAACACGAGCATGTTTTGAATAAGTAGAGATGTGATCAGTTTTAGCAAGAAATAATGTTCTTGTGTTATAACGCAGGCACAGTATAATGTGGGCACATTTTGGCTTACTCTAAAAATGGTAAAAAAACTCAATATACATGTGATCTCAAGGCCCACATTCTACATATTCTCCTAGTTTTGTGCATGCTTTGACAAAAAGTAGCTTTTTTGTGATGATGTGAAATGTGCATGCATGTTTTTCATATTCCACCACCTTTTTCATGATCTTTCCACCACCTTTGCATGAAATAGTAGAGTTTTCACATTGAAAGGCATATAATATCAATTCAAGTCTGAGTTCCATTCAAAAGATATACAATTGAAGTTTGGAGGGGAACAAGCTTTTGAAAAAGTCAAATTGTTGAGGAGTAGTAAGAAAGAAGAACCAAAAGCTACATAATTAGGTAGAACTCCTCAATTTGAAACTCTAGTTTTTTAGGTATGTGAAGTATTTACACATTTTCTTTCATTCTATTATGGCTTGCTTTCATTTTTGTTATTTTTCATATTCCATGTTGATCATTGTTTTTTTGTCATTATAATCTTAGGTTGTCAATGCACATTTTGAATTTCACAATTCTATACACTTGCCAATTACATTTTTAAACCACATCTCTTTGAGGTATTTTATTATTTAACAATTGACTTACCTTGTGTATGCTTCCACATTTTGTATACACATATATATGACATAATTTTTAAGGAAGTAAAAAAAAGCATCATTTCTCAATCCTTTATTATGGATGTGCATACCAATCTCCAAAGCTTTCATTGAGGTATTTTGTCAAACAGTTATACCAAGCATATGATTGCCTTGTCTATGCTACCAAAAATTCTATACATGTCTCTAAAAAAATGGAATATACTCCTCCCACATTGATAGATCTTTAAAACTATTTTAGTTTTCATCTCTATTTCTAAATTTACCTCATCACTTATGTTGTGCTATATTTTAAATGTTTCCTTGATTATTCTACCTACAATATATTATAATCCTTCTCTCCACTATTTCAAGACTCTTTATTCAATGCTAAGTTAGAAACATGGGGAAAGGTGTAGCCTATCTTGCAATCATGGCTCAAAATGGAAGCATGGAAAAAGCATTTGAATTGTTTGACAATATGTTTTTCGTATAAATGTATGAAAAATGTGGTAGCATTGACATGATAGTGAGCTTGGAAAGATAGTTATCTCACTTAGTAGCTTTCCAATTCGGTAGGGTTGAGAAGGTAGTGACAGTGTATATCACCGTGAGACCCCATTTCTATGAGGCATATGATGCCCCTACCTTCTCAACCCTACCGCATTGGTAGGCTAGTGAGTGAGCTAGCTTGCCAACACATTAGGGTTGAGAAGGTATGGGAAGTGTATGCCTCATAGAAATGGGGTCTCATGGTCACCGTGAGACCCATTTCTATGAGGCATACACTGCCCCTACCTTCTCAGGCAATGTGGTATGGTTGAGAAGGTAGGGGCAACCTATGCCTCATAGAAATGGGGTCTCATTGTGAGACCCCATTTATATGAGGTATATGCTGCCCCTACCCTCTCAACTCTACTACATTGGAAAGATAGTTGAGCATTGGAAATATAGCTCACTCACTATCTTGCCAATGTGGTAGGGTTAAGAAGGTAGGGGTAAAGTATGCCTCATAGAAATGGGACCCAATAGTCACTCACTAGCTTGTCAATGCAGTAGGGTTGAGAAGGTAGGGAAAATATATGCCTCATAGAAATGGGGTCTCATGGTCATTGTGAGATCCCATTTCTATGATGGATATGCTTTCCCTACCTTCTCAACCATACTGCATTGGCGAGCTAGTGAGTGAGCTCACTGTCTTGCCAATACAGTAGGGTTGAAAAGGTAGGAGCAATGTATGCCTCATAGAATTCACATGTTGATGAAAATCAAGGAGTAAATTATGCATCAACGATAATTTAAGCCCTTTCAAACAAATTTTCAGCTCTTAGAACCCTAGCTCTTGGATTTCTCACACAATCTCTTTATTTGCCTTGTAAGTCTACCAACTCGGTTTCTAGGTCCTATCTCACAAATACAAACTAGAACCCACTGACCAAATACATTTTTAGACACCCTTTATTTCCTTACATAACATGTCAACATATCAAAAAAACTCATACAACTCTTTTGGAACAAAACCCTCATACAGTTGCTTCTACGATGTCTTAGACCTTCAATTAGGTTACTTTTACAAAGGAACATCCCTTTAAAGTTACTACCCACCCAAAATTCCTTTGGAAAATAATGTACCAGGTTGTAAAACCTCAAGATTCACCATTTTTAATTAGAGGAAGACCCACTAACTCACCCAACCATGAAACCATCAATTTGGCTTATTTTAGGGAGGTTTATTGGAAATATGCCTTCCCAAACTGTTTTCAATCTAACAACACTTCAAAAACTTTGAAAATTGTCTGCACAAACTTAATCAACCTTCAAAAGTTCTTTTCCCTAAGATTTTCACCTATCACCACCCTTTAACCACCAAATTTGATCAAAAAACAAAGGAATGCCATCTAGGGCATCACACAAAACCATTTTCAAGGCCTCTCCTGCTTGTAAATCTCATTCAAACATCTATTCCTACCATTTTGGACTCATTCCACTGAGTCACAGTATTTACAATAGGTGGAATGAGTCAATTTATCATTTTAAGCAACCACAACCCTTCAAAACAAGGTTTTAGACCTTATTCATCACCAAAAAGACATAAAACACCTAATGACCTATCACAAAACCAAAATTGCAACTTATCTAGGTGCCCCTGCACAACATGGCTTGTCCATGGTTCAATTTTCAGCCTATCTTGCAATCATGGAATGCCACATTACCACATTTCTTTAAGGCATTCCATTTGACCTTTATCTATGCTAGAAATACTCTTCTAGAGGATGATTGTAAGTATTTTTATGAAGCCTTGAATGACATATATTTAATTTATTGAATGGATACATTTTTTAGGAACTAATATTTGTCTCATTAGCATGCTATAGGTAAAATTATTTGTCATTCTGAAGAAATGAAAAAAGGAATAAACTAATAGACAAAGAGTATGAAACCTTCAAAAAAAAGGAGAGAACGAGTAGTGGCATATTGTGAAAATAAGAAATTGGATATGATTAACGAAAAAAATCCAACTGAAGAGGAACCTCAACCATCAAAAAGAGAATAGGCATTGGCAGCACAAAGAGCATGAATGTGAAAGCATCATGGTAAGAAAAATTCAGATACCATTTTTGGAGACACACCATCTACAACAAGTGAATACGAAGGGATACCATTAAGATCAAGCGAATATGGAGGGGCACCATCTACCGCAAGTGAATATGGAGGGACACCATCTATCACAAGTGAATATGGTTGGACACCATCCAACACATCTCAAGTTGAGAGTACATCATCACTCAGATTTGACAAAGAAGGTATGCCATCATCCCCACATGAACCTCAAGGTATGTCTTCTACTCCACCCTCGAACGAAGGTATGCAATTTATCCCACCTCAATCAAATATTGATGAAATTTCTAATGTTGAGATGTATGTACCTAGGATAACACCACCTAGAATTTTGCATAGAAAACCAAAGTATCTAATTAATATTAATGAGGATATTTTGCAGCACATGAAAGGTAAGATTCCAACACACACTTGTAGAAGATATGCTGATAACATTTGGAAATCATTCTTTGAAAGGCTAAATGAGACCACAAGATGTCAAGTATTTTTTGAAATGATGTAGAGTATAAAGTATAGAAATATCATGAAGACTCTTGGGTTGAGAACATTGAATGCATCGAGTGAAAACACTATTGTGAAGAATCTAATGGATGCTTATGAGAGTGTGGGTAAGACCTCATGCTCCAAGAATAATAATGTCACCCGATGTGTCATTACATCGACTTTGGTAAGTAGTCAAACAAAGAGAACCCATCTCATTAGAAAGATGAGTGAAAAAATGAGGATTAGTAGAATTTTTTTATCAAGAGTCATTCAAAGGTGGCAAAGAATTGAGAGCACCAATTCAAATGAAATATGGGCATTCTCAGGGAGACTGCCACGAAAAGATAAAAAAAAATTAAAGCATTGAGAACACTAATTGAAGAGTATTGGAAGAATAACACAAGGACATCTCTAAATCAAAGGGATGTGGTGAGAAGGATAATTGGTAGTTGGAACCATGAGCTGCATCCAAAGCATTTCTTGGATACGACTCAAACCCATTTTTTTGTAAATTTCAACAGGATTATCCTCAAATTAGTATTTTTCAAAGATATTTTGAAATTTTAATACATTTTTATATCAAGATAAATCACACACACACTACTTGTTGTTGTAGACTACATATTGAATTCTCTAACCATTATGATGTGTATCGTTCTATATGTTTTGATTTGCATACTAATGATGTTTTGTAGGATTATGGAATAGAAGCCCCACCAACATCTTCAAGAGAGTTCTTATCAAAAAAAAATGTGAAATAGAGGATAGAAAAATATTCTATAGGACAACGTGCTTGGATGGTTCATGCGAGTGTTGTGGTGGCTTGCAGTGTATGCCAATATGTCAACATATGGAAAGCACAGATGAGGTGGGATAGAAACTAGTAGAGTTCGGGAAGTATAAAACAGTGGCATACATTACAAAAGATGGGTCTTAAGAAAAAAGGTGTGATTTGGTTATTCAGAAGATTCCAGTGTATAATTTTATGTCCATGTTTCATGACAGTATAGTGTATGAGTATGCAAGGAATACCCATAGAGCTCGATGGATGGACATGCAATTCAAGATATGCAAGGACACCTTTCCAGTTGGTAGTATATTTTAGACATGAAAAATATACAGTTTGATCCTATACACCTGATCCTGATATTACTAACACCAGTTCATCTTGAATCATCTTCTTTGCTAATCAATTTAATTGGATAATCTTTATTTGATTAAATTCATCAAATTTCGTCTCTTAATTAAATAAATAAAATTTATCTGATTAATTCATCATCTCCTATTAATTAAATAAATCATTTTGTTTAATTAATCTTAGTCCCTCTTTTAGTTAAATAATTTACTTTTTTTAATTTCTCTCTAATGTCATCTCCTTTAAATTAAATAACTTAATCTTTATTTGATTTAATCTAACACCACCCTCTTCAATTAAATAAATCAAACTTTATAATTAAATCTAAATCCATTATTCATCTCATTTTGATTTATTTAAATCCTAAAATCTAATTCAAACTATCAAATCAGCTAATTTCTATCTAAATTAATCAAATCTTGATTAATCCTAATCCTAATCCACCAAATCCTCTAGATTTTGCAAATTGCACAATAAATCATTTTATTTGATTTATTAATTATTCTATTTTCTCTCAACTTGATATCAATAAGGGAATATTCTCCAAGTTTAAAAATCCCTCCAAAAGGGATGAGTACATCCAAAAAGGAATTAAAGGCCTCGTACATGTCCTTTTCCTTGAGACAAGTGGTGTTTACTCCATTCCTCTCTCCCTCCAACTTGTCATTTCACAAATTTCAAATTCCACCTAAACATATTTATTTACACATTCATCAAAATTTTCTCATTCCTCCTCCAATCATATGTGGACAAGTGGCCTTCTCTCATTGGTTGGTCTTTTGTCCCACATTCATCCATTTTTCCTCTTCATCCATCATTCTCTTCTATTTATAGGAGGCTCTCATTTGAATCTAGGATCCATCAACTAAGAGCACAATCACTATAGGCATTTAGCATTTGAGTTCATAGCATTTCACATTTGGCAATCAATTTAGCTAGGTTATTAGCAAATTTCATCAAGGAAGCGCAATCATCACCAAAATCATCACTTTGCATCAAGGAATTGGGAAAGGGCCATTTTCCACATCAAAATGGTACCAAATCCCCCATGGGATTGAGAGTTTTCTCATTAAAATAAGATTTGATAGCTTTGTTATTTTGTTCTTTATTTCATTTCTTGTTTTTATGCTTCAAACTAATTTCATGGGGAAGGTTGATCTAACTTGCATAATGAGATAATTATATGTTTGGACTTTTATGTTTTTGGAGGTATAGATTCACCATTCACATTTTGGCGCTAGAAGGAGGGAAAATTTGGAGGAAATTAACACATTTTTTCTAAACATTTCATGCTTTTTTGTTGAGTTTGTGTGTCTACGAGGAAACTATGTCGCTACCAGTCAAAATCTGCCACTAGCTATCTAGCGAAAAAATATAGCACTGTTATTAAACTTCAAGAGGTGTTGCTGAAGTCTTCCTACCCAAAAATTTGAATTTTAAACTCTGACGTTGGACACCCAAATCACACACTCCATCGCTGGCTAAAATCATGTCACAGTCGCGCTCACTATTTTTGTGCAGAGAGCCACTATCAGTCCCAAGTGGTGCTATATAGCATGGTTGACTCTCTCAAACTATGCTACAATCAAGGATTGCACCACTAGAGTTGGGTAAAAGGAATATTTTAGATTATTTTCAACATGTTATTTTTTCACTTTGGTTGTTTTTGACTTCTAATTGGTTTTTGGCCTCTATTTTTGCAGTATTAATCAGTTTTTATAGGTTGGCTTGATCAAAAGTGAAGAAAGGAAATGAATACCAAGAGTTATTTATGACATTATCATCTCATTGTATCAAGTGTTTTTAAACACTTTGGGGAGAAATTATAACCCTTTTTCTAAGGATTTGTCATCTTGTTGCTTTTTAGGACTCAATAGATTTTGTTTGGGCTTAAAAAGAACAAAGCAAAGGGATTAAAAAAAATCATAGGCAACTTACTAGATTTTTTTTTGGACTTGATAAATGAACAAACAAATCTCACACTTCAAATTTGGTGCTTAAAGAGAATTCATATCATTGTTTTGTGGATAAAATGAACATGTGCACTCTTTTTTTTGTAATCCCTTATCTAATTTAATATCTCTTAAAAAAGACGTATGCTCTTCTCTCATACCTCACAATGATCTTGAGAATCAAAAGCCTTTTTTGAGATAATAGGTTGTGTAAGTGATTACCTCCACATTTCAGTTTGGGTTCCTAAAATCGAACAAAATATTGCTAGTGTGAGTGGAGTATATTGTGAGTCTTCTCTCTTTATTTCTCAAAAAATATTGATCGAACTTCGAATGTACTTAATTGCTTTCATTTAATCTTGAAATGTCCTACCTTGCTGGGAAAAAATACTCACCCCAAGGGAACGACCCAACCGGTAACACACTAAAGCCAAGCGACTTCCAACCGGTTTATAAGTGTGGGTACTTGAGGAAAGTTCAAGTATCATGATGATTTTCTAACAAGAATGGCAGCAATGGTGTCTTGTCATATAGATGATCCCCCACAAATGGAATGCCCATACTCAAACCCTTTGTTTAGAAGGCCCAAATCCTTATATTTATTTGTTGATGTAAGAACGATCATTATGAAGTCGTCCCACATTTTTATGGCTCTTGGTAGAGATGAGAAGTATGTCATGGGAGTTTCATGGGTACTGATGCTTTGTTGACCGAAGAAGAAAGTGCACTATAAGGGGGAGCCTATGTGGTCAAGCATCTAATCATCCACTAAGGGTAAGCGTAGCTGGATTTATCCAAGTGCGAACTCAACAAATATTGCCTCATTTTATCCTAGGATTGTACATCACTTTGGAATCAAAATAATTTGCTTGAAACTAAAATTCTTGAAAACATTCACCAAATCTTGAAAATTTCAAACCCATTAGGGGGAACAAATACCATTGAAAAATCCAAGTGCTCTTGCTTTCCCTAGGGATTTCATCCTTAGAGGCTTTTAAGTAGTTGGATTTATATCATAATTTGTTCTCACTAAAGTCCACATTAGGAAAAAAATTCCTTGATTTCTTTGATTCCCACATAATGGATCTTGTGGAATGAGAAGTTAAGACATTAGACATTTAGTTTGAAAACCTAATCAAGAATTATTTATGATAAAATTAATTCATTAATCAAAGCTAAGAAATAATTGAATCCCACACATGTGCTCTCCCAAATTATTTCCCAAAAGGTCAAAATCCGAAAACCAAAGTCTAAAGGTCTTAGTCAAAAGGCTCACAAGAAACGTTTTTCTATGCTTTACAAATTTAGAGAAATATTGACCTTCAACTTTTACAAATGTGCATCAAAGAACAATCCTAATTTGTATGAATTTTATTTCCAACAAAATCCAAGTCTCTTTGAAAAGTTTACTTTTCTCACATAGGAAGTACCAAGCATGTTCTTCAATACTAAGGTCTTATAGAAAGGAGTTCTATCTAGGTCTAATCTAGGATCAAATTAATCACTCTCATCCATCCCTTAAGCATCAATCAAAATCATCTCACCAACAACTCTTGGAAATCTTGAAAAAATAATTCATGCTAGACTTTTGGCAAATCCAAATCAGCTTGTTAGATTACATGTGTGTAGATGAATCCTTCTCCACATATTTAGTCAAATTATCAATCCTTGTGAACAAGTCTACCCCTTGATAACATCCAACATATTGGGGTTTATTAGTTCATTATCTGAAATCCAAAATATAAAATCAAACCAAAATCATCTTTTTTGGCTAGGGGTTTATAGATGAATCCTTCTTTACACACTTATTCAAATTATCATTTTGTGTACAAGTCTACTCTAGGAAAATATCCAACCTCTTAGAGTATATAAGTTCACTATCAAAATAAAAATCCAATCAAGCCAAAGTCAAGATCAAATAAAACCAAAATCAAATCAAATCAAAATCTAAAAAGTACCGAAGTCTAGTATCTCCCTCAAGATTTCTAAAGATTTCAATCATTCACATCATCCATCTTTCATTTGTCTCATCACCACACTTTGATCCTTAATCATCCTAGTTTTTCTCTTTTGTACCTAAGGTTGGATAAATCTAAAGAATTAGAGTTTCATCTCACATATTCTTGAAAATTGATCCCTATTTTATGGTGCAAGCTAGATCACAACACAAGAAGAACATGGAAACCAACAAAGAAACATGAACTTCAAGTGATTTAAGCCAAACTGCTCCTGAAATGAATCCCATTGGATCAAGAAATCCCCTAACCAATCTTCCTCTTTCATCACAAAATCCTCAAAATTAGGTTCAAGTGGAAGACATCACCGATAATGTCTTAGGGATGACACAAGATGAAATCCTTGAAATGATTCAAAATCTTGAAACTCACAGAATTGTCAATACCATGATGAGGCTCAATCCCTCCCAATACATGCTTGAATCTGAAAAATAAGGGGCTAAACTCCCTTCCAATTATGGCATGAGCACTATTGTGGAGAAGCCTCTTGGGATCATGCCCCCAATCTCATCCATGCCTCCATTTCAAAAAATAATTCAAAGCATCCCCCAAATCACATCATCAATTGCTCTGACTCAACCAATTGTTAACAAGGGAAGCTCATTACTCTAGGAACTTCAAACACATCCCCTTGAGAACAACCAAGAGTTGGATGCAAATTCCATATTGGGACAATCTATCCCATTGAATCCATTATAACCTTACATTCCACTTGCATTTCATGATCCTACCCACCCATCCTCTTTTCTTGCAACATCGACATATCCTCTCAACACACAAACCTCTCTCCCCATGACATCACAAGGAGAAGGTGGATTATTTGGATAAGGGGGAATCTTCGATCCCTCATCATCATCATCATTTCTCCAAGGGAGCAGACCAGCCATCTTTCCACCATTCCCACCATTTCCATTAACATCCACACCACCCCCCAAGTTGGGCCTTCCCCCTTTACCAATCATCAATCAACAAAATCCAAGCAACCCTCCAATCATAAATTAAAACATCATGCTGAATTCTCCCATCTTTCCATTGATATTGCAACAATAGGTGGAAACCAGTCAAGAAGCCCCCACATCATCTTCCACCCCCCAAGTATCTCAAAACATGGTCTCCCAAGGACAAGGACCAAGCATATCAATCACACCATCTACCACCCAAACCCCAATTATTAATTCAATGATATCTCCCATCACAACAACCATCACTGTTCCTAATCCACCACCACCACCAAAACCTAACATGACAAACTCATTTAGCACCGCGTTACAAGCAGCTCAACAAGCTACTTATCAAAAGGTAATTCAAAAAATTCAAAACCAATAAGCATAAGCACAATTAGTGACACAACAAGCGCAAAAAGTTGCCCAAGTTCAAGCTTTACTGCAACAATAGCAAGCCACCCAAGCTACACAAGTAGATCAAGCCACACAAGATACATAGGCAGCACAACAAGCCTAGGCTCAAGCTTAAGCCCAATATCAAGCTCACCAAGCACAAGTACAAGCTCAATACCAGACAAAATTGTAAGCAGCTCAACAACAAGAAAATCAACAAGCCCTATAATAGTATCAAGCCCAATAGTAGGCAACTCAACAACAAGCCCAACAACAAGATTTGTTGGCACAGTAGCAGTAAGACCAACAAAAATATTTGGTGGCACAATAACAAATGCATGTGTATCAGAAAGCCTTAATCGCACAATAGAGCTTACAACAAACTCCCACCAACATACCTAACACTCCACCCATCACTCAAACACCTCAACCACTTCATAACACATTCACTCCACCCCTAATCCACAAGATGATGTGACAATACAAATCAAATTTCTCTCGTAGCAAGTGCTCAATCTCCAATCAGGGAAAACAACAAGGACACCAATAAATTTGTGTCCTTATCCTTTTGACATAAGCCTAGCAATGGTATCATTCCCAAAGGGTTTTGAAATCCCTAAATTTGACAAATATTGTGGGTTGGGAAACCCTAAGGATCACATTAGGGAATTCCAGGTACATTGTATGGAAGTCGCATATAATGATACATATCTAATGTGACTATTTACTTGAATCTCAGTTGGCCCTACCATGGAGTGGTTCTCTCACTTGCCTACTAGCATCAAAATGTTCCAAGAGATCATAGATATATTCTTAAAGAATTATGCATTCAATATTGGCATGGATGTTAGTCTAGAGAAACTATTTGGGCTCAAAAAAGGTAAGAGAGAATCATTTGCTTCCTTCCTACAACAATGGAAATCCAAGGCCAATAGGAGCAAGTGGGTCATGTTGGAGGAGTAAAAAATTTCCACCATAATTTCCAATATTGAGAAAACCTTGGCATTCCATCTAAAAATGCAGTGCATCACCACTTATGACCAATTTATCCCCAAGGTGCTCAAGATCGAATGAGCCCTTATTGGACAAGGGGGGACATCCACATATACAGAACATCAAGACAACCTCCCTTCCACTAGCTATAACGAAAAACCTTGCACATTAGTGAAAAATAGGAACATCACTAAGGATGGTGTGGTTGATGCCAAGGTTGTAATCAGTGCGTTGAAGTAGAATACCCAAACATACTAGCAACCACAAAACAACAATCATAACAACACACAAACCAATGCGGTATCACAACAACCACCCAATAATCAAATCAATAATCTGAATAATCAAGGGGGACCACCTCCGTGAAAAAAATTCCCCCAAGAGAAAGTTCAAAGACCTTGGAGAATTAGTCAAATCCATCATAAAGAAATTGGTAAACAAGAATCTCATAAAGATCCCTACTTATGAGAATGATCAAGAACCCCAAGTGAAACCACCATGGTAAAATGAAAACTACGTCTGTGATTATCATAAAATCAAGGGGAACACATCAACCAATTGCATGAAGATGAAAAACTTAATCCAAGGCCTCATCAACGAAAAGATCATAAATGTGGAGCAACTAGCTACAAATCAATACCTTAAGATATACATGAATCTGATGTCAGATCATAACAAAGGAAAACAAAAGTATGGCAATGTGAACCATGTGTATGATCAAATTGTCACATCCCTAGATGAATGGGTCACTATTGTTAACATCAAAGGAGCCAAAGCTGATTGTGGAGTCACCACATCTGACAGCAAATTCACCATTGTTGGGTCATCACAACCACCTAGGGCATCCACCACAAATTCAAAATATGACCCTAATGGATACAATGTCTTGGAATAATTGAAAATAACTCCCACTTAGATCTCAATCATGGAGTTACTGAAGATCTCATCCACCCATAGAGAAATCCTTGACGAAGCATTAGCCTCATCTACTGTCTCTACCAATCTTGATACTAAACAATTCCAAGCTATGATTAGAAACATTACCATGCCAAATCTTCTCACATTTTCTAATCAAGACTTCCCCACCCAACCATCTCACAATTGTGTGCTCCACCTTGAATTCCTAGTTCATAAAAACAAAGTCAAAAGGGTCTTGGTGGATGGGGGTGCAGGTATAAACACCTATTCTCTCAAGCTCATAAAGAATCTAGGATTCTCCGAGGACTCTATTAAAAAATGGAAGGGCATCACAATCGGAGCTTATGTTGATCAAGAAATATTGTCTCAAGGAACTATCCAACTCCCTATTCAAGTAAGGCCAACCATTATGGAAACTACCTGCTAGGTCTTGGACCTTGATCTACCTTATAACATCCTCCTTGGGCATCCATGAATCCATGGGATGCAAGAAGTTGCATCAACCTTCCATTAGTGTGTCAAGTTCTCATATCAAAATCAAGAGGTCACGATCTACTACAATCCTGAGCCCTTTGCCTACTACAAAATATGGAAGAAAAATAATATAAAATCCCCCAAGTCCCAAAGAATGATGAAGGCCCTTCAACTCCGTATATAGACCTAGCTAACATCACCTCCACTTTTGAGACAAAGACAACCATCATTCTTGATATATCTAAAATCAAGGTCATTATCCAAGACAACAGGTGTGGGGATTACAAAATGAAGAAGGGAGCCTTTGTGGTTGGGTAGTTACCTCAATCCCCTAGGTCCCATGGACAACCACAACCCACCAATACAACAACTCAAACCTTTAGAGTGGATCCCTCCCAATTCATAAGTTGGGGGGATCTAGGTCAAGAAGTGGTGGATGAGAGAGACATATCCAATCTCCTCTATCAATATTTATATCGGCCCTTCCTATGGATGATGCTAATAGAGGACTTCAATTAATGTTGGGAATGGGCTCTAAAAGGAATGAAATTCTTAGAAAAAATAGCAATGGCTAATTTGAACCCATCATTATTGAGAAGCGTATTCAAAATCTTGGCCTTGGATGTACCCCTCTGATTATAACCATACATGGCTTAATTCCCCCCATTAAAGTAGTCAGGACTCCCCCTCAACTATCAGTAGTCACCCTTTAGTTACCATTATCCACAGGTCGAGTCATAGACAACTTTATCTTTGACATAATCAATGTGTGTAGTAGTGATGAGGATCCCATAACTAAATTGCCTATGCTTTTCGAAGGCTCCTCCTTGTTCATGATCAACACCTTGTCTTTTGAGTCAGACCATCAAACCCATGAAATAAACCTAGTCTATCCCCAACTGATCAATTACAACCAACGAGGACCTCCAATTCTAGACACATTCAAAAATGATGAGGTGCTCTCAAAATTCATGGGATTGCTGGATACGGAGCCATATGGAGATCAGGAATTTGGGTTTGACATCATACTAGATACGCAAGCCTATTATGGGGAAACAATTGAATCCTTCAATCACAAAATCAAAAAATTGAGAATAATCTCTAGGTCTTTGAGTGAAAACCACACTATGGCATTCTATGACCTGAAAACAATAAAAATAAAGGATGCATCCAATGGTGAAAACCTCTTTGAGGCACTGGAGGATGAATAATTCAATCTTCCTCTTAGTGCCATTCATTAGGAGAAGACAGTGATTCTAGTAGAACAATGCAATCCAGTTAATCTGGGAACAGAAGAACTACCACACATAACATTCTATGTTGAGTCACTTCTCACATAAGACCATGAACTCCTAGTTGTGTTCCTGAAATAAAGAAAGATAAAATTTTCATGGACCTATGCTGACATGCCTGGGCTTGATATAGAGGTTGTGGTTCATCACTTAGTTGTGTATCCCGAAGCAAAGCCAGTAAGACAAAAGTTGAGGAAAATGCATCCCTAGATAGCATTGTTGGTCAAAATGGAATTGCAAAATCTCCTAGATGTAGGGTTCATATGGTTGATCAAATATACAGATTGAGTCTCAAGCCTTGTACCTATTTCAAAGTCCATTGTGGGCATCCACATTTGCATAGATTTTAGATATTTGAACAAATCATGTACAAAGGATGACTTTCCACTTCCAAAAATTGACATGATCATGGGTATGATGGTTGAAAATGAGATGTTATCATTAATGGATGGATTCTCAAGATATAATTAGATCATGATAGCTAAGGAAGACTATCACAAGACACCTTTCACTTGTCTATGGGGAACATATTGCTGGAATATGATTCCATTTGAGTTGAAAAGTGCATGAGAAACCTACCAAAGGGCCATGACATTAATCTTTCATGATATGATTCATAAAACTGTGGAAGATTATGTGGAAAATATACTAGCTAAATCAAAGAAACAACAGGATCACATATTAGCCTTAAGCTCCATTTTTGACAAATTAGAAAATTACAGGGTCTGACTTAATCCAAAGAAGTGTGTCTTTGGGGTATAATTAGGCAAGCTCCAAGGGTACATCGTATCCATGAGAGGAATTTAGGTAGACCCTACCAAAGTCAAAAAAATCCTTGAAATGGAGTCACCCAAGACATTGAAGTAGTTAAGAGGCCTATAAGGAAGACTCTAGTCCATCTATCGATTCATAGCACAGCTAGCAGATAGGGAAATCCCATATTCTCATCTATACCACAAGGGGGTAGCATACAAATGGGATGAGAAATGTAACCAAAAATTCAACAAAATCAAGGAGTACTTGCTCACACCACCAGTTTTTATGCCACCAATTCCAGGAAAAACCTTGATCTTATACATATCAGCAATGACAACAACCCTTTGTGCTCTCTTAGCACAACATGATGAAAGAGGGAAGGAGAGGACTATCTACTACATCAATAGGACCATGGTGGGACATGAGATGAACTACACAGCCATTGAGAAATCCTGCTTGGAATTCATGTTTGCAGCATAGAAATTTAGACATTACATGCTAGCACATCAAATCAAGCTCATTGCAAAAATAGATTTTCTCAAGTATTTCCTCTCCAAAGCAACTCTCATAGGACGAACAACGAAGTGGGTTATGATTTTGAAAGAGCATGAATTTGAGTATGTAGAATGAAAGGCTATCAAAGGATAAGAAATCATAGATCAATTGGTAGAAGAACCTATATATGCAGAGAATCCACTTGTGTCAGAGGTCCCCGATGAATCAATCTTCAACCTTTATTTAGCAGATCATTGGAAAATGTACTTTGATGGATCCTACACACAACATGGGTTAGGAGTGGGAATATTCATCACTCTACAAGGGGACTGCATACCTAAATCATACAAGATGTCATTCCCATGCACAAAAAACATCTTGGAATACTAGGCTCTCATCATAGGGCTAAGGATAGAAGTGCAGTGGTAGATCATGGCACTCAAGGTCTACGGGGACTCACAACTCATAATCAACCAGGTAAATAATGAATATCAAACAAAGGACAATAAGTTGACTCCATACAAGAAGTTGGTGGAAAGCCTTAAGGATTCCTTCTTTGATATCACATTTGAACAACTACCAAGAGAAAATAACAAAAAAATGGATGTAATGGCTACAATTGGATCACTCCTAGAAATCTCACACAATGTTCCAAAATAAGAATTCCTCATAGAGCACCTTCTCGTACCAGCATTCAAGGTACCAAAGTTTAAATTTTTATGTGAAATCGCTGGTCCTGGTGATCCTTGGTACCATGATATTTACACTTACCTAAGAATAGGATTTATCCCCGTTGACATAACCCCAAACCTCAAAAGAGCCTTTGTCAAAAATTCATCCTGTTTTGTCATCC